>CM068827.1:136479267-136899267 GCA_028554795.2 Sinohyriopsis cumingii | reverse complement strand
CATTAGTTTTTGGAGCGCAGGTTTCATTCCTTGATTCTTGCTTGGAAGAATTTATAACTCTTTAATCCACTGGATAATATTTTCATAATTATATTTATTTTTCTTTCACATAATCATGTATATCTATTACTCCAATTTGGGATCCAGGATCAGCTGTGATTATCACTTTTTGGTATCTGTATGTCAGTTTGTAATTATGCTTTCATATATGTAGTGTCTTGCATTTCTAAGCAGAAAGCCAGTTTGTAATTATGCTTTCATGTATGTAGTGTCTTGCATTTCTAAATAGAGAGCCAGTTGGTTTGAATGCATATACAGTAGCTGATTGGTATTTTCTGTTTCCCCAGTGATCTAGTTCCTATGCACATCAGACCTTTAATCCCTCGACCTTATTCCATACTTTTTGGGTTGAGTGCATGAATGAGTGATTTAGATTCTTAATGCATGAAATCTGTAATGGATGCTGTTGTGGATATGTATATAATATTATACGTTATTTTTTCTTCTCTTTAGACAAGCACATGCTTTAGCACGCTGTGTCATTGAACTGTCGATGCAGGACTATGAACTCTGCCAGTTTAGGCCATCTCTTCTTGCATTGTGCATGTGGAAGGAGTGTGTTCGATTGATGGGTTTAGATGACGGGAATTTTTTTCCTCCAGGAATGAACTTCTTCAAGGAACAGTATGAATATTGTCTTGCTGAAGTCAGAGTGTTCATCACGAATCTCAAGAGATCCTGGCCTGATATGCTGAGCATGACAGACTACTACATAAATCTATATGGATTGGAAAATTGATCCATCAGACTACTACATAAATGTGTGTGGATCTGATAATGGATCCATTGGACTACTATACTACATAAATTTATATGGATTGGAAAATTGATCCATCAGACTACTACATAAATCTATATGGATTGGAAAATTGATCCATCAGACTACTACATAAATGTGCATGGATTGGAAAATTGATCCATCAGACTACTACATAAATGTGTGTGGATCTGATATTGGATCCATTGGACTTCTACATAAATTTGTATGGACTGGATAATTGGTCCATCAGACTACTACATAAATCTATGTGGATTGGGTAATTGATCCATTGGACTACTACATAAATTTATATGGATTGGGTAATTGATCCATTGGACTACTACATAAATCTATGTGGATTGGGTAATTGATCCATTGGACTACTACATAAATTTATATGGATAGCATAATTGGTCCATCAGACTACAACAAAAATCAATATGGATTGGATAATTTACCCATACTGATACACTGCATTGATGTGAAAATTGAGATGTCATTTTTTTCAGCATGTCATAAACTGTCATGTAGTAAGAAGGATGGGTCACATTTCCCTAGTTAATCATCAAAATTATTGTTATATTATTATTATTATTATTATTATTATTATTGTTAATAATAATTCATCAAGAAATTTTAGAAACATAAACAAATTTGAAATATAGCATGTCAAGCAAAAATCACTGTGCCTTGAAAGACAAAGCATTTACTTCTAATAATGTTAGGACATCCAAACAAGGCATTTCACTGCTTACATCTTGACATCAGTCTCTTTGTATAGAAAGCCTTGGTTGCTAATCTGAGGCAAAATGGGACTAGTAATTCAAGGGTCACAAATTCAGTACCTGCCCATATCAGCTGCTGCAATATTTCCTTGGAAAAGGAACTTGAATCCTTTTTTCTCACCACAATGTAGCCAATATTATGCCAAAAGTGCCATTAAAATAAATTCAGCCTATGTGTATAGCTCCCAACCAGCTGAATATAGTGACTTTGATATACCTTTGTAAAATGTGCTAGGAGATTCTGGTCATTGATATTAGCTGTACATATTTCATTATGTTAAGGGCAATCTGGGTTTATTCTGTATGCAGTTGGATGCGCACAGTGAAGTTTGACCTGGGTTTAATTTATGTGCAATGAGATGCATCTTTGAAGGTTGATCTGGGTATAATTCATGTACAGTTGAATGTGTACTGTGAAGGTTGACCTCGGTTTAATTTATGTAAAGTTGGATGTGTGCTGTGAAGGTTGATCTGGGTATAATCTATATGCAGTTGGATGTGTACTGTGAAGGTTGGTCTGGGTTTAATATCTGTACAATTGGATGTGTGCTGTGAAGGCAGGTCTAGGTCTAATCTATGTACAGTTGGATGTGTGCTGTGAAGGTTGATCTGGGTACAATCTATGTACAGATGAATGTTTACTGTGAAGGTTGATCTGGGTTTAATGTACAGTTGGATGTGTGATGTGAAGGTAAGTCTAGGTCTAATCTGTGTGCAGTTTGATGTGTGCTGTAAAGGTTGATCTGGGTTTAGTCTCTGTACAGTTGGATGTGTGGCATGAAGATGGATCTGGATTTAATCTTTGCGGTCGGATCTGTGCTGTGAAGGTTGATCTGGGTTTAATCTCTGCAGTTCTATGTGTGCCATCAAGGTTGATCTGGATTTAATCTCTGCAGTTTGATGTGTGCTGTCAAGGTTGATCTGGGTTTGATTCATATGCAATTGGATGTGGTGTGAAGGTTGATTTTGGTTTAATCTCGGCAGTTGAATGTGTGGTGTGGAGGTTGATTTTGGTTTAGTTAATCTGCAGTTGGATGTGTGCTGTCAAGGTTGATCTGGTTTGTTTCATTTGCAGTTTGATGTGGTGTGAAGGTTGATCTGGGTTTAATCTCTGCAGTTGAATGTGTGGTGTGGAGGTTGATTTTGGTTTAATCTCTGCAGTTGGATGTGTGCTGTCAAGGTTGATCTGGATTTAATCTCTACCATTGGATGTGTGCTGTCAAGGTTGATCTGGGTTTAATTCATATACAGTTTTTGATGTGTGGTGTGAATTTTTGATGGGAAGGTTGATCTGGGTCTAATCTGTGTGCAGTGATGGTTGATCTAGGTTTAATCTATTTGCAGTTTGATGCGTGATGTCAGGGTTGATCTGGGTTCAATTCAAATGCAGTTGGATGTGTGCTGTCAAGGTTGATCTGGATTTAATCTCTGCAGTTTGATGTGTGCTGTCAAGGTTGATCTGGGTTTGATTCATATGCAGTTTGATGTGGTATGAAGGTTGATCTGAGTTTAAACTCTGCAGTTGAATGTATGGTGTGAAGGTTGATTTTGGTTTAATTTCTGCAGTTAAATATGTGCTGTCAAAGTTTATCTTGGTTTAATCTCTGCAGTTTGATGTGTGCTGTCAAGGTTGATCTGGGTTTGATTCATATGCAGTTTGATGTGGTATGAAGGTTGATCTGGGTTTAAACTCTGCAGTTGAATGTGTGTTGTGAAGGTTGATTTTGGTTTAATTTCTGCAGTTGGATGTGTGCTGTCAAGGTTGATCTGGGTTTGATTCGTAGACAGTTTTTGATGTGCTGTGTGAAGGTTGATTTTGATTTAGTCTCTGCAGTTAGATGTGCTGTCAAGGTCGATCTGGGTTTGATTGATATGCAGTTGGATGTGTGCCATCAAGGTTGATCTGAGTTTAATTTCAGCAGTTGGATGTGTGCTGTCAAGGTTGATCTGGATTTAATCTTTGCAGGTGGACATGTGCTGTCAAGGTTGATCTGGGTCTTATCTCTGCAGTTCAATGTGTGCTGTCAAGGTTGATCTTGGTTTGATTCATATGCAGTTGGATGTGGTGTGAAGGTTGATCTGGGTTTAATTTCTGCAGTTGGATGTGTGCTGTCAAGGTTGATATGGGTTTAATCTCTGCAGTTGAATGTGTGCTGTCAAGGTTGATCTGGGTTTGATTCATATGCAGTTGGATGTGGTGTGAAGGTTGATCTGGGTTTAATCTCTGCAGTTGAATGTGTGGTGTGAAGGTTGATTTTGGTTTAATCTCTGCAGTTAAATATGTGCTGTCAAGGTTGATCTTGGTTTAATCTCTGCAGTTGAATGTGTGCTGTCAAGGTTGATCTGGGTTTGATTCATGTACAGTTTTTGATGTGGTGTGAATGTGTGGTGGGAAGGCTGATCTGGATCTAATCTGTGTGCAGTGATGGTTGATCTAGGTTTAATCTCTTTGTAGTTTGATGCATGCTGCAAAGGTTTAGCTAGGTTCATTCTTTGTACAGATGGATGTGTGTTGCAAAGGTTGATCTGGGCTTAATCTGTGCAGTTGGATGGATGTTGGTCATGGGCAAATGCCACAAGGCTGCAAGTAGCTAAGGCACAGGTGATGTCTTGAATATAAGATAGTATACTGCATGGCCTTGTGGCATTTTCTAATGGCCAATAATTTTTTTCGTATAAACATTAAACTTTTGCTCTTGTTCTGAATTAGGAATGTGAATACAAATTGTCTTGTTTTCAAGATTGAGTCTCTCTTTGTCTCTTTCCCTCTCTCACTTCATGTTATAATCTTAATTGTTTATTTCCTGTCATAATCTTTCATTGTTTGTTGAAAGATGTGGATTAAAAATCTTATTTTTTATGTAATATCTCTTTTTGTAAAAATCTGAATTGTTCCATTTTGTTAATGTTGTATTTATAGTCTGTAATCCTATTGACGCAAATGGACCTTATTTTCTGCCTTTCAGTAATATTGTATTCATAGTGTATGTTATTTGTAGAAATATTTCTTACTTTGTTGATCTTTGGTAATGTCAGGATTGTAAATATAACAGAGAGGACCCTTCATTGTTTTGTACAAATATTTTGGTCCGATCCTGTTGATATTGTGTAAAAGAACCAGAATACCATCTCCACTAAATTACAAGTCTAGTCCAACTTCAACAACAGAGACCCTGATCCGCCATCACATAATATGCTGGCAGATCAGGGTCTATTTAATATGTTCTACTGATTACTTTTTACAAACTGCATAGATCCAGATCTGCTGGTGCATAATGCAGTGGTAGATTTGACTGTGCAGATTGAAGTTGGACCCAACTTGTAAGCAAGTATATATGGTTAACACATTAACCCCTGGAGCGTTTTGTCAATTTTGCATAAAAATCAAGTAGGAAACACATTTTGAAAGCTATTTCTGAATAGACTCGAAAACACCAAATCCCCGGTCATCTTTCAATAACATACTGCCTAGTGGTGTTAGAAACATTGATTTTCGTTGGCTATTTGACTTGCGCATGAGCAGAAGGGTAAAAGTTGGATTATTTTTGTATGGAGACCACTCTTTATTCCAAATGCACATCTTATTCTACTTTTTGCAAAGGCTCATCTGTCTGTTTGCAGTTCATACCGGTTTGCCTTACATCTGAGACCAGAAAGTATAAAATCCGGACACAAAATCAGATTTCGACCACGGGCATATTTTGGGTAAAAAAAAGTCGGGTCCAAAAAATGAGGTTTTTCTATCTGTATTTTGTAGTGCAACTAGATATTCCAGATTATTTGGTATTATTGTAGAGCTACATCTGTCTACCTTTCTATAATACCACCCACTTTAGTGTATCATGCATGACCATGACGCTACAGAGCTCGGCAGTAGGCTACTACCTCCCGCCCCATAAAGTCATCGCTACGGGTTAATGTGTTAAGTATATGTAGAATAAGTGTTAATATCAATACATAGTGTCTATTGAACCTTGAGTTGTCTTTCCCTGTTTTCTTCAGTTATTATAATTGTATATATCTGAAGAAAAAAAATAAAGTTTACTTGAGTGCTTCTGACGTTAGTCAGTAGATGATTGTGTTCTGTTACTTACTTTGATCAGTTTTGATTAGGTTTCCTAGATTGAAGAAAACATTTGTTTTTTCAGCTAATAAAATCCAAAGTTTGTTTCCATGGCATCACTGATTTCCATAGTGTAAAACCACAGAGTGGTTGACAAAGTTGTTTAGTCCACATTGTGATGAGACTTATTTCAAACTTCTTACAAATCAATGTATTTGTCTCCTCAAAACTCTTTAAAACTCTTCACTTATGATACTATAGGACACATGGTACTAATGGTATGGAAAAATGGGAACCAGCCTGGAAATGGGTGAACCTAAAATAGAGTATATATGGGTTTGGCTGACTAGGATTGGTTAATAATGTAAGTTATGTTGTAGGAAAAAGAACTGTCTGAGAGCTTATCCTAGTTGTAAGTGAAAACAAATTGAGACATTGTTTTATTGATGGAATTTCAGTCCTTTAACATTCTTGAGTTTGGAACACTCATTACTAAATGTAGCACCTGACTCTTTGATGCAAAATTGAAAGCACATGATTCAAACACATGCAGGTCCAGAAAATGCCGTGGCTCATATCCTTTCTTCTACACTGAAGCTGACATCCAGGTTTCATCTATACTGATAAATATAGGCTTGATCACGAGCACTCAAAAATTGTAAGTTGTTGAATTTTTAATATCATGGGGTTTGCATAGGTTTACTATAGGAACTGAATTAGTACCCGAGTCCTATAGCTCTCCAGTGATCTTGCTAAACAGTTGGACTGTATCACTGGCAATTTACAAGACAATCATTAGTGTCCCAAATCTGAAACTTGGGTAGAACCAGTCTTGTACAAAACATTTTTGTGCCAGTCGCCTTGTATGCTTGCCTGCTAGTCTAGTCCAGCTTAAGATGACATAGACCCTGATCTGCAGTACGGTAATCCATAAAAATAAATAACAGACCCTGATCTACCAACACATGCAATAAAAGATCAAGGTCTTTGTTCTTTTCGGTTGGACTCGACCTTAAAGGTAGTATAGATGTGTAGCTCATATCTAAAGAGGATTTTTTTGTTGTCGGGTTTAACATTTTTCAGCACAAGATAGGCTATACATGGCGGCCAGTATTAATGGTGGAGGAAGAACCCGGGAAAACCCCGGAAAAGAATCACCGACCCGTGAGAAGCTACCGGCAAGCTTTCTCACATATCCACATTGGTCGAGCCCTTGACTCTAACCCTTGCAGACAGAGGGGAGATGGCAGTGATCCGTGATTTAAAGAGGAAGTATTTAGTAATGGTATAGGGAAATTTGAAATGCCAATAATTAAAACCAGTTTTGATTTACATTGTTTGATATCCCTTTTCTCAGAAAGAGCAGTTCAACAAGGTAAATGTACCAACACTTTCTACCACATGATGGAATAAAATATACCAGTCAACGTCAGTCAGATGGGATGCAAGTTAGAATCAGATGTAACCTTGTATTTGATATCAAAATTTAAATGTTTTTGTCTTTCAAATTTGTATTCCCATTTATATTGGATCTCCAATTACAATTTGCCAGATTTCTGTTGAAAATCTAGAGGCTGTTTGATTTTTCTTTTGAAGTATACAAGATATCCCTTTGTGGTCCATACAGTATACAGGATATCCCTTTGCGGTCCATACAGTATACAGGATATCCCTTTGCAGTCCATACAGTATACAGGATCTTCCTTTGCGGTCCATACAGTAAACAGGATATCCTTTTACGGTCCATACAGTATACAGGATATCCCTTTGCGGTCCATACAGTATACAGGATATCCCTTTGTGGTCCATGCAGTATAAAAGATCTCCCTTTGCAGTCCATACAGTATACAGGATCTAACTTTGCGGTCCATACAGTATACAGGATATCCCTTTGCAGTCCATACAGCATACAGGATATCCCTTTGCGGTCCATACAGTATACAGGATATAATAATAATAATAATGAGGACTTTGTATAGCCCCTAATCTTTAGAAACTCTAAGCGCTTTACAACATTTGACAACACCTATAACATAAAAACATACAGAATGATATGATTACAAAAACAAACACCATGAAATGAGAAAACATGAAAAACATGCTGAAAAATATTTAAGGTAGGAAACATTAGGTCTTGAAGTCGAAATAAGTGAGTTTTAAGAGCACTCTTGAATGGGATCACTGTGTCTTTGTGTCTAAGTTCAGTGGGAAATTCATTCCATGTTGCTTGGCCCTGGTATGCAAAAGAACGCTGTTCATATGACTTTGTTTTCATAATGGGAATAATGAGTATGCGATTGTCAGAAGAGGAGCGTAAGTCTCTTGCTGGTGTGTACACATGGGTGAGGTTAGATAGGTATGTTGGACTAGAGTCCGTCAGTGAAACGTTGCACAGAGACAAATTTTGTGTTTGATTCTGGATCGAAAGGATAGCCAGTGTAGGGTACAGAGCAGCGGGGAGGTGTGCTCTGATCGTGGTACTCTAAGTATGATCCGAGCAGCTGTGTTTTGATCTTTTTGAAGTTTCTGGAGTAGATATTGAGATGAACCAGACAGAATTGAGTTACATAGTCCATTCTTGAAAGTACTAATGAACACACAAGTGTTTTAGTGGTATCAACTGAAAGATACTTGCGAATGGAGCTGATGCGTCTCAAGATATGCAGCTTTGCATATGTTCATGACATGTTCGTGCAATGTGAGAGTACTGTCCAGAGTAACACCTAGGTTTCGTACTGATTGTGTGAATTTAATGTTGGTGTTGCTGATATTTATTGTTTGAGGTAAAGAATGTGAATGAGAAAGTCTGTGTTGTGATCAGAATGGCCTCAGTTTTATCAGCATTCATCTGCAGCTTGTTACATGTTATCCATGATTTCACATCAGAAATGCACCTCTCTACACCTTGGATGGTAGCATCAACTTCATTAGGGTGGGTATATTTGTATATTTGGATGTCATCAGCATACAGTTGGTGAGACTGGATGATCTATGACATTTGAGAGCGGCTGAGTGTATAGAAAAAAGAGAACAGGTCAAAGAACAGACCCCTGTGGAACACCACAACATAGATTAACCCTTTGTGGTCCATAATTTCAGCACCCTAAATTTATACCTCGGTTTAAAACCAGTTTACAGCTTTTGTTTACATCTGTATTTGATATCGGTTTGGTTTAAAAGAATTTTGTTTTAATGCTAGCTTTTTCTTTGAATAGAATTACTTTTTGAATGTGTCTTCCATTTAATGTGACAATGTGTATTTGTTAACACCAGTGTGCACTCTGATTATATTGAATGTATTATAAAGATAAGGCCAACATGTATGAGGTCATTGTACATGTATATTAATTGTATAATTTCAGCTCTTCTCTCTTTTGTGTAGAGATCTACTGTATTACTCCAGGTGTTCGTGTCCACTCAGATAAAAGCACATATAGATGTACACTTATAATGATTCCAGCAATACCTTCTTTCTAGGGCATTAACTGCATTGTTGAGTAGGTTTAATAGTGCCTACTCCTCATGGTACGGCCTGAGATGACTAATATATGTACCTTATAATTGTACATTCATGTTCAGTGTTTGTGCTTAGCTCAAATTCTGTATTACCTGCAGTCATGTAATTTGGATCCTGTACAAGTACTGTAATGGTGGTGCTCTACAGTTTCTTATTTTGCATAGGGATAGAATTTTAAAGAAAAATCCCCAGCTTTCCTCACTGGTTATACTAAATATTTAAAAAAGACATTGTGTATCTTAAGTGTAGTTCAAAGAACTTTTAATTCTCTTTATTTTGAAGTGTAGTTCAAAGAACCTTTAATTTCCTTTATTTTGGTGTATGATTGATGGGTGTAATATGGGTTATAGTGTATACAGATTGGCCTTACTCCAGATGTGCACCTTTCAAAAAAGTACTAGCTCCACTTGGTCATTTTCACTTTCTGAACTTGAGAGGTATATTTTATTTTTAAAAAAGAGCCAGTAACTTTTTTGTACATTTTATATATTTGGTAATTGATTCATTGCACTTTCAGAAGCTGGTATTGTCTAGTCTGGCATGATTCATTTACCCTATTTTAATAGCCGCTACGGATAGTGTACTTCAGACTAATTCAGGCTGAGTTTTTTAGCACAAGGGAGCAGTCATTTTAGTTAGCAGTGTGCTTAGATCATGTACAATTTCCAAAAGTACAATATCTAAAGAGATGTCAGTCACATTACATTGAAGTAGCCTAGAGGTATGCCAACATTCTCTCCACTGTGGATGTTTTAAATACAAACAACTTCACCGTACATACGTCACTCTCTCAAAAGTACATAATAACTGGTGCGGGCCCCCTTAAAGAGAACAGGTATTATTATTGCATGATTTAATTTTGATTGTATGGCTGAAACATTTAAGTCGCAAGTATCAAAACAGTCCTTTTGAATAATTCTCCTGTATTTCCCTCCACAAAGTATTTATTAGTGTCAAGAGTCTCGAACAAGTCCACCCCACCCCACCCCGATAAAAAGTGAGCTATTTTAAAAATGCACATTACATTTAGTCAAAATAGCAACCAAGGTTATGCTGAAAGACAGGAACATAAAAATTAGCCAGAATTATTCCTGAGATGTCAAGAATAAATTTTACAGTTTGAAAAGGGATGGAACAGATGAAGTTGACAAAGGTCAAAGGTCAAAGCTTAAAATATTTGCCTATTGTTTAATATGGAAGAAGCGAATTTGCTTTGTCATCATTTTTTTAAAATTTCATTGCAAATAAGTGAAAAGAAACATTGTCACTATATATTTCTTTTACTTAATGCAACAGTTTTAAATTTAAGTTGACTCTATTCCTATATTCTCTGACTTCTAATTTCCCCATAATTAAGGTCACTACTCACACAAACATGCCTCATGGCAAATTATGTAAGCAAGAGCAAAATTAGCTTATTTTCATGCTTAACATCAATATTAATGTACCATTTTATTCAGAACATTATACATAATGAAATGAAAATAAAAATAATTGCATACATTTTTATTAGTTTTAAGGTGGTGCTCTACAGTTTCTTATTTTGCATAGGGTTAGAATTTTAAAGAAAAATATTTCCCTGGCTTTCCTCACTGATTATACTAGCTATTTAAAAAAGACCTTGTATATCTTCGGTATAGTTCAAAGAACCTATAATTCCCTTAATTTTGGTGTATGGTTGACGGGTGTAATATGGATTATAGAGTATACAGCTCGGCCTTACTCCAGATGTGCACCTTTCAAAAAGTGCTAGCTCCACTTGGTCATTTTCACTTTCAGAACTTCAGAGGTAAATTGTATAAAAAAGAGCCAGTAACTTTTTTTTACATTTTATAAATTTGGTAATTCATTCATTGCACTTTCAGAAGCTGGTATTGTCAAGTCTGGCAAAATTCATTTTCTCTATTTTAATAGCCGCTACGGATAGTGTACTTCAGACTAATTCAGGCTGATTGTTTGAGAACAAGCGAGCAGTCATTTCAGTTAGCAGTGTGCTTAGATCATGTACAATTTCCAAAAGTACAATATCCAAAGAAATGTCAACCACATTACATTAAAGTGGCATAGAGGTATGCCAACATTCTCTCCACTGTGGATGTTTTAAATGCAAAGAACTTCACCTTATATACTCATACTCACTCTCTCAAAAGTACATAATAACAGGTGAGCGCCCCCAATAACTGCAGTAATGAAACTTGGATCATGTACAAGTACTGTAATAACTACTGTCATGAAACTTGGATCCTGTGCAAGTACTGTAATAACTGCAGTCACGAAACTTGGATCCTGTACAAGTACTGTAATAACTACTGTCATGAAACTTAGATCCTGTACAAGTACTGTAATAACTGAAGTCTCGAAACTTGGATCCTGTACAAGTACTGTAATAACTGCAGTCTCGAAACTTGGATCCTGTGCAAGTACTGTAATACATGCAGTCACGAAACTTGGATCCTGTACAAGTACTGTAATAACTACTGTCATGAAACTTGGATCCTGTACAAGTACTGTAATACATGCAGTCATGAAACTTAGATCCTGTGCAAGTACTGTAATAACTGCAGTCATGAAACTTAGATCCTGTACAAGTACTGTAATAACTACTGTCATGAAACTTGGATCCTGTACAAGTACTGTAATACATGCAGTCACGAAACTTGGATCATGTACAAGTACTGTAATGACTACTGTCATGAAACTTGGATCCTGTACAAGTACTGTAATACATGCAGTCACGAAACTAGGATCCTATATAAGTACTGTAATAACAGCACAATGTCTAATATGATGCACATCTCGTATGTCAGTTACTTTTGTTCAAATTTATGTTGAAGATTTGTTTTGTTCTATTTATGTTCCAATCAAGAAACTTGATAATTGGATGCATCTCTGCTAATACTACACCCTTTACACCTTTTCAGCCTAAGGTAAGTGTGACCTATATTTTAAACTTTACTTACATGGTTAATTATTTGTGTGTATGTGATCTGGATATTTAACGTAGCTTTAACAACTTTTCAGTCCTATCGCTACGATGTCTGCAATGTGGCAGTTTATTGTGATGTCTAGCATTGGGGCATCATGCCGTAGACATGTAGCATGATGTCTCGCCCAGTCACATTATCCTGACACCAGGCCGACCAGTCCTAACACTTTCCTCTTAATGCTGAGCGCCAAGCGAGGCACCTGTTAGTACCATTTTTGTAAGTCTTTGGTATGACTCGGCCGGGATTGAACCAACGACCTCCCGCATCCGAGGCGGACGCTCTAACCACTAGGCCACTGATGAGGTTGGTTAATTATTTGTGTTTGTGAATGCATAGGTTCATTCATGCCGTATACATCCTTGCCAACTCGCAAGGCACATTGCAGTTGGAAATGGGAATAAATATGATTATTCAGTGTTATGCTTTCCATATTAATGACTAAACATAGATATTGTAATAGGTTACTATAGCTGTGTATTATACATAGGAACGAGTATTGCAATTCGATGATTGGACTACAGTCAGATCACTTATCTGAGAACACATGTAGTGACTAATCAGGATGGTTATTGAGGCATGAACAAATGTGTAACCTGCTGGCTGTCACTTACTCAAAGACCTGTGACTTTTGTCCACTATGGCGTGTACTGTGATCACAGCTTATGAAGCAATATTTAGAAATGACAATTTGTAAAAAAATATAATCATAAGTCCTGTTTTTCAACTCATTATGATAACCCAACTTTGAGGTGGGAGAGTGAGTGGGTGGGTGGCTGGGTCGATAAGGGTGGGTAGATTGGTAGGTATAGAGGCAGGTGGGTGAGTGGGTAGATGGTAGGTAGAGAGGCGGGTGGGTGAGTGGGTAGATGGTAGGTAGAGAGGCAGGTGGGTGAATGGGTAGATGGGTAGATAGATAGGTAGATGACTTTTGTTTGCCAGCAGAATACTAGTTATACAGTGCCAATTAAAACTTAAAATTTTAAATTGAAAATAGAAAGAAACTTTATAGGTTGTTGTTGTTGTTGTGGGGTTTAACGCCATTTTTCAGCACGATGGGCTATACATGGCGGCCAGTATTAATGGTGGAGGAAGAACCCGGAAAACCCCGGAAAGAACCACCGACCCACGAGAAGCTACTGGCAAGCTTTCTCACATGCCCACATTGGCTGAATCTTAGACTCGAACCGCCGCAGACAGAGGTGAGATGGCAGTGATCCGTAACGATGAGCGCTTTAGACCACTCGGCCACTCAGGGCCCCAACTTTATAGGTAATATTCAATTAATGTACTTTGAAAGGTCGAACATTTCCGTGTTAAATCACAATCTGAATTTATTTTCTGAAAAATAACATTGACTGCTTTATGTTAATGAAATTTGTTTTGCATTTAGCTCATGACCGCACAAGTTATTTATACCCCATATACATACTTGTATACCAAGTATCAATAAACATGGTGACAGTATGCATCTTCTTGAGTATTCTCTCTCAAAACATATGTAGGTCAATGACTTTTATCATATGCATCGTTTTTTCAAAAAAACTATAATACTCCAGCACTGTTTACGTTCATGCTAGAATCACCAAATTAAATTATTACAAATTAAGGTCACTGTGACCTCCATATAACATTACAGGCTTTTATTGTTACAATTAGCTCATGACCTGTTTTTTTATCCACTGTTATGCTGAGAATAATGTGAGTTGATGCACCTTATCAGTATTATACCCTCATCACAGAAGTAGATCACTGAG
Source organism: Sinohyriopsis cumingii (assembly GCA_028554795.2). Classification (NCBI taxonomy): domain Eukaryota; kingdom Metazoa; phylum Mollusca; class Bivalvia; order Unionida; family Unionidae; genus Sinohyriopsis; species Sinohyriopsis cumingii. The sequence goes on along the minus strand of CM068827.1, from coordinate 136,885,341 downwards.
ATCTATATTTCAAGCCTGAATGTCTTTGGATATATTTTTGTTTTAAATTTAATTCTCTCATTAGAATCACTAAATGAGTATGCATCTCAGTACTACACTCTTACAAGTAAAGGTGACCATATTGACTTTGCATGACATATAGGTACTATCTTATAAAGAAGGACATCGGACTGCTGCAGTTGAAAGCAGAAATACATTTACTCAATAGCATATTTTCCTTGTTGATGCCTATACATTATCTCAACAAGCTAACTTTTATTTGTATTGTGCATGATATTTTGTAGGTTCACGAAAGAGTAGACTACACTCAAGCTGTAGTGGCTAATCAAGGTAATTACTGATGCATGAACAATGCATGAAACTGTGGTAATAGTGGATGTTGCTCCTAACTTAGTGACTTTAACCTAGTAGTAACATGTGGCCTCAATGGATGGACAATTCTAATAGCTACATAGTCAGACTGTATCGACTGATTTTTTTTTATTATCGCTTCGTTATATTTAGTACCAATACTTTGACGCCATAATAATGTTGATTTTATTGTATTGTGTCCTTTAGTCCATTTCACATAACATTTCCTAGGTATAATCACTTTATGCCGAGTTTTATGTTATGCAAGATAAGTAATATTTACAATGCTCGCCAGGGACTAATGAAAGATCTATTAAGGTGAATTACGTAATCAGTGATGACATTCTGGTTTGGTTTATAACTTTACATTAAAACTTTACATAAATTTGTTTAGTACGAGTTATATAAAATGGTGACAAGTTTTGTCTTGATTTAAAAATGATCACTGGTCAGATAGTAATTTCTCCAGTTTTCACAATGCCACATCTTAGGCACTTGAATCAATCCAATAAATGTCTTTGTTTTTTTGCAAACAAAACTGATTTAATTACAGTATTCATTTCCATACTTAGCTTTTCGTTGCCAAGATGAGCATGCGAGAAAACTGTAAAATAAATTGTTACATAACGCTGTACCTATTTCGCCAGTGAAAAAATAATTGTCGAAGTTTGAAAATTACGCTTACCTTGTGACCATTTGTATACACCGCTCCGGTGGCCTAAATGGCCAGACCGTCCGCCTTAGATGTGGGAGGTCGCATGATCGAACCCAGGCCTCGTCATACCAAAGACATAAAACTGTTACTAGAAGCTGCCTCGTTTGGCACTCAGCCTTAAGAGGTTAGTGTTAGGACTGGTCGGCCTGGTGTCAGGATAATATGAGTAGGTGGGGCATGATGCTACATGTCTGCGACATGATGCCACAGTGCTAGGCATCACAATAAACTGCCACACTACAGACACTATAGCGATTCGTATGTCACTTGTTTAGGCTCGAATAAACAGTAACACAAGAAAGAGTGAAAACAACAAGTTTTTAAAAAAGATAATAATTTATTTCCTTGAACAAATTCTGTAAAAATGAAAACAAAAAAATATGAACTTAGTTTTACAGTATCAAATCCAAATTTGATCCAAAAATAATCAGAGAATAACATTTTAGTAGTCCTAAAAGCAAAATGTTCTACTGATTTCACGTTCGAATCTCGACGAAGAATCCAAGATGGAAGACGATGACGTATTCTACAATCTGTAGTGTTGAAGTCTACAGTTCCTTGTAGAAATAAGAATTATCACTCCGGTTTCTGATAGCTGAATACATTTTTTATTAAAAAAACCCGTCTTGTTTCACAATATTACATGAGCACACGTATTTTCCAGAAAAATAACAGAATTAATCCTTTTGAATCCAAGTAATTTGAAATAACTCCAAACAGCACAACATACAACTAACAATTTAACAGCCCAACTTCTGCTGAGATTAATTCTCCAAAACATGGGTTACATGGGCTTTCTAAAACGTAAACAAGGGTCAGGTGATCATCTTCTGGAAATTTATAGAAGCAAATACTTGTTAAGATCTGACCCTGACGAAAACCAATCATTTTTACTCTAAGAAATTGAAAAACAAATTGTTTAGATCTTGAAGACAAGGTCCCATCATGACCTTCGAAACAACCAATCATTTTAAAATAAAATATAACTTGTTTACGAAGGTTGCTACAAATTCTGAAACAAGGTCAGGATTTAGATCAACACCTAGTGTTTACAAACTAACAGTCAAGGTCAAACTATTTTCTAAAAAAAGTATCATCTCTAGTGAATAAATTTACATTAAAATATTGTGTAATGAAAAATAATTTTTTTTTAAACTGACGAACAATTAAATTAAAATAAATATATATTAAATCAGATATATTTAAATCAAATATACATAACACGATGACTGAAACATTGTTAATCTACGTTAGAAATACACCCAAACGCACACACACTTCATCCCAAAGTCTGATTGGTCCTAAATCAAAACACATTTGTCTCAAGGTCTACTTGGTCCTAAATCAAAGCACACACACACACGCGTACGTATATTCGTTCCAAGGTCAAATTAGTCGTAGATCAACACACACACACACACACACACACACACACACACACACACACACACACACACACACACACACATTCGTCCTAAGGTCTAATTTGTCCTAGATCAAAACACACACACACACACATTCATCCCAAGGTCTACTTAATCCAAAATCTAAGAATACGTTCATCCCATTGTCTAACTGGTTTTATATCAGAACGTGCATTCATCGCAAGGTTTAATTGATCCAAAATCTAATCGCACGTTCATCCCATTGTCTAATTGGTCTTGTATCAAAACATAATTCATCCCAAGGTTTAATTGATCCAAAATCTAAGCATACGTTCATCCCAAGGTCTAATTGGTCCAAAATTAAAACATTCATCCCAAGGTTTAATTGGTCCAAAATCAAAACATTCATCCCAAGGTTTAATTGGTCCAAAATCTAAACACGAGTTCATCCCAAGGTTTAATTGGTCCAAAATTAAAACATTCATCCCAAGGTTTAATTGGTCCAAAATCAAAACATTCATCCCAAGGTTTAATTGGTCCAAAATCTAAACACGAGTTCATCCCAAGGTCTAATTGGTCCAAAATCTAAACACGAGTTCATCCCAAGGTCCAATTGGTCCAAAATCAAAACATTAATCCCAAGATTTAATTGGTCCAAAATCTAAACACGAGTTCATCCCAAGGTTTAATTGGTCCAAAATCTAAACACAAGTTCATCGCAAGGTTTTATTGGTCAAAAATCTAAACACGAGTTCATCCCAAGGCTTAATTGGTCCAAAATCAAAACATTCATCCCAAGATTTAATTGATCCAAAATCTAATCGCACGTTGATCCTATTGTCTAACTGGTTTTATATCAAAACATAATTCATCCCAAGGTTTAATTGGTCCAGAATCTAAGCATACGTTCATCTCGAGGTCTAACAGGTCCAAAATCTAAACACGAGTTCATCCCAAGGTCTAATTGGTCCAAAATCTAAACACGAGTTCATCCCAAGGTCTAATTGGTAAAAAATCTAAACACGAGTTCATCCCAAGGTCTAATTGGTCCAAAATCTAAACACGAGTTCATCCCAAGGTCTAATTGGTCAAAAATCTAAACACGAGTTCATCCCAAGGTCTAATTGGTCAAAAATCTAAACACGAGTTCATCCCAAGGTTTAATTGGTAAAAAATCTAAACACGAGTTCATCCCAAGGTTTAATTGGTCCAAATTCAAAACAGTCATCCCAAGGTTTAATTGGTCCAAAATATAAACGCGAGTTCATCCCAAGGTTTAATTGGTCCAAAATATAAACACGAGTTCATCCCAAGGTCCTATTGGTCCTAAATCAAAACACGCATTTGTCCCATTCATCTTCTTGATCCTAAATGAAGATGGTGTCATCCAGTCATAATTTTTATCATAGTGGTTAGTTTGAAAATTTTACTAATCCAGGATGGACAGTCATATCTATATACGATTTCACTAATACTTATTATGATGTCTAGTTGATCCTAAATCAATATAGTGCTTATCTGACGTTTCCGTATTGCTGTCATTGCAGCCATCTTTTAAATATTATAACTAATGCTCCAGAATAGAAAGTCCCGTCAGCTTGTGATTTTAATCATAAAACTTCATGTTGATCCTACATAAGATCGATGCTCATCAAACCTCAGATGTGGTGGTCAACTTTAACATCTTTTTTATCGCTTCTGAAGTTTGAGGTATGGTCATATCATCATAAAGTTTTATTGAGAAGATTTCTTACGAGATCTAGTTGGTTCTAAATGAAAATGGTTCCGATCAGAAGTCCAATATAAACACCAATTTGAAAATCTTCTTATCACTTCTGTTTTTTTAAGAATGGATTGTCAAATCGACATTGGTTTTCAACAGAAAATTTTTTATGGTGTCTAGTTAATTCTAAATGAAAACTTTGCTAATCTGTTTAATATGGTCACTAGGGCTGCCTTTTGAAAACCTTGTTAATTCAGCTGTTAGTGAATAAATGGTCATATCAGCTTGGGGTTTTCACCAACAGACCTCTTATGAAATCTAGTTGGTCCTAAATTAAAATGGACCTAATCTGACATCTATTTTGAATGCAGTGATGTCCATCTTGTTTTCACTACTTCTCCGTTCCTGCAGCCTAGTGGTTTGAGCGTCCGCATCGGATGCGGAATATCGTTGATTCAAAATGAGTCCTACAAAAGACTTATCAAAATGGTAATTACAGCTGCCTCGCTAGGCGCTCAGCATTAAGAGGTGTTTATCTATATTTATATCAATCGCGACAGGTATAATAATTAATATAACAGACGGAGAAAACAAATTAGACCCTACTGTTGTTACCACCACAACAGTTTCAAAACTAGTGGTATTAAACGGAAAATAATTTTTCCTATGCTGGGCAATCCCTGAAACTAAAATTTATTGTTGGTCAAGTAGACTTTCAAGTAAAGTATGGAGCCCATTATTTGTTCATAAAAAGTATTTATAATAATGTAAATTAGAAGAAAGAAAAGAAGAAATAAAAACATTAAAGCATTGTTTATTCAAATAATTTTGAGATTTTTTTCGCTCATAATCATCGTGAAGTTGATACATGAGTGGACTGTATCTGTTTTATGATCTCCAACATTATAGCATTACATAAACCCTATAACTATGAATACTCTGGATACTTTGATTTCTTGTACCGGCTTAAAACATGTACCTGGTGATAGGTCCTTGCTCTCGTTGACCATAATGTTTCAAATGTTCATACGGAGGATATGTAACCTGCATACTCCTCGACTTCTCACAGTGGATGTATCCCATTGAAAGGATTCCAATGCCTCGAATCTGTCCGGACACTTCAGTAACTTCTTCATACTCGGTTTAAATTCTATTTTCAGCGATCATTTATCAACAGTGGCCTTAGCGGAGAATGGAACGATTTTAATATACGTGTATCAGGAAAAATGAAACTCTTTGCTCGTAGAGATGGACACGGGGCTGTTGTAAGGCAGCACATGACAAACGTCAACGTATACTAATAACGTCGCTCTGATCCTTCACATAGTTTATCCCTCCCTCGTCTTTTTTTTTTAAATTTAAATTTGTTAAGCACATCGAGTGAAACTGATAATGGAAAAAAAGATTCATATTTGTCAAAATGTTTAAGAAGATGATGAGAATGATAAAGCTTGATGATAAAACAGACTGTATACGTTTATTTCTCTGTCTGTTTTCAGACAAATGACCGTTCAGATACAAATAATGGATTTAGTAGCAGGAGCAGCCCAAGACTATACAAAATTTGTTTAGTCACTACTGCGAAGCAGAGTGAAACAAATGCACAAGTCTCAGCCTCATTGCTGGCATCACCATCGACGTTCTCGCATAGAAATGCATATACAAATGTAGAGCCTCACTAGGTTAAAACAGTTCTTCATTCTTGATCCTTTGCAGCATTTTGGAGTGGGGTTTCATAACACCAGCCACCAAATGAGTGGTCCAAGAGGAACAACTCTATACATGTACATTATTTTTACAATCTTGGTTAAGGTTGTACAGTCAGCTCGGGTGTTGCTTACTGTTACAACTGAATAAATCAATCTTCACAAAATTATGTCAGTGCGACCCATATTTGTATTTTGTGTTTCAGGTTGATTTTCCAAGCGCTGCTCATGCTCGAATCGTCATACTAGGAAATTGTGTACATCCATATTAGTACCAAACCATGATATTGACATTGTGACCTTGATTTCACAAGTTAATGGCTTAGGTTCTTCATGTAACTCACAACAACACAATTTGTATCCATGCTGTTGTATACGGAAACGTACAAATTGGTGAAGGAGCCATCTTGAATCATGCAAATTGGTGAGGGGGCGCATCTGGATTAATGTAAATTGGTGAGGGGCGCATCTGGAATCATGCAAATTGGTGAGATGTCGCATCTGGTATCATACAAATTGGTGAGAGGCGTATCTGGAATCGTGAAAGATGGTCAGGGGGCGCATCTGGAATCGTGCAGATTGGTGAGGGGGCCCATCTTGTATCATGCAGATTGGTGACGGGGCGTATCTGGAATCGTGCAAGTTGGTGAGGTTGCGCATCTTGACACGTACTACACATTCATCACAAATCACTTTTGGCTGATTTTACTTAAAATATGTGATTTAATTGTTCATGTTTGATACATTAAACTCTTTAGCTAAATGATTATATACATTTATATTAGTACCTCATTTATACATTCCATTAGAACTCCACTTTTACATTATATTAATACCCCGTTCATACATTCTATTGGTACCTCATCCATACATTACATTAGTACCTCGGTGAAAAACAATACCCCTGATTTTATTTATAAAACATGATCCTACTGTATCAATTACTTTGCTTTATAAAAAGAAAAACTTAAGTTATCTTGAGATAATAAAGGTTTAAAAATAGCTTTGCTCAAACGAAAACCACTAGTCCCTTCCCTCCAATCAATCAACCAATCAATTCTCCTCACATACAATTAAATGATGGGTCCCTAATGAGGCTTATTGATAACATCTGGTTAGCAGAAGGCGATTTTGTGTCTGTAGATATTTTGAGAAATGGTTAATTCTAGTTAAGGTCATCCAGGATATAAATTTTCGTTGTAATATAGCAATGCATATGTTTTGGTTTTTAAGTTTACAAATAGAACTGCATCTTATGCATGCTGTATCATCTTAAGAATGCTTGCCATTTTTGAGGCAATAACAACTTGTGGAAATAGTATTCGAGCTGTCGGCATTACGTTTGCCTCTTTAAGCCAATAATAATGTGTGGAAAGAGTATTCGAGCTGTCGGCATTACGTTTGCCTCTTTAAGCCAATAATAATGTGTGGAAAGAGTATGGAGCTGTTGACATTACTTTCGTTATTTCATTATGTGAAATCGAACGAAATGTTCGCCACTTTATTTGTTCGTGGCACAGAAAAATGTGATATTGACTTTTTATCATTGAAAGACACAATCTACGAATAGTAGTCTACTCAGATGGTTGAAGTTTAAAATGACGTGACATGGAGCGCATACAGTTGTCCTTTTTTTTGTTGTTTTATTTATAACACCTAAAAGTCATGGTATTGAAAATAGATAGCATTCAAAAGAGGGTAAAGTATGTATCCCGAAAGAAAAGCTAGAAGAACATATTTTGATATAATTTCTAACAAATCCAGATCATTCTCTTCTTCGTACTTTGAAGCAAAGTAATGGACATTCGGCCCGATTGATGTATCTTAAGGGACACTGTAAAATCAGTTTGGTTCCAGTTATTTTGGTTGTACTGTTTTCCGTAAAATTTAACGAATCTGTTATAAATCTTGCCAGCTCACTCCTGCTTTCATCAAATGTATAAACTGACTCCAAACTTATGGTAATCGACGATGTTATAGGCAGTGAAAATGAGAGATTGCTAACATGTTTGCCTCGTGCTTTAGAGGGTAAACAATGCAACCGTCTGTAACCTTTTCGGAACTTTTTTTTCTTTCTAACATTCAAAGACTTAGAAGTCACCTGCAAAAGTTTCTCACATGGCATTCAGGTGACTGCGTCACTGGAGTCCATCAGGTATGGTATATATGCAACCTTCTTCAAGATAGAAATGCTTAAACTTACTTCCAGCAACTATATTTTTTAAAATTAATTTCTTCTGTTGTGAAAACTCTAAAAAATAGAAAAAGGTTAATACTGGTATATGTTCGATATGATCAATATAGTTGCACAAGAACAAAAAGCAGTCTTAAAATTGTATCAACGTGTGTGTTCCTATATCTGCTTATAGGAATGCACGACAAATGCGGTAATGCAAGACAAACGTGTTAATGTTCGGTACAAATGCAGTAGGTCGAGATTGTCGTGCGCTCACTCCCTTATATGTCCGTGATGCAGTAGAAATGTTTCTATCCCATACTAGTACATAATTACAAGTTGACAGGGTATTGGCTTTTATCCCATACTAGTACATAATTACAAGTTGACATGGTATTGGCTTCTATCCCATACTAGTACATAATTACAAGTTGACATGGTATTGGCTTCTATCCCATACATGTACATAATTACAAGTTGACATGGTATTGGCTTCTATCCCATACATGTACATAATTACAAGTTGACATGGTATTGGCTTCTATCCCATACATGTACATAATTACAAGTTGACATGGTATTGGCTTCTATCCCATACTAGTACATAATTACAAGCTGACATGGTATTGGCTTCTATCCCATACTAGTACATAATTACAAGCTGACATGGTATTGGCTTCTATCCCATACTAGTACATAATTACAAGTTGACATGGTATTGGCTTCTATCCCATACATGTACATAATTACAAGTTGACATGGTATTGGCTTCTATCCCATACTAGTACATAATTACAAGTTGACAGGGTATTGCCTTTTATCCCATACTAGTACATAATTACAAGTTGACATGGTATTGGCTTTTATCCCATACTAGTACATAATTACAAGTTGACAGGGTATTGCCTTTTATCCCATACTAGTACATAATTACAAGTTGACATGGTATTGGCTTCTATCCCATACTAGTACATAATTACAAGCTGACATGGTATTGGCTTCTATCCCATACTAGTACATAATTACAAGCTGACATGGTATTGGCTTCTATCCCATACTAGTACATAATTACAAGTTGACAGGGTATTGGCTTTTATCCCATACTAGTACATAATTACAAGTTGACATAGTATTGGCTTCTATCCCATACTAGTACATAATTACAAGCTGACATGGTATTGGCTTCTATCCCATACTAGTACATAATTACAAGCTGACATGGTATTGGCTTCTATCCCATACATGTACATAATTACAAGTTGACATGGTATTGGCTTCTATCCCATACTAGTACATAATTACAAGTTGACATGGTATTGGCTTCTATCCCATACTAGTACATAATTACAAGCTGACATGGTATTGGCTTCTATCCCATACTAGTACATAATTACAAGTTGACATGGTATTGGCTTCTATCCCATACTAGTACATAATTACAAGTTGACATGGTATTGGCTTCTATCCCATACTAGTACATAATTACAAGTTGACATGGTATTGGCTTCTATCCCATACTAGTACATAATTACAAGTTGACATGGTATTGGCTTCTATCCCATACATGTACATAATTACAAGTTGACATGGTATTGGCTTTTATCCCATACTAGTACATAATTACAAGTTGACATGGTATTGGCTTCTATCCCATACATGTACATAATTACAAGTTGACATGGTATTGGCTTCTATCCCATACATGTACATAATTACAAGTTGACATGGTATTGGCTTCTATCCCATACTAGTACATAATTACAAGTTGACATGGTATTGGCTTCTATCCCATACATGTACATAATTACAAGTAGACATGGTATTGGCTTCTATCCCATGCTAGTACATAATTACAAGTTGACATGGTATTGGCTTCTATCCCATACATGTACATAATTACAAGTTGACATGGTATTGGCTTCTATCCCATACTAGTACATAATTACAAGTTGACATGGTATTGGCTTCTATCCCATACATGTACATAATTACAAGTAGACATGGTATTGGCTTCTATCCCATGCTAGTACATAATTACAAGTTGACATGGTATTGGCTTCTATCCCATACATGTACATAATTACAAGTTGACATGGTATTGGCTTCTATCCCATACTAGTACATAATTACAAGCTGACATGGTATTGGCTTCTATCCCATACTAGTACATAATTACAAGTTGACATGGTATTGGCTTTTATCCCATACTAGTACATAATTACAAGTTGACAGGGTATTGGCTTTTATCCCATACTAGTACATAATTACAAGTTGACATAGTATTGGCTTCTATCCCATACTAGTACATAATTACAAGCTGACATGGTATTGGCTTCTATCCCATACTAGTACATAATTACAAGCTGACATGGTATTGGCTTCTATCCCATACTAGTACATAATTACAAGCTGACATGGTATTGGCTTCTATCCCATACTAGTACATAATTACAAGCTGACATGGTATTGGCTTCTATCCCATACTAGTACATAATTACAAGTTGACATGGTATTGGCTTCTATCCCATACTAGTACATAATTACAAGCTGACATGGTATTGGCTTCTATCCCATACTAGTACATAATTACAAGCTGACATGGTATTGGCTTCTATCCCATACTAGTACATAATTACAAGTTGACAGGGTATTGGCTTTTATCCCATACTAGTACATAATTACAAGTTGACATAGTGTTGGCTTCTATCCCATACTAGTACATAATTACAAGTTGACATGGTATTGGCTTCTATCCCATGCTAGTACATAATTACAAGTTGACATGGTATTGGCTTCTATCCCATACATGTACATAATTACAAGTTGACATGGTATTGGCTTTTATCCCATACATGTACATAATTACAAGCTGACATGGTATTGGCTTCTATCCCATACTAGTACATAATTACAAGCTGACATGGTATTGGCTTCTATCCCATACTAGTACATAATTACAAGTTGACATGGTATTGGCTTCTATCCCATACTAGTACATAATTACAAGTTGACATGGTATTGGCTTCTATCCCATACTAGTACATAATTACAAGTTGACATGGTATTGGCTTCTATCCCATACATGTACATAATTACAAGTTGACATGGTATTGGCTTCTATCCCATACTAGTACATAATTACAAGTTGACATGGTATTGGCTTCTATCCCATACTAGTACATAATTACAAGTTGACATGGTATTGGCTTCTATCCCATACATGTACATAATTACAAGTTGACAGGGTATTGGCTTCTATCCCATACTAGTACATAATTACAAGTTGACATGGTATTGGCTTCTATCCCATACATGTACATAATTACAAGTTGACATGGTATTGGCTTCTATCCCATACTAGTACATAATTACAAGCTGACATGGTATTGGCTTCTATCCCATACATGTACATAATTACAAGTTGACATGGTATTGGCTTCTATCCCATACTAGTACATAATTACAAGTTGACATGGTATTGGCTTCTATCCCATACTAGTACATAATTACAAGTTGACATGGTATTGGCTTTTATCCCATACTAGTACATAATTACAAGTTGACAGGGTATTGGCTTTTATCCCATACTAGTACATAATTACAAGTTGACATGGTATTGGCTTCTATCCCATACATGTACATAATTACAAGCTGACATGGTATTGGCTTCTATCCCATACTAGTACGTGATGACATGGTACTGGCTTTTATCACATACGTGAGCATGATGACCAGCTGACATGATATTGACTTGACATGCCAGTGCCTCAGTAAACAAGACTCTCTGCACATGTCCGTCACTACTGTCTCTTTTTATCTTTTTTTTCAACAGCTTGAAGATTCCTTATTACACACTGTTAACCTTTAAAAACACGTAGATTGATGAAGTAGACTATAAGTTCCTTTACTAATACCTGAATACTAAATATCTGCAAATTACCTAAATGGTCTGGACCAAGGTACTTCGACTGTTTTAATTTTTGTCGGAAAAGGGAAACTATAAAAGGTTTGAATATATCATAAAATAGACTACAGTTTCCTTTTCTAAATCAGATGGAAGGGTTTGTTTGCGTGACAATAGTACAATTCTGAGAAGTATTTGGAACACATATCCCGTGAACTCGTAATTTTACTTGATCGTCGGTAGAATAAATACATTACAGATCGCCCATTGGGCTACCCACTTTTCAATTAGCCCTACTGGATACTCAGCTCATATTGTAAAGAATCTCTGGGATGACTTTAATAACTGGCTTTAAATGGTATACTTGTTAGGTTATTAATATGTTTAAAAAGATTGCTATACAATTGAATAGTGGATTTTCACTCGTTTTACCTTTGACTTTAATGTGAACCCTTAAAGTGCCAGGATGACTGAATCATGCAGTCTTGTTCTTCATGGGGTTGATCAAACATGAACACTGTCATCATAAAAACACTGCCAGTCTTTAGACTCGTTTTTAGTATTAGATCGGCGTCTGATCCAAGTGAAGTCCTCTTGACCTCAGGATAAGTCAGCAGGGGGTGGCACTGGACGGCGAAAGTCGTCGGGTTTGATGTGTCCCGGTTGCTCAAAGTTCATCGGTAAGCTTACTATGCATGTTTGATTCGCGCAAAAGGTTTACAAGGCAATACCTTGGGCTCAGTAAAGACATTGCGGCTCTTAGAGTATGAAGACCATATACGCATGACTGTTTCAAACTCCACGCAGTGTAAGTGCTCATTGAGTGTGTGACGTATTACATGCAAACCTGGGCCCCAAGTGGCCGAGTGGTCTAAAGCGCTCACTGTTCCGGATCACTGCCATCTCACCTCTGTCTTCGTGGGTTCGAGTCCAAGGCTCAGCTAGCGTGGGTACGTGGGAAAGCCTGCCAGTAGCTTCTCTTGGGTCGGTGGTTCTTCCCTGGGTTTTCCAGGGTTCTTCCTCCGCCATTTATACTGGCCGCCATGTGTATAGCCTATCTTGTGCTGAAAAATGGCGTTAAACCCTAGAACAACAACAACAACAACAACAACAACATGCAAACCTGTCTAGGTGGTATTTCATATCGCTACAATGTCTGCAGTGTGGCAGTTTATAGTGATGTATAACACTGAGGCATCATGCCACAGACATCTAGTAGCATCTAGTAGCATGGTGTGCCCTCAGTCAAATTATCCTGACGCCAGGCCGACCAGTCCTTGCACTAACCTCTTAATGTTGAGCGTCTAGCGAGGCAGCTTTTAGCAGTATTTTTAAGTTTTTAGTATGACTCGGTAGGGGTTCGAACCCGCAACCACCAGGCCACCGGAATAATCTCTAAATGAGCATTTGTGTGTATAGATTTATATATGTATGACGCTTAGTCTTAGAAATTCGTCCAGCAGCTGTTGGCATGTCCTAGCCTGTTTTTGTCTCTTAAGAGATGCCCAATGAGTGTGCGCACCACAAGGCACACTTTAATATCCTTCCACACCCAAAGCAAGGGTAGATTCCATCTCCTTTTTCAACACTCTTTGTTCGTTCTTTAAACATGGTTTTAATATGGTTGGTCAAGCATTAATAAACTGTTACGTTTAGGCTCGTTAAAACAGTAACAAGAAAAGAATGAAGACAACTAGCTTTGTGAAATTTAACAAATAATTTATTTCCCCAGAAAACAAGGTAAAAATGAAGAAAAGAACTTACGGTTTTTAGAAAATTAATCCAAGAATAATCCAAGAATTACAAAATAGAAGTCCTAGTAATAAAATGTTCTAATGAATTTGAGTTCGAGTCCCGACAGAAATTCAAAATGGAAGGCGATGACGATGCTGTAGTCAGTATAGTACTGATGAGTCAACAGTTCCTTGTTGAACAAAAGAAAATAATATTACGATGTTTGAATTCTGTAAATTACAATAACTATCTTTGTCCAAGAATTAATTCCGAGCACAAGTATTTCCAGAGAAATATAATCTCTTAGAATCCAGATATTTTAAAGAAAAACTAAAATTTAACTCCAACTGGTCACAACAGAAAAAACACATTGACCTCAAAGTGTTTTAAAAGTCCAACTGAAATATTTTCTCAAAACATCACTATTAAATCTGGCTACTGCGCAATTCCGTTAAAACCAGAATTTCGAAATAACAATGTAGAGGCTATTTACATGTCTAAAGTCACATACTCCCAGTACAACCTCGATTTCACTCTATAAATCCCACACTAAGAATGAATAAAAAGAAATCAAAACTAACAAACAGGCAATTAAATTAAATCAAATATAAATTAAATAAAATATACATAAGAAAACTCAATGAATAACGAGAAAAATTACAAAACAGAGTTAATCAGACATCAGATAAAAATAGCATAGGCTTTAGATCAAATAGCGTTGAAAAGGTCATTTAGTACAGTAAAAACCACTAAAGATCCAGCACAAGAGAAGCGGCACAAAACACAAAGTTTGATGGATACGTACAACAATAAACAGAGCAAAATATATCGCTATTACGTAGAAGCAAACAGGAATACACAGAATGACGGACCAGTGGAGACGAGATATGCGGAGCTGCAGAGAATGTATAGTTGTCCAGAACATTCTGTATACTATAACAATCGTATACCATGAAACATTCTTATGCTATACTACCCGTATACCATGTACATTGCGTATACTATACTATTCGTATACCATGAAACTTTCGTATACTATACTACCCGTAACCATGAACATTGCGTATACTATACTATTCGTATACCATGAAACTTTCGTATACTACACTAACCGTATACCATGAAACTTTCGTATACTATACTACACGTATACCATGAAACTTTCGTATACTATACTACACGTATACCATGAAACTTTCGTATAATATACTACACGTATACCATGAAACTTTCGTATACTATACTACCCGTATACCATGTATATTGCGTATACTATACTATTCGTATACCATGAAACTTTCGTATACTATACTACCCGTAACCATGAACATTGCGTATGCTATACTATTCGTATACCATGAAACTTTCGTATACTATACTAACCGTATACCATGAAACTTTCGTATACTATACTACACGTATACCATGAAACTTTCGTATAATATACTACACGTATACCATGAAACTTTCGTATACTATACTACACGTATACCATGAAACTTTCGTATAATATACTACACGTATACCATGAAACTTTCGTATACTATACTACACGTATACCATGAAACTTTCGTATACTATACTACACGTATACCATGTATATTGCTTATATTATACTATTCGTATAGCAGGAAACTTCATGCGTTGAAAAGTCTTCTGCCTGAAAACAGACGAGTAATATTAGAGGATGATTAAAATGTATAGTCACATCAGATAAGTACATTAATTTCACAAGGCTCAGGAGAAGGTATAATAATGTTAAAATCGGACACAAGAGATTTTCGTTCCATATTACTAACACCCCATCACATCCCTTATCGTTTTGGAAGGAAATTCTGTGCATTGTCTTATAGATTCTCTGCTTTACACTCCAGGCCGACCAGTCCTAACACTAACCTCTTAATGCTGAACGACAAGCGAGGCAGCCGTTAGTACCATTTTTTAAGTCTCTGGTATGACTCGGCCGGGGATCGAACCCACGACATCCCGCATCCGAGGCGGACGCTCTAACCACAAGGCCACCGGAGCGGTGGAATAATTTATGTAATGATGGTGTATGAATACTTTTTGTATTGAAGGTGTATGCACTTTTTGTGTATTGATAGTGTAAGAATATGTTTCATTTACTGATGGTGTATGAGTACTTTATGTATTGATTGTGTATGAGTACTTTATGTATTATGGTGTATGAGTAATTCATGTATTGACGGTGTACGAATACTTTATGTATTGATGGTGTATGAAGACTTTGTGTATTGATGGTGTATGAGTAATTCATGTATTGATGGTGTATGAAGACTTTATATATTGATGGAGTGTGAAGACTTTATGGATTGATCGTGTATGAGTACTTTATGTATTGATGGTGTATGAGGACTTTATGTATTGATGGTGTGTGATTACTTTATGCATTGATGGTGTATGAAGACTTTATGTATTGATGGCGTATGAAGACTTTATGTATTGATGGTGTGTGATTACTTTATGTATTGATGGTGTATGAAGACTTTATGTATTGATGGTGTATGAAGACTTTATGTATTGATGGTGTGTGATTACTTTATGTATTGATGGTGTATGAAGACTTTATGTATTGATGATGTATGAGGACTTTATGTATTGATGGTGTATGAGTAATTCATGTATTGATGGTGTATGAGTACTTTATGTATTGATGGAGTGTGAAGACTTTATGGATTGATCGTGTATGAGTACTTTATGTATTGATGGTGTATGAGGACTTTATGTATTGATGGTGTGTGATTACTTTATGTATTGATGGTGTATGAAGACTTTATGTATTGATAGTGTATGAAGACTTTATGTATTGATGGTGTGTGATTACTTTATGTATTGATGGTGTATGAAGACTCTATGTATTGATGGTGTATGAGTACTTTATGTATTGATGGTGTATGAGTAATTCATGTATTGATGGTGTATGAAGACTTTATGTATTGATGGTGTATGAGTAATTCATGCATTGATGGTGTATGAAGACTTTATATATTGATGGAGTGTGAAGACTTTATGGATTGATCGTGTATGAGTACTTTACGTATTGATGGTGTATGAGGACTTTATGCATTGATGGTGTGTGATTACTTTATGTATTGATGGTGTATGAGTACTTTATGTATTGATGGTGTATGAGTACTTTATGTATTGATGGTGTGTGAGTACTTTATGGATTGATCTTGTATGAGTACTTTATGTACTGAGGGTGTATGAGGACTTTATGTATTGATGGAGTATGAATACTTTATGTATTGATGGTGTATGAGTACTTTATGTATTGATGGTGTATGAGTACTTTATGTATTGATGGTGTTTGAGTACTTTATGTATTGATGGTGTGTGATTACTTTATGTATTGATGGTGTATGATTACTTTATGTATTGATGGTGTATGAATACTTTATGTATCGATGGAGTATGAAGACTTTATGGATTGACCTTGTATGAGTACTTTATGTATTGAGGGTGTATGAGGACTTTATGTATTGATGGTGTGTGATTACTTTATGTATTGATAGTGTATGAAGACTTTATGTATTGATGGTGTATGAGTACTTTATGTATTGATGGTGTATGAAGACTTTATGTATTGATGGTATGTGAAGACTTTATGTATTGATGGTATGTGAAGACTTTATGTATTGATGGTATGTGAAGACTTTATTGATGGTGTAAAAATATTTTATGTATTGATGGCGTATGAGGACTTTATGTATTGATGTTATATGAGTACTTTATGTATTGATGGTGTATGAGTACTTTATGTATTGATGGTGTATGTACTTTATTTATTGATGGTGTACGAATATTTTATGTATTGATGGTGCATGAATAATTATGAATTGATGGCGTGTGAAGACTTTATGTATTGATGGTGTATGAGCATTTCATGTATTGATGGTGTATGAGTACTTTATGTATTGATGGTGTATGAAGACTTTATGTATTGATGGTGTATGAGTATTTTATGTATTGATGGTGTATGAGTACTTTATGTATTGATGGTGTACGAACTTTTTCATGTATTGATGGTGTATGAATAATTATGTATTGATGGTGTATGAATAATTATGAATTGATGGTGTATGAAGACTTTATTTATTGATGGTGCATGAATAGCCCTTACCGGTCACTAACAGCTCACCTTTGTCCGCGTGGGTTCGAGTCTCGGGCATTTCCTATGTGGGTATTTGAGAAGCATGCCAGTAGCTCCAAAGCGTCAGTGGTTCTTCCCTGGATTTTTTGGGTCCTTTCTCCTCTACTGATATTGGATACAATGTATAGCCAGCCCATCCTGTACTGAAAGATGACGTCAAGGACACTTCAATTTACAATGTCTGCCGAAAGGTGATGCACATAAAAGTGGTTTCAATATATGCAAGATACATTTAATTCTATAAATACCTGAGCAAACCTTAAATGTGTTAGACAAATGTAAATTATCGACAACGTTTTCAACATCAGATCATCATCATCATCATCATCATCATCATCATCATCTCTCTCTGATTGTGTTGTTTTATTTCATTGTGTGGTACGTGCTTTTTTATGTGTGTCATAGTGTCGTACATATTAACAAGCATAACATAAAATCATCTTTCAAAATGCGCTACAATACAGCCATTCATCTATCGAACTATTAAAAGTATTCGCCGTATATATCTTGCTATATGAAAATGCTTCATCATTCCATCGACGAAGCTAATGCAATTGTTAGTCACTTTTTTCCACAAACTTGACTCAGAATGAAACCTCAGACCCATGTAATTGAGGGGACTAATCATATTGTACTGTCCATATGGCATAAAGAGACCCGAAAACCGTCGCACAAAGGTGGGCCTATTTAACATCCATTAAGAAACACGGGACAAAGGTACAAATTAATATTCCTGCAATTAGCTAATTTCAATTGGTTAATATGGTTTGGTTCAGTTCTTTACAAAATTTAAACTTGATTTTGAAAAAGAGCATTCGATCCTAATGAAGAAATCAGTATAATAAACATAAAAATAATTAACAAAACTGTGTTAATAAAGGCTGTGTCAACAGAAGAATTTCAGGACACACTCGCGTGGCGAGAAATTTATTATCCACGGGTCAAAGAGTTCGTACAATCTTTAATATTTGTTTCTTTTAAGTGTCATGCTTTGACATGTTTTGGTTCTATTCAAGCAAAAATACAAAACGTCGCCTCCTATAGATGTTTTTTGGCTTGACACACGTGGCTAAAAATAATGTAATTTGAGAAAATAAGTGTATCTGTGATGGTAATATGTTTGCAAGGAAAACAAATTGTTATGACTTGAAAGCTTGTTTATTTGTTATATTCATGTATTACTCGTTTTGAGCATTATTTAAAATAGTAAGCGATACTGATTTAGATTTTAGCAGAATTATTATTCGTTCTATTCACAAAGTTTAAACGCGATTCTTTCTCTCTTTCTTTCTTCCTTTCTTGTTTGCTTAATTTCTTGCTTGCTTTCTTCCTTTCTTTTTTTATTTCTTTCTTTCTTTTTGTATGTGTCTGTCGTATGGAGAGAGAGAGAGAGAGAGAGAAAGAGAGATATGATTCAAACGGGAATATTAGCGGTATACCTATTTTCTAATTGTTAGGTGGTGTTTCTGTTGTGTAAATCGTCTGAGATTTGTTTTCGAGTTTAGTTAATAACAGTAACCTCTATATTTTAATAGTTTGTTTTCAAAATTATTTTTTTAACTACTGCTATAAACATTCGTTACTATATGTATGTTCGTGTCAGGTGCATTGCAAGGGCTGTCTAAATGCATATTGATTCTAACAAACACATGCCCTATTTCTCGCCTCTTGTGCACAAATATAATTAAGTTAATTATTAAATGCCCGCACAGTGCAATTATACAACTATATATCACTGGTATTATATCGCCATCTCAAATCGCATGTTTTTTTGTGTATTGCTCACCCAATACAGTCTTCCATCCCTCAGCCACCCTTAAATTAGGGTCGTTAGCAACTCCGAAATGAAGAAATCTATAACTATCACAGTGATTTTATAAGCAGGTTTAAGCATATTCATTAAAATATACCTATTTTTTTTAAATTTATTTTCTTCTGTAACTATATATATATATATATATATATATATATATATATATATATATATATATATATATATATATATATATATATATATATATTCACAAATTCCACACTGAGTAGTGGCTTCTGGATGGTAGCCACAATTTATAAATCCACTGTACATACCTACTTACTGTATTTATAAGTAATTTATCAGCTTTTATGAATTTTCACTGGAACAATTATGGAGGAAATACAACTACGAACAAAAGGAGAGATAGGCTGATCACAATATCGCCCCTTCCGACTCTTTTAACAAAGCATCGGGGTGGGATAACGCACTAAATAGTCATTATAACCACAATAGACAGATTTGAGGATCGGAATGGTGTAATGCATGCCCTGGCCATACAAACTTTCATTATAATTTAGTGTCATCAAAATGGGCAAGATAAAATGGGCAAGATAATTTAAAGAAAAAGCACCCAACGTTGTACTGGCATTTTGTAACTGCATGAAATAGTGACCTTTACTAGCCTTAAGGGTCCATATGACTTTGACCCAATAAAACTGGGACTGTAACAACTTCTCAGTCTTGTCCTATTTAAGTTTCCCCATGATTCTACCGTACGTACTCCAACCATTAAAACTGCCACTTTTTCAAATGACCTTTCATGAACTATATAATGTATTAAAAAAATCTGCTGTGAAATATTTCCTATTATTAGAGATAACGGCATGGAATAAGTCGATGTTATAAAAATGTAAATTATGTTATTAAGTACAAAATAACATCAAGGACTATTACCATCAAGAACATGATTTGGATTAACTTGTCAAATAATGTAAAGGATTGTATTAGTGTCTTAACAGTAGACCTTGTGTTATAATACTATTTCTAAAAATCCATAATTAGTTTTATGTTGAGTAGAGCATACAGTTATTGGCAATATCAGCAACGATAGGGACACAAAAATACACACTAGTTCTGTTTATGTTAGTGTATTAAATTACCACCTAATTCTTCAGCTTCAGGCCTTATGTAGCATGTTAACGTAGGGCCTTGTGAGGAATTTTGAAATATTATGTAGCATGTTAACGTAGGGTTTTGTGAGGAATTTTGAAATAGTATGTAGCATGTTAAACTAGGGCTTTGTGAGAAAGTGTGAAATCTTTTGTAGCATGTTAAACTAGGGCTTTGTGAGGAATCTTGAAATATTTTGTAGCTTGTTAAAGTCGGATGAGGGCTTTGTGAGGAATTTTGAATAGTATGTAGCATGTTAAAGTAGGGCTTTGTGAGGAAGCGTGAAAACTCTTGTAGCATGTTAAAGTAGAGGCATGTGAGGAATCTTGAAATATTTTGTAGCTTGTTAAAGTCGGATGAGGGATTTTTGAGGAAGCTTAACGGTGGTGATGAGCAGCCAATGAAAAAAGTCTAATTGACCAAGATACCGTCAAGGACTAAATACTGGTAAAGAATACATCCATCGAATCATATGAATGTTGTTAAGCAATACTGAATAGCATCAGTTGTATAATGTGAATACTACAACAAGCATAATGTTGGTAATTTATATCCAAGTATAATATTGGTAATTTATATCCAAGTATAATATTGGTAATTTATATCCAAGCATAATATTGGTAATTTATATCCAAGAACAAAGTAAAACATCAAAGCATCTTCACGTCTACAACTGACATCAGAAGGATCGCTATTGGAGGCCATGTCATTGTCATTACAACAATTAATATCAATTTGTCATTTAATGTAATGTACATTCATGTTCATTACAAAGCTAAATTTTATATAGGGCCATTAGTTTAACAAAATTTTAGAAGGCATAAAAGGTTTTAGGATTTAAATGAGTGTTTAAAGACGGAAATTATGACATCTTTTAAAAACAGTTGATGAAATGCAGGCATGTATGAATATTGTCAGTGGGTAACGAATGTAGTGTTTCACGCAGAGTCTGGCTACCATGCGTATTAAACCCTTGCGTGAGTTCTGGCTAGAAATCCCTTGTTTTTCCCTATTTCCAAGGACATCAAGTTAACAGTCGTTGTCAACTGGATGATTCCATATGGCGCAGATTGCGAACAATTTTCTTTTAATCAACCAGTAACCAAAACTAATGTAACTATAACTACACGACTTTATGGCTTTTCTTTGTTTCCCATTTGCATGGCTTCTCCACTAAGCGAAAGACCGAACATTAATTCATCTCCGATTCAGTCAAAATATTGTGTTAACCATATTACACACGCATCCTACATGTACTATTCCGCCGTGCATGTACTCCTCCACCACTCTGTTTTCACATTTACAATAAAGGCATCTCAAATTAAAGGAATGACTCTTCCATGGTCAAAATATCGGTCCCTGTCATGAATACTTCACACGGAAAAGTACATCACAACAACAACTCTTAATTAACATAGGAAACATTGTACCCTGATCTGATCCCATTTTAAGCTACTAAACACGTATACCATTTTCGAAACTAATCCATGCTATCATAAGACCTCTTTAATGTTATACATTATGACGTCTGTTCCAAGAAATTACTAATTACTCGGGTTGAGAAATATCTCCCCAACACCGATGCCCCCATATCAAACAACTAATAATTAAAATCTAACAAGGCTATAAACGGAGACGTACATACCAACGACACATACCATTATTATAGTAGATTAATAGATTGGTACGGATGTAGAAATGCATGGATGGCTTGAATGATGAATGGACGGAAAGTTGGATAAATGACTAGATAGATGTAGAAAAGCAGATCAAAAATGAGAGGATACAATAGTTTTACCTAGATTCAGTTTAGAAACGACGCCACAATTTGGTTCTCGTATATACCAGTTTTCCAAGAATACATAGACCGTGGATTTTATCTCCCTTTTTCACACCAAAACTAAGCAATACATTTGTAATACATGCTTTGTCGCACGCGGAATAGTGCATGAAAAAGACAGGGTATAACACGTTGTTGTTGTGGGGTTTAACGCCATTTTTCAGCACACGATAGGCTATACATGGCGGCCAGTTACGGATCACTGCCATCTCACCTCCACCTCTGTCTGCGTGGGTTCGAGTCTCAGATTAGGCCAATGTGGGTATGTGAGAAAGCTTGCCAGTAGCTTCTCGTGGGTCGGTGGTTCTTTCTGGGGTTTTCCCGGGTTCCTCCTCCACCATTAATATTGGCCGCCATGTATAGCCTATCGTGTGCTGAAAAATAGCGTTAAACCCTACAACAACAACAATATGTGTATGTGTGTGTGTGAAGGCAGGTAGGAGTGATCGATATTTTGCAAATACTGCACATCTAAAAGTTGTATTTGCATTCGATTTCTTGATTGGTGTTACATTGATATTCATATATGACATGGCAGCCTGGATTTTGCCATAGATTAATAGATTAATTTATTACAGACGGGAATACTTTTTTTAAGGAAGTGATATTATTTTGAAGAAAAAAGTATATCTTTTACGATAAAGGGATTTGATGCAGCTGATTGAGTTTTGAATTTCATCTTTATGGAAATTTAAAGAAGGAAAAATACACATTTATGTTTATTTACATTGGATAGGCATTAGAAATAAAACGAATCAATCGAAATCAATAAAATTTAAAGAACGTGTTGTAAGATTTGGACAGAGTCAAAAGGGATGAGCTAGAACGGCATTGTGGGTAAGGGGAGGGGTGTTATTGTATTTTTGTGTAGCTGGAGCACTAATAAAAACCAAAACGCCGGTCTTCTTTTGCAAGGGGTGAGGGAGACCTGGATAGAAAAGAAGTGATTGGACCAAAAGTCGGATTATGATTGTACTGTGCCAGTAGTAAAATCTTTGTTTATTCTGATATTCTGTTTTTAATGGGCATTTAAAAACAAAACAACAAAAGAAACGCCAAAGACATATTATTTCAAGCATTAAATAACAGTACGTGTACATGGCAAAGTTTATGATGAAATCTTCGGGTAATTCAGTTAAATGGGAATTTAAATAGTATTGTATATTTAATCGATGTCAACAGAATACGATGGATCAAAGTTTCTATTTTTTTTTATTAAAAATATGCTTTCACTAATATCTTTTTATAGCAATATTTGTCAAGAACAGAAAATGGTTCTAATTTAAATACTTCACATACACACGCACACACGTGCATTTAGGTCGCCGTATGGATCTGCCCCCGCCTCTAGCATTTAAGTGGGTTGCCACGCCACTTTGCTCAAGAAGTCAGTTGCAAGTAGAATTTACTGACTGACATAGAAATGTCCTATATTTGCCGAAATATTGTTGTTGTTGTTGTTGTTGTGGGGTTTAACGCCATTTTTCAGCACTTGATTGGCTATACATGGCGGCCAGTATTAATGGTGGAGGAAGAACCTGGGAAAACCCAGGAAAGAACCATCGACCCACGAGAAGCTACTGGCAAGCTTTCTCACATACCCACATTGGCTGAATCTTAGACTCGAACCGCCGCAGACAGAGGTGAGATGGCAGTGATCCGTAACGAAGAGCGCTTTAGACCACTCGGCCACTCGGGGCCCCGGTATAACACGTAACACTGAGCAGTTATTCCGATATCCTTCCTCCATATGATCTTTTTAATATAAAATAAATAAGTAAACATATATATATATCAAAATTTAAACCATATTTTTCCATCCGTGGGAGGTTAGAGGTATAAAAAACGAGGAAAAAGAAAATTGCTCCAATCATTTATGTGCCGATACGTAACTCGAGAAAACCGCAATTCTTTGAAGGTGTCGCTACACTAATTTGGAACATGGGCTTTCAACTGCATCCTATTGTAGTCTCGAAAAAGTTTTTTTTTTTTTTTTTTTTTACAAGGAATTACTTTGAATACTTTAATTAAATTCTAAAAAATCTTGCTGTTCACAAAAATCATTGGTTAGTTTTTATTTGTATCGTAAATTCTCATTTTCTGCAACCTGTCTTAGTCTGATAATAATTCGCCAAATTGACTGTCCAGTGAGACCATTGTATTAAATTCCTTGCTTTAGACTAGGGGTCTCAAACTCAAACCAACCTGAGGGCTGCATGAGGGCATTTTCGATGGCCCATGGGTCGCACCAGCTTTTTTTATTATCTGTCGTGACACCTTGTGACGCCAATCATTTTGCTGGCCTTCTTTAGGCCATTGTATCAAACTGATTGCTATAGATTTTTAACCGAATGGAATGTAACGATAGAGGGAAGGAACTCCTACAACTCTGTACAATTTAGCTTGCTGTCCGGTCCGCGAGTAAATGTGCTGCTATGTGTGTGTTGCCTTGTCATATTGAATAACATTTTGTGGTTAATGTCTCATTGACCTTTTTGTCACCAGTTCGGATGAATCAAGAAGCCGAGATTTGGAAAACGTGGACACGGAAAATAATCTGAATTAATTCAAAATGAAAAAAAAAATCTGATAGTTTACAGCACCGAGCTAAACCATATACAAGGTCGATTTTTTTTTACAGTTCCGAGCAAAAGCGCTTTACAAACGTTAACCAGATTCTATTAACCTTATCTTACTGTGTGAATGGATCGTAAATCAAGCTCGTGTGCGCACGTGAAAGTGCGTCAATGTTTTCCAGAAGACAACTGCTAGAGATTAGGCCACGTGATCAACAATAACATGTCATAGATCCGTGATTAAATGATTTCATTTTCACGCACTGATCGAGCTTATTGCTAGCATACAGTAGCAAATTTATTTAATGTTTGCTATGAACAGATCTAGCCTCTATACACAAAGATGAATCTGTTCACAAAAGCTCGCGCCAGCTTGATCTTTTAATGTTCTCATTCGACCCGTGTAGTCATTGTAACATCTTTTGTAAAGGCTAGTATGTACAAAAGGCTTAATATACATTTTCAGAATAACTTGCTAATTCTTTTTCAGTTCGTTTAGTCATTTAAGTCCTTTGTACGAAACCATATATATACAATTATAATAGATATTATACGTTCAAGTAAACCTTAATAGACGCCTGGCTCTTTGTTTAGACATATCTATATTGTGGGACTATTGTCAGTGTAACGAAGTCCTTTGGAAAGTAATCGTGACAAAGCAGACGTGAAAAATCAGTTGTGTATCTTGTTGCTCTCTTTTTTGGTTCGAATAAATTCTGAATGCTAGACTAACACCCTTTTCTTCCTAATATTGTGCTATTCATAATAGACGGGTCAAACGGGTTAAACAAATGTCTCCGCTTTTCAATTACATAAGCGATAAAGTATTTGACATGGCGCCAAACGTAAAATGTGCTTCGATACTCGTCATTTTGTGTCAATAGAACTCTTTTGGCGCTTTGACGAGAAGATAATATGATTTCAAAACGTGAATACCTGTTGATTATTAAAAAGAATGTATAAAGCGAATGATTTGATATGTACCTAACGATATAAAGAACATACAGATTGCCTCCAAACAATTACAATAAAAGAGAACAGTTACTGGCACGTGCTGTTGGGGAATAATGAACACGTGAAATGAGGATTTGTATGTTCGACTGTAACTATTAGGATATCAATAAAAATGGAAAGAGAAAAAGAAAAGAATGTAATGATGATAAAATGAAATTTGCCACTGTTTTTACTCCCCCAAATCCTATTATACCCCTCCAGTTGCATCTTTGTTCCTCACCCAATCCCTACTATATCCTTCCAATTGCCTCTGTTTGTTCTCACCCAATCCCTATTATATCCTTCCAATTGCCCCTCGTACTTCCCATCCTTATTATATCCTACCATTTCCTTCTGTCCCCCCCCCCAATCATTATTGTATCCTCTGTTTTCTCACACCAATCTTTATTATATATTCCAATCGCCTCTGTTTTTACTTCCCAATCCCTATTATATCCTTCCTATTGTCTCTGCTTTGTCTCACCCAATCCATATTACATCTTTCCATTTACCTCTGTTTTTACTCACCCCGATCCCAATTATATCCTTCCAATTGCCACTGTTTTTCTCAACCAATCCCTATTATATCCTTCCAATTGCCACTGTTTTTCTCAACCAATCCCTATTATATCCTTCCAATTGCCACTGTTTTTCTCAACCAATCCCTATTATATCCTTCCAATTGCTTCGTTACCCCCATCCTTATTATATTATTCCAATTGTCTTTTTTCAACCCAATCTTTAGTATATCCTTTCAATTGCCTGTGTTTTTACTACCCAGACCCTATTATATCCTTGCAATTGCATCTGTTCTTACTTCCTAATCCCAATTATATCCTTCCAATTGCCTCTTGTTACTCCCCAGTGCCTATTATTTCCTTCCAGTTGCCTCTGTTGTTACTCCCCAATCCCTTTAATATCATTCCAACTGCCTCCGTGTTTCCTCCCCATAATCCCTATTACATTATTTATATTGCCTCTGTTTTTACTACCCAATCCATATTATATCCTTCCAATAGCTTGTTGTTACTCCCCAATCCCGATTATATCCTTCCAGCTGCCCGTTGTCCTCACCCAATTCTATTATATCATTCTAACTGCCTCTGTTTCCACCCCCATCCCCATCCATATCATATCCTTCCAATTGCCTCTGTTTTCCTCCCCCAATCCATATTATATTATTCCAATTCCCTCTGATTTTACTCCCAAATCTTTGGTATATGCTTCCAATTGCCTCTGATATAAAAAAATCAACCTACATGATACAGTATGAAAAATATCCCCCAAAACATCTACGCTTCAAATTTCAATGGGTCTCACGTGATTTCTTGGCTGAATTCGGATCAAAGAAAAAACCAACAACAACAACCGGTCTGAGAGAACGAAAATGCATTTAACGTAAAGAAAATATTCAGATACTTATTTTATACGTAGAAATATCAAATTTGGAAAAGCTTGGCACGCACACACATGCGCAGAGCGAATAAATATACACTCATGTAAAGACTATACATACAATTACGAGACATTCTGAATTACGGGAAACTTTTACACGCTGCTTTTATATCGAACTCACTTTTACGCGTCTAGCCTTTGCGTAGAAATTAAACACGGAAACATTTACATGGTTCAAAATTCTTAACTACTTTATTTCCTTTCTGATAAGAAATTATATGTACAACAACTGTATCATCCATTTGCGTGTTATTTTGTAAACATTTACAGTAGTAAAAGTAACGCATTTTTATACGATATCATACATTTTTGTTTTCCTTTTCTAGAATGTCACACATGGCTAGTGACTAGATTCGGCACAGCTTAAGTGATATCTAATGGTCACTGGAACAACCGGCTATCAAATTCGCCACTTAAAAATGTTCGATTCAAGGAAATAAGTGTTTGTGATTGTTTTATTACTTGTATACAATTTTTAGTTTAAACAATATTCATTTGACGTCAATCGCACAGCATGTCATTGCAACTTATAAAACACTCTCGACGGCCCAGATGCTGGTGTGATGTGATATTGTATGGGCTAGAAAATAGATGAACCCGATAGAAACCAGAGACATTGGACGGACCATCACATACCTTGCATCGAATCCGGGGTCACTGATGTGCAAAGAGAGCGCACTACTCTTGCGCTATCAACAGCTGTTGCCAGGTTGTAAAACTGTTTCATTTTTTTCCACCAGTTAATTTACTTAAATAATTTTTTTTCTTCCATTGTGTAATAAAAGAATTAAATTATAATGTCCTACAGAAAGTTCCAATAAAAGAATTTCATTATAATGTCCAACAGAATATTCAAATAAAAGAACTTAATTATACTGTCCTACAGCATATTACAATGGCCCACATCAATATCAGTAATATTTCCAAGGGTAAAGTAATAATAAAATGAAGAACCGCACCAAGCCTTTCACGAACGAATAAATCTTATTTCGGATTTGTGCCGAACTGAGATTTATATTTTGTTTACTTTTTCAGGTTTATATGCTTCAAAATATTTTTTTCTATGAGCGAGGCCTCCATTTTAAGCGTTCCATGGCATAATTTTAACTACCTATCTGTAAAGAAATTTTTACTCTAGGAAGCCATCTTGTAGTTTGGCGCTCATTTTCAAGGAGATGTGCTGGAAGGGGATTCGCTCATGTTTCAATGCAAACAAAATAAACAATACGTAGATATATGACGAAATAAGCTAATACATTAACATTAAGGGAAATCATGGAAGAGTAGAAGAACATTATATGGGTCCAAATTATTGCGCGAGCAACTGTCCAATCAATAATAGATCAGGCTAATTTGGAGAACCCTTTCAGTTCCATTGGTTTGATCTGGAGGCTTTTTTTTTTTTTGAATATCTAGCTTTGAACATACTTCTACATTTATAAAATATTCTTTCATTCTATAAGTAAGAATGAAATATATGGATACTCGATAAATATGTTAAGCAACTAAAGTAAATGGGTTGATACGAACCAGTAAGGTTGATACGATTTTTAGGTAATTCTTTCAGTAACAACCTTCAAGTCAACAAATCGTAGCAGAGATTTATTATAAAACTAAACATAGTATTGAGCATGGGCAGTGCTAAACTGTCAACTGGTGTATTAAAGGTTCGATAAAATTAAGAGTTCCGAGGTTGACGTAATACGTGTCTTTGGGAACCTTTTAATGGCATAATAAGAGAAAGATAAAATATGCAGATGAAAATGAAATACCAGTGCATAGTGTGCAGATGAAATGCATTAAACACATCCAGACTTCGATAACCTGGATTAAATACATTAAAAATTAAGTAAATGTATGTTCACTTTGATTAAACTGTCTCACTTCTATACTGATATTATTTCTTTCATATTTGTAATCGTGTACCAGCACGTCACTGTCAAATTATACTCAGGGCTGTACTTATATGGATTCGTATATGTAGTTGAGAATTATGTCATAAATTAGTGTACACTTGAAATAAAATAAGCAAAGGATTCAGATGAAAAAGACATTGCTCTTAATTGAGTTTTCTTCTCACAATCGATATATTTTTCATGCGGGTAAAAGCAGTTTTTCCGGTATGTAAAAAAGTCAATTTATTTCATGTTTATCCCGCCTGTGTTGCTAACGATAGAGACATCAAACTTTGGACCATGACTGTATTGCTAACGATAGAGACATCTAACCTTGGACCATGACTATTGCTAATGATAGAGACATCAAACCTTGAACTATGACTGTATTGCTAACGATAGAGACATCTAACCTTGGACCATGACTATTGCTAACGATAGAGACATCTAACCTTGGACCATGGCTATTGCTAACGACAGAGACATCCAACCTTCGACTATGTCTGTATTGCTAACGATAGAAACATCAAACCTTGGACTATGGCTGTATTGCTAACGATAGAGACATCTAACCTTGGACCATGATTATTGCTAACGACAGAGACATCCAGCTTTGGACCATGACTGTATAGCTAACGATAGAGACATCAAACCTTGGACCATGACTGTATTGCTATCGATAGAGACATCAAACCTTGGACTATGATTGTATTGCTAACGATAGAGACATCTAACCTTGGACCATGGCTATTGCTAACGATAGAGATATCCAACCTTCGACTATGACATCAAACCTTGGACCATGACTGCATTACTAAAGATGGAGACATCCAACCTTGGACCATGACTGTATTGCTAACGATAGAGACATCAAACCTTGGACAATGACTGTATTGCTAATGATATAGACATCAAACCTTGGACCACGACTGTACTGCTAACGATAGAGACATCAGACCTTGGACCATGACTGTATTGCTAACGATAGAGACATCAAACCTTGGACTATTACTGTATTGCTAACGATAGAGACCTCAAACCTTGGGCTAGGACTGTGATGATCTTTACATGTGGAAATCATAATATGAATGCAGCTTCTATGTATCTGGTTTTGGAGTGGGAGTAGCTTTACACAAATTTAAAATAATATCCAAAGTCTGGAACAAACATAAAACTGAGAATTGGTGAGTATGTGATCACTGGGTATACGGTTTTGGCGCGAGGTCTTAAGACAGAAACTGCTGAGATCTTCACCCTATGAATACATACATACATACATACATACATACATACATACATACATACATACATACATACATACATACATACATACATACATAGGTAGGATGAAACTGGTGTACGTAGGGATATGTACATTTGTTGTACAAACTGTCTAGTATTAATTATCTGAACTTTCAACTATCAATGAGAAAAAAGTCGGTGGAATGTTTTGTTATGCTTCATATAGAAATTTCTTAAGGCTAAAACGTAGGAAACGTTTTTAGCATTGAATTGAAATGAGTTAAGAGGATACATGTCAATAACTTATCTACTAAAATGCTAGTAGTTGTAGGAGATATTATAGCGACAATTTGACCTTAATGTTAAAACGGGGTGGGGTTGGGTTGTACTATGACGACAAAGGGAATTTAACCTGGGAATGGCACTTGGGTGATTTAGAAGACCGCAAGATCTTCTACGAATTGCATGGATGCTTATGGCATGGATGTCCCACCTGTTACCCTCAACGACACCTGAAAGGTCAATTCCAACGTCGCCTGAAGTTAGTGCATCCCAGTCATCCACCGAATAACTTCTAATTTTCATTCGCCTACCGTTTTTGGCATGTTGGTTCCATTTGTGTAACCTTTCGCACAAGTAATGTATCCAACACAGAACTGATGAAATTGAAGTTTTAGGTGGTATGATGGCTAGTGTGTTATCGGGCATAAATTTGTCACGGTTTTTAAAGGAGCATGCTGTACAAATGTTGGAATCTTGCCCACAGGGGGACAATGATAAAAGATTGGTCCAAAAAAGCACGTTTCGCAATCCTGATAAGCGAGCGAAAAATTAAGGATGAGAAGGCCGGTCTCTTGCATGCATTCGAAATAACAAAATATGAAATCCACTTGTTGTTTTCTTCTTGAGCTGGTTTTCCTACTGTTGATGGCAGTATTTGTGGACGTAACACCGATGTTCGAGGTTGATGACCTTGCGTTCTGCGATGTTCTTCTTACCACGTAGTACTTACAAAGGTTTGCTTGCAAGAAGAGCAATGAATTCTATTTTTTCTTTCGAGAATGCAGGGGTGTGATGCTAAATAACTACGGCATCTCTCTCTCCGCAAAGAACATGTCGGCCCCCACTATAATACTCACATTTCGCGCAATAATAAGCGTATCCGAGAAATCGGTGATTCTCATAATTGCATCTATATGCTCTTTTTATGGTGATACACGTGATGTATTTTCGGTCTAGAAATCGGGCCCTCGAAACACCAGATCTCCACGAACCACTTGAGGATAAACATTCAGGGTATAGACTGAGACAAGAAATCTTGCAATTTTTGCATTTTTTGGGAATGCCGTGCGCGGTCCCTTTCAGTATTTCTGCCTGCTGTATCAGGAGTTATGCTTCTTTTATTAATTTGGCTCGGTCCTATTATCGAATACTCTCCAAGGATCTTTTTCCTTCTTCGGTTTCCTACTTGTCGGGAAACGTACGCACCACAAAGATGGCCTGGCCTAAGGACATCTAGTCATGTGAGTTGTTAATCTGGACGATGCTCTGCTTGGAGATGTGAATATCTTTTACCATTAACACTTTACTGTGTCCACTCCATTTAGGAGGAAAGACAAGGGTCATGTAAAGTATCAATCTCGTCTTTGGGTTGCTGAACGTGTTGAATGTTGTCGATGAGTTTGGAGGATGTTAATTCTGTCGGGATGATAACCTCGATCCAGGCGGGCGATTTCAAACTATCGTGACAAATGGAGAGTCTCAAAAGATCGTTGGCATTGTAGTTTCAGTGTATTTAACAAGGAATCTCACAAATTGGTGATGAAACCTTAAACATTATGTGGTGGCACTCCAGACGCGAGCTCTTTAACTTTCAACGTGTAGGTGTAAGCCATGGTTCGAAATTTTCTGAAAGTGCGTCGTTTCTTCGTCCCTCGAATATGGTAATAATTTCCGGGAGCTGCCGAACGACTTTATTTTTGGGTAGACTCTCTTGGTCTTGGGGTAGACGCAGAGAGTGTTGATTCAGGTTAGCTCATATCTTCTTTGGCATCGCTGGCATGGATTTGAGCTAACACTTCATCTCACGTGTGAGGCCACACGGAACGTCCTTGCCTCCTACTTTCTTTCGGCATCTCTCTCTCCGCAAAGAACATGTCGGCCCCCACTATAATACTCACATTTCGCGCAATAATAAGCGTATCCAAGAAATCGGTGATTCTCATAATTGCATCTATATGCTCTTGATGGTGATACACGTGATGTATTTTCGGTCTAGAAATCTTGATTGCAACATTTCATTCGACTCAGTTTTATACGCAGCGACGAGTCACCATATATAGGGCCAGTGTCTTACCCTAGGAGTCTTCATTCAGCTCTTCAGCGGTCAAGATGGAAGGGTGAAAACAGCTTGTCCTTTTGGTCACATATTTGCATATAATCATACGAAATTACACTTCAGATGAAACGAAGAGCTGCTCCTCCTTAGCGATAAAAGTAAAGATACTTGCTATATCTATCAGAAAAAGGACGTTGGGCTCACGAACGACGACAACATCAAAGGAAAGGATTGCCAGGAAAGAAAGGGAGAGAAAGGTCACAATACATGTTATATTGACAGGAGAAAGGACACTGGTCTTCATAGTTTCCTAAGAAAAACAGAACAAATAGGAAACCTGCAAACAAGAGGAGAAGAGGTCTTCAGAAAATGAAGCAAAGACTCTTTCCGTCAAAAAATGTAAGAAATCCAGATGACGAAAAGAAAGTGAAAATGAAGAACCCATACTTATGAAGAAATCCAAACAGACAGAAAGTGAAAGAAGACGAAAATGGACTTTTGTAAAATATTCTATGTGATTTTCAACAAGAGGATATATTGAAAAGAAAACGGGTCTCTTGGACTTGACGTTTTATATTGAGGGACTTAAACACACATGCATTCAAACAAGCACACTATCACTGGAATGGGTTTGAGTTTTTCATGATTTGGAAATCTTTGATTAGTATATCTCTTTTCTAAAGATATGAGTGGCCATGAAAATGACCGTTGGACGTTTTTTTTTTTTTGACAAACTTAGGGACTTGACGCGATGAACTTTAACTGTCTGAAACTCTACCACGACCAAGTCCTAAATCTTCTCCTGGTACTGTTGAAGGCTTGGTAGTGATAACTGCTGTTAATAGCATATCATTGTAGTGATGGGTGGCACGTGAAGGTCTTTTTATCCTGGATCGAGTTAAAAGAGTCTGAAACATTTGTCTCAGAAACTCTAACCCTGCCACAGTTATTGTAGCAAACATAGCGGTTGACATTCATCGTCTATCTATTGCCCTGCTCCTTCACACTTTCATTTCTCTTCTTCTCGTTTTCTTCTTTCCTCTTCTTCCTATTGTTGAATAGAAAT
Source organism: Sinohyriopsis cumingii (assembly GCA_028554795.2). Classification (NCBI taxonomy): domain Eukaryota; kingdom Metazoa; phylum Mollusca; class Bivalvia; order Unionida; family Unionidae; genus Sinohyriopsis; species Sinohyriopsis cumingii. Next base: position 136,851,142 of record CM068827.1, on the reverse strand, counting down.
TGCTTGTTCTGCTTGTTTCTTCTGTCTCTATATAGCATTCTCTACCAAAGGTAACGGGGAGAAGGAGGCAAAGGTTGTGGTGCCGGTAAAAATGAAAGCAAGTCTAGTAATCCCAAATCAAAATCATACTCTCCTGGAAGCATGATACTAGTTGTCATAGCTCTGACACTATCACTCCTCTTATCCACTGCAGGTGCATCCCCATTTTTCGACTTCCTGGTTTCCGATATCCTCAAAATATGTCGGATTAATAAACTGCAGACACACCTATATATTACATGTCAATATTCTACATGTGACGTCACGCATCGTTCTCTTATCATTAAAGATAGGCTCCGTGCTCTGATTGGATTTTATAACGCAATATTGGATTGGTGAAACATTTCAATCCGATTCTGTCCGGCCTTAGGTTATAAATAAAAGCGACTATTCCCATGGTTTCACCTGTTCTCACAACAAGATGCATACCAGGTTGACAAGTGGTGAGTCCAAGCCGAATGCAACGTTAGCAAGCGTGGAGAGATCAATAGGCGCGGATATCTTTTGGTAACAGGTATCATCAATCCCCAAAATATAATGGAAGAATATGGAGAACTCATCGTATACCCTTGATAAGTATAAATTTATAACAATAACAACTAATTTATTATCACAGTACAGAAATGTGAAGTCATTAATATAGAAATAACACTAGCACATTGGGACAGAAGGTCTTACAGACAGGAACAGGAAACTGAAACTAGAGAAATACTGAGAGTAGAGACCGCAGGGCTATGCCACATGGCACTACGCGAAGTGGACACAAACAATATAATACCATATTGAATGCTTTCCCCATACAATAATCGCGTACACACACACACACACACACACACACACACACACACACACACAGAGAAGAACTATGGATACAAGGTATATATTGTTCTTCAAATTTGTGTTTTTACTTCTTATTTTGTTTTCGAGCTCTTTCGTTAGAGAGCCAATCTTACAAAATGACAAAATCCTGTAGAAGAACCTTATAAATGCACCCCATTTGGGCCCAAATATCATAGACGAAATTCCCTATACCGACAACAACAATGCTTTGGGGAAGGCGGAACATGGAATTTAGTCTAGAATTTAAACATGTAATGGCATAATGATATCGCAGCTGAGTGCATGGAAGGAGAGATCGAACCAGCACGAGGTCCACGTCAAGCATGAGGAGATGCTCATCTAAATGTCAAACACACAAAAAACAAACAACGTATTTCATCGGGAGAAACATAACTGAAACAGATTTTCACCAATTTGGATCAAAACGAGATCAGCGACTCACCCAGTGATACTGTCTCCGAACATCATATAAATAATTGCGCCAGAACTTCCGCTGAAAACAAATTTTCATAACCCAATGACTCCGATAATGAAGATGAATCAACGTATCGATCAAGACGATACACAAGGCAATACCCGCAAACATAAAGAAGCATACTGAACGAAAAGAGAAGAAGAACGCATTGCTTATTATACAGGGCCAAGCCGAGTGTCTTCCTTCAAGTCCGTGCGAGCCATAGCTAAAATTTGATACAAAAAAAAAAAAAAAACAACCAACAGAAGCACAGAAATCATTATGGACCATTAACATGATTACGGTCACATCTATTTGGAAGAGAAGGATTTGTGTGGAAAGACAGGGATGTCTTAAGATAATATTGCTGTACGGTCCCCCGTGAGACGACGTTTGACGAAAAGAAGGAGATGGGTGAGATGCGACGTATGTTAACTTTATTTGGTTAACAAACACCAACAACCCTTTCCAGGTCTACTAAGATCTCTAGAAAAGAGATATTCTGTTCCAATATTGCCATTGGTGTTTTATCTTTGTGTATGTGTGTATGTGTATCTTTGTTTGTCGATGTGGACAATTCAAACTAAAAATCCTTTACCATTATCCTTCCCATAAAACATTTCGAGGCTATAAATCTAGTTCTACCCATATAAAGTAGGATTTCCCATACTGACCTATAGTGGCGGCTCTTGATTTCAAATCGAACAATCTTACTTTGTCACCCCAGTTGAGGTCATCCACTTGTAACACTGTTACCGTTTGAACCTATAAACATATTTGGTCCCCATGCGCCTATGGACACCTTCATCATAGGATTTCTGGTATGACACGCAATTGTCTTTTTTGACCCTCAAGTGCCTCATATAACTACTGACACGGATGGATGGATGTGTAAACTTTACTTAGGTATAAAAACTGACTGGTAAATGGATCGATTGATGGTTGAATGGGGAGAGTTATGGATGTATGACTGAATGAATGAATGGAAACAGATGACAAAATTAAAGAATGAAACAAAGTTTATTTTATCAGACATGAACATTTTAATAGTCATGTATCTCATATTTCTATATGTTCCCTCAAGCAAGAATTAAGAGCCAACAGGTTCAGTTCATAATCCCCAAATAATGCTATTTACTAAATATTATGAGGTGAGGCAGCCGAGCAATAAAACGTTAATTGAATTACGTATAGAATTACGAGTACGATAACTAGGAACGGTTTTCCTCAAATATCCCTTATTCAGTACTTCACGCCTTGGTAGTGCCACAGTCGAAATTTTTACTATCGATCCATTCAAAAATATTAACCTCATCTAGTCTCTGAAATAGCAACAGCAACAGTAGCAAAACCAGCATATTTCCTCCATGGGGGTTTGGGTTTTAAATATATATAAACATATATATATATATATATATATATATATATATATATATATATATATATATATATATATATATATATATATATATATATATATATATATATATATATATATATATATATATATATATATATATATATATATATATATATATATATATATATATATATATATATATATATATATATATATATATATATATATATCTTGGTTTGGTGTTATGTATATCTATATGTTCCTCTTACATTTTATATCTTTTTCAATTAAATTATTTCTTAAGTGTCATAAAACAGATTTGAGAGAGAGAGAGAGAGAGAGAGAGGTGGGGTCCAGTTATAACCATCATTAAGTTGTTAAAAAATGAAATGACATTTGTTTATACACGTACCTCTTGTTATATTTGTTGCAAAGAAAGGCTAGATATGAAAAACACACAAAAAAGAAATTCATATTTTGGAAACATCGTGGAAATGAAATGGGTCCAACCGATGTAAAATTTCAGTAGGCAATATATTTCATCAACCGTATAATTGCCTTATGATAAAACTCTTAGAACTTGTAAATTGAAACAGGCAGCAAAACGGCTTGAAATGATTCAGCCAACTACTTTTACTCCCCAACATGTAACATGAGAGGTGCTTGACAAATTTTGCCTAGTTCATCGGAAACGTGGTTTCAAAAATTACGCACAAAGTACATTGAGTTATTTTAACGGAGTTTGATTTTCACTGTTTCGTAAAATACAAATTGTGTAAGAGCATTTATATTGGAATAGAGAAAAATTTGAGATACCGGATGAAGGATGACTTATGTATTGCATTCAGAATAGGATTAATTATTAATACAAACTTAACGAAGAAATATTATCACCGTGATTTTTCGTAACCCAGTCGTCCGATATAATGAGATTTCTTTTGAAAAATTCGTACATGCATACATACATACATACATACATACATACGTACGTACGTACGTGCGTGCGTGCGTGCGTGAGTGCGTGCGTTCATACAAACATACGTACGTACATAGATACATATATACATACATACGTACGTACGTGCGTGCGTGCATACATACGCACATACATACATACATACATACATACATACATACATACATGCATACATACATACATTTGTATGCCTATGTAACTTTATTTAGCTTTACTGATTGGATGCAGTTGATTGTCAGCATTGGCCACTTGAAGACTCAAACGCACAAAGCAAACTTTTACCCAGCTCTATAGTAGAGAAAGAAGATGTTAACTATGGCTAGAAAACAAACACAAATTCGTGATCGGTTTTTGTGAGATTCCTCTACAACACTCCAATTAATTATTCAATTATTCAAAACTGGCCTTTGATTCCAAAGAAATATAATATTTCCTTTTTCATCGTGTTGACAACCTCAATCGTATCTACTTGATCATTTTTAATAATTTTGCTTTCATTTGACCATGGGAAGGTATCAGACAGCTGATTTTCATGTTGCGTTTAATTAAATTTTCTATCAGGTTATAGTATTTCCTCTCACAATTTGCGATAATTATGATTAGTTTATTAAGGATTGCGGGAGTTTTGACTCTTCAATGTCATTCTGTTTGTAACTATGAGGAATTGTTGTGGTTATAGCTGACACTTATAAAGGCAATGCTGTAAGACAATATTAGGAGTAAGCGGGGACTAAATGCATCAGAAAGCTTTTATACTTAACTTGTATTCAGAAAATTTTGGACATAGCAAATTATTAATTTAGCTACAACGAACTTTGTGATTTCCTCGTTTTCGGATACATTTAACCAGTTCTTACGATTTCGTTTTGCGCGGATTGTGCTGCACTTTCTCAAGCCTTCCTTTCCAATAAGTGGTTTTAAACGATCTGATTTTACAGGAATTCCCATGTCTTAATATAATGAAAGAATCACGACAAAAAATAGTAAAGATGTTGTTAAAATATATTTTGAATCATATGTTATTTGCTCTTAGCGAACTTGTGTCCAATAAATTCGTCATCCATTGTCGTTGTCTGGTCGTTATGGCCATAATTTATTACCAGTCTTTTTTCCAGTTTTCATCTTGCTTTTCCTTTATGTACTCCTCGTCGTCCTGTTTCCTAATAGAGTTTTCATCATCCGTTTGTTTTATATAATCTTTATGGTCCGTTTTCCTTATATAGTGTTCATTGTTTTTTCTCTTATACACTCATCATCGTCATTTTTACTTATGCAGTCTTCATCGCCATTTCCCTCGTACAGTCTTCGTCGTCCTTTCCCTTACGAAGTCTTCATCGTCCTTTTCTCTGATGCAGTCTTCGTAGTCCTTTTCGCTTACGCAGACTTGATCATCCCTCCCCTTATACAGTCTTCTTCGTCATTTTCCCTTACACTGTCTTCATCTTCCTTTTCCCTAATACAGTCTTCATCATCCCTTCCATTAAAGTCTTCATCGTCCTTTCCTCTTATAAAGTCTTCATCTTCATTTCTCTTTTAAGTCTTCGCTGTCCTTTCCATTATACGTCTTCATGGTCATTTTCCCTTATGCAGTATTCATTGTCCTTTTTCCTTTAAACAGTCTACACGTTAATTTTTTCTTTATACAGTCTTCATCGTTCTTTCCCTTCTTTATGTAAAATTCAACAAATAATTTATTTCTCTAGAATAAAAAGCGAAAATGTAAAAGGAACTTACAGTATTATTAATCAAATTTGAAATAATCTTAAAAGTTCTATTGCAAGTCCAAATGTAGGAAGTTCCTATTAAATTCCGCGGGTGTTCCAAATAAATTTCAATATTGAATGTGTTGATATGCCTGTAATTTTAAATGTGGTGATGTGCCATTGGCCTGGAATATGACATTCTGCTAACAGTCTTGTCATCTATCAAAATAATATAATCCAACATGTCCTCGGCTGAATTTACTATAATTCCAGAGTCCAGGAAGTAATAACGAGCACTCTGTAATTTCAATGAATAATTTAAATAAAACAAATCCACTCAAATGTAAAGCTAAACATGACAGTAAGAGTGATGTTCCACTTCAGATGTTAAGGCAGAAATGAGTAATCCTAAACTAAACAACTTTATATACCCCTACAATTGAACATGGTAATAATTGCCATTTTCTGGAAATACTCTGTCATCTTAATGGAAAATTTCGTTTCTGGAACCTTCTAAGGTCAGAATCAAGACTCTATCTTTAACTTAAAGTAACGTAAACGTGATCTGAATATTTAATCTATAATCATATAAAAATATTAGCTATGTATTATGATGCTTGCACAAGAAATGGCACTAGTCAGGTAGGCCATTAACTTGCTACAACATTGTACTCTACAAAACAAATTTCAGGTACCGTGTGTTTCACAGACGGAAATAGCTGCATTGTTACAACATTGAAAGCAATATGTGATAATGTACGAGAAATAAACCTTCAGGTACCGTGTGTTTCAATGACGGAAATAGTTATACTGTTCCATCATTGAAAGCAATATGTGATAGTGTACCAAAAATAAAACTTCATGCACAACGTGCTTCATTGACGGCTAAAATACCACAACATTGAAACTAATATATGATGCAATACAAAAAACTTCAGGTACGACGTGTTTTATTGTGGGAAATAGCTGTACTTTTACAACACTGAAAACAACATATCATACAGTTTGAAAAATTAAAACAGAGTCCAAATCCAATAACTTAATTTAATTTTGAGTATAAAAAGTAAGAAACTACAAAAAATCGTCATATAGCATGAAAGTCATTCGTCACATTGCAGCGTAATACTTAGCAAAATGTCTACAATGTTCTGTAACAAACAGAATCTCCAACTCGTGTTCCTTTGGCATGACATTGATGAAAAACGTTGATCAATACAGTTGCAATATATGATCAATACACATTTAATATATGTTCAATGCATATCTAATATTTTATCCAACACGTCTTATAATTATATACAAATAAGTCTATGAATAAGACCTATGCATTTCCCAAGTTGCATCACAACAGAGTATGGGGAAACGACAATATATCTCTTCTGAAAGTATGGACAAACTCGTTATGTATCCTCATAAAGCATTGCTTTTTTTTAATTATTGCATATTGCTTTTGTCTAATTAGTCATGAACGTCATCACTGCACAGTCTCATCGTTATCTTATTTCCTGCGATAACCTTGTTGTTATCTCTTGTAATGAATGAATCTAATCACTGTATCACCTGGCACAATATGTCTAGATCATTTGTTTATTCCTTAAAAGAAATTATAAATAAAAAAAATGTCTTCATACTTTCCAGGACTTTTGCAATGACAGTTAATATTGATAGGGTCAAACAATAGTTTAAAAACCAAATCAACATAATTAAAACTTTCATGGGGGGGGGGGGGGGCAAAATAAACAAAGATACGCTCCTTCAAAGTGATGTTATCAGTACAGGAGAGGCATGTAGATTCCTGGGGTCAGATTTTGGGTGGTTGAATATTTTGGACGTTTGGTGAAATCTTATTGCTGCTTGAAGATGTCATACCAAAGACTTACAAAAATGGTATCAACAGCTGCCTCTCTTGGCGCTCAGAATTAAGATGTTAGTGTGAGGACTGGTCGGTCTGGTGTCAGGATAATGTGACTGGATGGGACATCATGCTACATGTCTGCGGCATGATGCCCCATTGCTAGATATCACTATAAACTACCACACTGCAGACATCGTAGCGATATGACTGAAAAATTGTTAAAGCTACGTTAAAAAGTCCAAATCACACACACACACACACAGACACAGATATATATATATATATATATATATATATATATATATATATATATATATATATATATATATATATATATATATATATATATATATATATATATATATATAAAGCGTAAATCACCTAATCTCGTTTCTTCATGGAATTTTGCCAATATTTTGGTACGATGATATATATATATATATATATATATATATATATATATATATATATATATATATATATATATATATATATATATATATATATATATATATATATATATATATATATATATATATATATATGTGTGTGTGTGTGTGTGTGTGTGTGTGTGTGTGTGTACGTGTGTGTGTGTGTGTGTAGTATGTACACTGTTTCAATGATATACCACGAGATGTATACAAAATTTTATTAAAAGGAAACGAGTGTAAATGTGTACCATGTTAAATGCATTTAGAAAACGGGGATTATTAATACTGTATCTTTAGTTTCATACGTCACTAAAGATTAATGAATGGCAATTCATCGTTAATCTATAGGCCAAGAATCAGCAACGTCACTAAAGACTAATGAATGGCAATTCATCATTGATCTATAGGCCAAGAATCAGCAGCACTCTGTTTCAATGATATTTATTATGCGTATTATTGCATCATGGGTGGATCACAATTTGATATTCCAATAGTATTGGTGTATCAAATTGCTTTATGTCAACACTTTAAAAGCCATGTTATTTTTAATGTATGTGGCATAAATAAATAAATAAATAAATAAATATACTGCAAAAGTGATATTTTTACGAACTAAAGTGGCTCGCACGCATCCTCCCCGGCTGACGCCTATGCCTATTACATCTGTGCCTTTTTTTTTTGAAACAGGGATTTATAACTTAGAACCACTGGTAAGAAATAGGGCATTCCTGTGCAACGTTCTGTATAACTATAATATACTCTCTTTGGACAACGTCTGCATGTAACCACCAGTGGCCTCTTGCAATTCCCTTTCCTCCGCTTTATCTAATTTAGAAAACTTGCCGATACAAAGATTTTAATATACAATTTAGTATTCTCTATTTTAAAAGTTTGATAAAATAATATAGTTCAATTAAATCAGTTTAACAAATAGCAGGTTCGTCTAGCCCCTCCTGGGTATCAGAACGCAGCAGTAAAAGGCACTATGTTGAAGGCGTCCGTCTTGTGTGGGATTTGGTATTGGAAATAGGTTGATACACTTAAGTTGACACTAATGATTTCACAGTTCGTGTTATATGAACCTTTACGGTAGATAGGAAGAATATTGTTTTGTTCCTGGGGTTATCTAGGTTCAAACTTTGGGATGGCAGGTTTAACACGATTTGGTGACATTCTTTATCATCTTAATTAGATTTTCGGGGACGAATAAATGAGGAGATAAGTTAGAGGCCTATTAGCGTCATTCTTATACACCTTGTATAAACGTGCTCTAACTACTCGTATTACTCGTACGACATTATCGGTTTGCATTTAAAATATGTAGGGAGTGTGAAAGAGGAAACTAAGATGCAATACTTCGAAAGATGCCCTGGGCTATTTTTCAAAATAAAAGACACACTAAACTTGCATGATCTTTGGCCCTTTTTTTAACATGTAGGCATCATATGTTTGTGTCGTGCGATTCATTCGTTGTTTTCGTTTTAAAATAGGTAAGACCAAGATCCACATTACAAAACCAAGCACTAGAAAACCTTTCGGAATGAATAAGAGTTTACTTTCAAGAAATGACCAGAAATGAAAATTAGAGCATGATAGCCTTTTCCGAAAATTACCTACGTAACTGGGTTTTCTTTTCTCTCGCGTATTTTCACGTAAAAATGGTGACAGCCAAGATTTTGTAATATCTTTTAAACTGCATTGTGTTTAATTAAAAGAACAAAAACAAAACATACGTATCAATCAATCATACATATCTAGAATGCATGCAGTGAAATTAATTACCTAGGAAAGTAAGATATTTGATGTATATTAACGCCAGTCATTTGAAATTGTATCATCTTTGATGATGAAACGATGTTGATATACTTACTGCTGTTTGATTGGTAAAAAACAAATGAATTGTTATTTTAAAAGCTTCTGACTACATATTTCAGTATAAGGTTACATTTTAGTCCACATCGAAAACGATTTAGTTTGGGTTAACATTAATAAAGTTTAACCTGACTTGAAAGACAACTGCTATGAGAAACCGCCGTTTTTTGAGACCAGATTATTATTGCAAGGTTGTAATGCTTATTCGGTATTATTACATGACATAAGAAGATCACCTGTCTTGGAAGACAAAGAGTGATTGACAGATGTGGTGGTATTTCAAGATATGATCTACTTTATGCGTAATTACGTTGGCATCCTACTTATCAGCTTATGTTGGTCTTGAAAGAAATAGCATCCATGATCCAATACATTTACTGGCATTTGAATTGTTGAAGTCGGAATCTAAACGCGAATCTAATCTGATCTATTTTCATTGCATCAATTTATAACATGAACTGAACCTCTTTTTCATATACATCATATAAGTATACAAATAAAAGCTACATAAACGTTTTAACGAATCTGACTGCATTTGAAATCTTATTTTGTATAAAGGCATCGGATCAACGAAAGCTCGTCATTCAAATACGAGGGAAGATCAAACTATTTTTTGTAGTCAGCGTAGTGAGCTAGCTTAATGAGTAACATATTTAAAAGCTACTTCAAAAATGTGAAATGTTGTGCCAATTTATTGCATGGCTTAATAAATATAACATTTTCTTCTTGCTCCCATGTCCCTAACGCAGCTCAGAATAACATATTCCATTTTAATATTCGCTCCTTTTTAATTGAATTTTACATATGAAAATCTTGCATACCGTTTTGTTACATCACATAATGAAGATCTCATACTGTGACTTCATTTTGCTAGAGAGTGATTTTATCTGATTCGATGGAACCGTTCAATTAAAACTCTCAGTACGATATAAGAAATTAATACCCGTGCAAAAACTCCTGAAGAATAGGGAAGGAACGGTTCCTCATAAAAGGATTATTAAACTTCCAGAAATTATTGAATAAAACAAATGAATTGAAGGAACGCGGCGTTAATGAAGTCCGTGGCATGGATAAAAGTGAAGTAAAGAGAAGCCATATCAAGGGAAAATAGTTTTGTTGGAGAAGTCAAGAAAAGCATATGGGAGCTGCCACAGAGTATTAGTATGTCAAGAGAAGCCATAGGCAAGGACAACAGTGTTGTTAAAATCGAGAGAAGCCGAGACACATGTTGCTAGGAAAAGAGAATTATTGAAGTCCGGAGAAATCATAGTAAAGGAAAACAGTGTTAGTGAAGGCAAGAAAAAGAATGTTAATTCATGAGACGCTACGTGCAAGTAAAACAGTGTTAATAATGTAAAACAGTGTTAATAAAGTAAAACAGTGTCAATAAAGTAAAACAGTGTTAATAAAGTAAACCAGTGTTAATAAAGTAAAACAGTGTCAATAAAGTAAAACAGTGTTAATAAAGTAAACCAGTGTCAATAAAGTAAAACAGTGTTAATAAAGTAAACCAGTGTTAATAAAGTAAAACAGTGTCAGTAAAGTAAACCAGTGTTAATAAAGTAAAACAGTATCAATAAAGTAAAACAGTGTTAATAAAGTAAACCAGTGTTAATAAAGTAAAACAGTGTTAATAAAGTAAACCAGTGTTAATAAAGTAAAACAGTGTCAATAAAGTAAAACAGTGTTAATAAAGTAAAACAGTGTCAATGAAGTAAAACAGTGTTAATAAAGTAAAACAGTGTCAATAAAGTAAAACAGTGTCAATAAAGTAAAACAGTGTTAATAAAGTAAAACAGTGTCAATGAAGTAAAACAGTGTTAATAAAGTAAAACAGTGTTAATAAAGTAAAACAGTGTTAATGAAGTAAAACAGTGTCAATAAAGTAAAACAGTGTCAATAAAGTAAAACAGTGTTAATAAAGTAAAACAGTGTTAATAAAGTAAAACAGTGTTAATGAAGTAAAACAGTGTCAATAAAGTAAAACAGTGTCAATAAAGTAAACCAGTGAATAAGTGTCGAAAATTAGGAAGATTTGAATTTTAGGTGTGGAACAGTTATGAAAATCCTAAAAGTGTAAATAAAACTTTTAAGAGATGAAACATTGGTCGAAGGGTGGTTTGAAAGTTTGCAAGAACCACTTGAAAGATGGTTTGAAAGTTTCAGCGTTGCTGTCATGAAGTACCACTGATGACATTCGTAATTGCATTTGAAGCTCTTACCAGATCGTAAGAGAAATGATATAGTTCATGGACCATACTAAACAATTTTGAGCAATGCTACACATGTTCGGAAATGAATGGCATTAAGTAATCGCATTTTTATTCAGGAAGCTTTCATTTCTTTCTTCCCGCAGTGTCCACGAACATTTGGATCAACTCACGTATATTTGTATATATGCATGCGCGTTTGCGCGCTCCTGTTTGTGTAAATATATGAAGAGAGAGAGAGAGAGAGACTGAGACAGACAGACAGATATGTGTAAATATGACATCGTGCTCAAGTTTCCTTGTATTTGTGCCTTTTTCCGTGCAATATCCAGAAGACAATGGTATAATTGTTAATAGAACATTCATTGAAATTGCTTGGTATAAACGACCGATTTTTTTCAGGGTAAATAAATTGTGGATGCAGATAATCATAGATTACGAATAAATTATTTACTCATTTTTAGCTATTTTTTGCTAAGTCCATTTGATTTAATTCAATTAAGTAGCCCCGCATGTGTACATATATAGTGTTGTATAGTAAAGATGGTTGTTAATATTTGGTGTCATTCGTAGATAATTTACAGCATGAGATACAGGAAACAATTATCAAACTTTTGATTAATATTTAAAGTTTAATGTTTATTATAGGCAATGGTTGATGAATATAAAATGTTGAAAACCATTGTCCGCTTATCGAGTGCATACAAGATTTCAGTGTGTTTTGTGATTTTCAAGAATAGATTGAGTGGACGATAAAACTGATCATTGCGTTGACCAAGCATAATCTTGTACTATTTTTCGCTGTTTAAAACCCGTTTATTTTAGCATTTACAAATGAAAATAAATTTCGCGTGAATTCGGCGACATCCTTCATTTATATGCTTATTTTGATAAATATAATGTACACTACTATCATCTGTAGCTTTATATGCCTATTATATGAACTCGTAATGGAATAATATGTATGGAACATCATTTTTTATTTGCACGACCAATGTAATGCAAAATACAATGCAGGCTTTCATAACTCATTTATTCCTGTGACCATTTTTTATGTTGATTAAACCATTGCAAATATTTAGATAAAAACTCATTTACGTCTTCGTTTATGAAGGTTTATTATTCTACAGTCTCTGCAGACAATACTGGTCGCTAAATTGGTGAGCCTTCGAATATGTGAGAAGCGAAAAATCTAGGAAAGGGACGTTTGGAACAAATGACTAAGTGTTTAGGCAGAATTTCTGTCAATACAACTGTGCGAATGATTAAATGTTTAGGCAGGATTCTTGTAATTATTTTGAAACTGTACAAATTACTAAAAGCCCAGGCAGGATTCTTGTAATGTTTCGAAAACTGTGCAAATGTCTAAGTGTTTAAATGGACTTCTTGTAATCAAAACTGGACAAAATCTTATTCATTATTGATATCAGTAAATTGAACAATTTATAGCATATATCAGATAAAATTCTCAAGTAAATAGTATTTTCCTTCTTAAAAAAAGAAAAGAAGAATAACTAGGAATCATTTGTCGAGACAGAATGTTGAAAAGACAGCATAATTTTAATACAATAATTAATCATTGCAATTTAATACAGAATTACTCTTATCAATTTCATACAGAATTACTCTTATCAATTTAATACAGAATTACTCTTATCAATTTCATACAGAATTACTCTTATCAATTTCATACAGAATTACTCTTATCAATTTAATACAGTATAAACTCTTAGCAATTTCATTCATAAAGACTCTTATCAATTTCATACAGAATTACTCTTATCAATTTAATACAAAATTACTCTTATCAATTTAATACAGAATTACTCTTATCAATTTAATACAGTATAAACTCTTAGCAATTTCATTCATAAAAACTCTTATCAATTTCATACAGAATTACTCTTAGCAATTTAATGCAGAATTACTCTTAGATATTTAATACAAAATTACTCTTAGAAATTTAATACAGAATGACTCTTAGCAATTTAATACAGTAAAGACTCTTAGCAATATAAAACAGAATTACTCTTAGCAATTTAATACAGAATTACTCTTAGCAATTTAATACAGAATTACTCTTAGCAATTTAATACAGAATTACTCTTAGCAATTTAATACAGAATTACTCTTAGCAATTTAATACAGAATTACTCTTAGTAATTTAATACAGACTTACTCTTAAAAAAATTTAATACAGAATTACTCTTAGAAATTTAATACAGTAAAGACTTAGCAATTTAATACAGAATTACTCTTAGCAATTTAATACAGACCTTAGCAATTTAATACAGTAATGACTCTCAGCAATTTAATACAGAATTAGTCTTAGATATTTAATACAGGATTACTCCTAGCAATTAAGTACAGTAAATACATCCAGGCAATTTAATACAGTGCTATGTATATCTGTATTTTCTTCTGCAACTCTTGGTACATGATTTTGTCTACATTATATGTAATTTGTGTTCATAACTGTATATTGTAATGATTATCTATAGTCAAGATAACAGATAGCCGATTCTTTTTTACAATGGTATCAGGTTCTATTTTAAGATGTTAAGGATGTAGATTAAGTAGGATCTTTAAATCGTTTTTTTACGTAGGTATTTACAATCGTTAATAATAATAATAATAATAATAATAATAATAATAATAATAATAATAATAATAATAATAATGATAATAATACCTGTTGAAAATGTTGGGGTAATTTCCCTTTAGCTATGTGGGTTCTTAGAAGAATTAAGTTATTTCCCATTAATTAGATTATGTCAGGTGGTTTCTTTTACGATGCGAGTTATTTGCGAAAAGTCACGTAGCTAGTAGTAGAATACGCGCTTTCACCCCTTATGCTTGTTAATCTTCATTGTATGTTCTTGTTGTACAATCAGTCTTCAGACGTATTTAATGTTGTGCTTAGATATTATTTGAGAGGAAATATTAGTTTAGATTATCCACTAGAACTATAAAGTACTCACTGGACTAAACTATTATTTAAAGGAAGTCAGGACAATGCAATTTCGATACATCAGGACTATTGGCAGACCAGTACATTCAAGGATATGAAATTCATTCGAAACATTCAATTCTTGTAGACCTGAATATAAATTTTTAGAACTATTTTGGATTAAATTCATAATATTGTGCGTTCCTCTTACATTTTCATTTTATAACTGATAATTAAATTATTATTTACGTTTTACAAAATATGTTGGGTTTGCTTCGTTCTGTTCCTTGGTTTATTAGCATAGAGTCATAACATAGCTTTTGGGATACGAATGTAAAAGAACTTAAAATTCTTTTGAAATTTATATTCAATTTGTTTCGGAAATGTCTGTGTTCCCGTCCTTTTGATTTTTCATAGCAAAACCAACAATTTTTCACATTATCATTTAGGGTGGGGAGTTTTATATCCAGTATGACCCAGGAAGGGTTGGAGCGTTTAAGGAAAAATGAGTTGCTGGAGCTTGCCAACGCTATTATCTTTCAGACGTAAAATCGTCTTTGTTAAACCAGGAAATTAAAAATATTATGGTCAAGTATTTGTTGGGAAAGGGCATTTTGGGATTAATTAGTAAGTCTCTACATAGGTCTGAAATGAGATTAAAATAATTGAAATTAAGAAAACCCCAGACTGATTTAGAGCAAAGAAAACTTCAGCTTCAAAAATAAGAAAGAGTGATGCAAGTGAAATTTCAAATACAAAACAAAGAGAAACGCAAATTAAAAAAGAAGAGAGAGAGAGAGAGAGAGAGAGAGAGAGAGAGAAAGAGAAGAGCGGTCAATGCAAATGCAAATTCAAAATGAAGAAAGGGAAGAACGGCTAATGTAAATGAAGATGCAAATGCAAAAAGAAGAAATGTAATTGAAAGTAAAGGAATTCTAGCTGGAAAGCCAAAGGCACTCCTCACGAAAATTCAGTTTTTAATTTTACCAAAAATATTAGTTTAGTACGCTTTTTAAAGAAAAGATGGAGATAAATATTTTCCGCATTTTGAAACATATAGCTTTATATTTGAAATGGATAAGAGAGTACTTGACTCCTTTACTAAAGACTGTATTTAATGGCAATGCTTGCAAAGTTTATACTTCACGGTCAGTAGAAGCAAGTGCTGATTATGATTTGGTCAAGGAATGTATCTTGACGGGCGATGAGTTGGTGCCTGATAAATATCAATAGAAGTTTCAGAATCACAAGAAAGGAAACAGCGAAACCCATAATGTGTTTGCTCCATATATGTCACCAAGTTTGACCGTCTGAAAGGATTCTGGCAAATTTCACTCAGGGAAAAGGCAAAGGCATTTTCTAACTCCAGATGGACTGTATCAATATAAAGTAAAACAGTTTATGATGAAAGGTTCGCCTTTTACTTTCCAACGTTTAATGAACATGATTACATCTGGTCTAGATAAATGTGACGCTTACATCGATGACATCATCATTTACAACGACACATTGCAGTATTATCTGGAAGTCATTCGGAAATTCTTTGATAGACTGGGTAATGCAAATTTGTCAATTAAGTTAGGCAAAAGTGAGTTTTGTCGAGTTTGTGTTACTATTTTAGGACATATTATGGGACACAATCAAGTTGAACCTAGAGAGGTTAGGGTCAAGGCTATCTCTGAATTTCCGATGTCTATCATTAAAAAGCAGCTGCTGCGATTTTTGGGTATTACTGGATATTTTCGGAATTCTGCATCGAATTGTTCCATAGTTGCTGAACCTCTGACCAATATTTTTAAATAAGAAACCAAGTTTCCTTGATCTGAAAAATGTCAGGAGGCTTTTGAACAGTTAAAAACCGTACTTAAGAGTGTCATAGTTCTATCAGCTCAAGATTTCAGCCAGTCATTTAAAATGTCTGTTGACACACATCATGTTGGGGTTGGTGGAGTATTGATTCAAGAAGACAAAAATGGTATAGATAATCCAGTGTGCTATTTTTCTAAAACATTAAATAAGCACCAGAGAAATTACTTCACGATCAATGAGTAATGTTTGGCTTTAGTATTTGCTTTGCAGCACTTTGAAGAGTGTATATTTTTAAACGGGAGCATTATCGTATACATCTTTATGTTTCTTTATGATGGGAGGTGTATGCATACTTAATTTGGCTTATTTACTGGCTTTTATTAAGAAGTATTCTTATGTATAGCTGTATTTAGCTTTGTTTAAAATCTAGTTAATGGTATACCTGACCGGTGATGTTAAGTTTGTAAAATAACATCTTAATAACTAATAGTTTTCTATCATTATTAGTAGTATACATGTTTACTTCAATCTGAGTTCAGATACAGTCTTGACTCTGACCTTAGAAACCTCCAGAATGGAAATATCCCATTAAGTTATCGCAATATTTTCAGAAAATGGTAATTGCGACATAGGTTAAGTAGAGGGGTATATAATCTTGTTACCAAGGTATTAGTTTTGCCTTAACAGCTGAAATGGAATCAGTCTTATTGTTTAGTTCAGTTTTTAATTCGCGTGGAAATACTTATTCAAATGATTATGCACGGTAATAATATGGACCTCAGTCATATTCTAGGACTTAAACTTTATAGTGAATTCAGACTAGGACATTTTGGATTATATTATTGTGCTACTTCAAAAGACTGTTAACACATCACCACCTTTCAGGCCATTGTGACATTAGCACGTTCGAGACTGCAGGCACATAAACACATTCAATATCGAATTCAGTTGGATCTTTATACATTTGGACTTAAGATAGAACTTTTATGACTACTTGGAATTTAATTCACAATAAAGTTCCTTTTAAATTTTCGCTTTGTACTAAAGGAAAATAAATTGTTTGTTGAATTTTACAAAACTTGTTGGTTTTTTGTTCTTTCCTGTTACTTAATTTAAGACCATAGAGTTGTAACACTGTCGATGTATATTAATGCATACGGATCGATCAAAGGACATGCATCTGTCTGTGCCAGTCGATATTTAACGTCGCTATTGTCGACGTGGCTGCACTGGTGTCTTTTCGACATAGGTTTTTGTGATCGTTTCATAACATTGGCCATGGTTTACTAGCTTTCAGTTGATTGCTCTCTCTCTCTCTCTCTCTCTCTCTCTCTCTCTCTCTCTCTCTATATATATATATATATATATATATATATATATATATATATATATATATATATATATATATATATATATATATATATATATATATATATCTTAATTTGAATTTGGATCCATTTCACAAAATGTCCATGACGTCAAAGTAAATGAATCCCTATCCCTAAACAGAGAAACCGGTCTCGAGACAAAAGCAAAGAAAATGTGTTGCGTCCCACAAGCAAGGACGTTGGTCATTAGTATCCAGTACATCAGAGGCAGTTAAAAGGAAGAGTCACGTGACGATATGAAGAGATTTCACAACAATAGGACGCAGAGGAATCCATTCCTTCCAAACACTTGAAAGCAAAACACAAACAAGAACAATTAAACTATGTGGAACGATTGAAGTTCATAGAGATTCATATTTCACGAGAAAATACCAGACATCAATGAAAATGAAACAGAATTGAGATTATTATTATTATTATTATTATTATTATTATTATTATTATTATCATCATCATCATCATCATTATTATTATTATTATTATTATTATTATTATTATTATTATTATTATCATCATCATCATCATCATCATTATCATTATTATTATTATTATTATTATTATTATTATTAAGCAGCAGAGCGGCAGACATGCACTTAGGCACCATTGTGTTCAAAACTGTAATTCACAATTATTACTTCCAGCTCGGGTACTCAATAATGTAGTCACTATCTATTTTTAAAGCTCTCTCTCTCTCTCTCTCATGTTGGTGGTGATACAAGAGGCATTCTTGGTACTGATTTAAACGTAATTGTTTATTCGTTAGAATATGGGCATTCTGGTGTGCCTGTCGGTGTATTTTGACGACAGACTCTGAAGTGAAATGTGTGATCCATTCATTGCACGTTGCTTTGTTTACAGTCTAGCCTGTCAGACAAATACTGGATAACCTGTGACAAGAGCATCACTGCGAAATTTACTTTGAAGGTATTTTAGATTTATTATGATTTGAACTCAATGAAAAGTTCAGGACTGGGAAACAAATGTTAAAGACTCATATGAAAAATAATTGTGACCCTAGTCTTGTTAATGGTATATCAATAACAGTTTAAATCAGTATAAAAAGTTAATTAATAATGTTTGACACGTGAACGCTTGAAAATGATTTAAGAAATATAAACAATGAAGTTAATACTAAACAATTTTAATTATATAAAAAATTAAATTAACATTTTAAATAAAATTAAAGTACCCCCCACACAAAAAAAAATATTCATATATATAGTATCTGTCGGGGATGATAGTCAGTATTATCAGCATCTATGTATTCCAACACTATGTACAAGTTAAAAATTGTTTACAGTTTGCAAAGCCTGTCAAAGAAAATGTACTGAAATTATGTGCCAGCACATAAGAGTGATTGTATTTTTGGACAGGAAATTTGACATGAAAATATGCAATATGGACTATTGTCATATAGGAACCCTCAGACAAACACATGGAAAAAGAAGCGTGTCCACGGACTGGTAAAATGGTAAAGATTATAATTCTGCAGATTCCAAAGGGCTCGATGCATCCCATTTATGCCACATTAGTTGTGTATGAATGCGGACCACCTCATCCTGGAGGCCCATTATATCAACAACGCATTACTGCAAAGGATACGGAATATTTTTAGGACGTGGTGAATTTCCTAACTGCAAGCTAAAATTGAGATTGTGCTATGGAATAATTATAGGTATCTTGATATTATTACATTCACCTTTTGCCCATATGGTCGCATTTTCAAAATGGTGGCATAATGTTAAATTCATTTTGATACAAACGGGTCGTTTTTGTATGCCCTCTTATGTCTCCTTACAGTACCTACGCAATATGAGAGCAGGTTCGGATACGAGTGAAAACTGCGATAGCGCTGCACTCTTTAACGAGATCTAACAATCAGCAAGAGTTCAGATTACCTGGTGTTCCTTCTATATCAATTGCATTATTGTTCGCTCCATGTCTTTTCATCCCGGATAATAATAATAATGATAATAATAATAATAATAATAATAATAATAGTAATAGTTCTCAAATGTTCTCACCAAATATACTGGGTCTGTTATCTTTTTCTGGTGGGAGAATATTTACTTCTAAAAAGTATCAATTATTGTAACGTATTATTTCGCCCGAATTAGAATACAAACAATAAAGGAAATATATTTGGTATACCTTTATGCAACTTTCCATTTGATAGGATAAATATTCTATATTATTCGTATCTCTCATACACGTATCACTGTCTATGCCTGCCCCTGTTTGTGACAAGATGACAAAGATAGCTTTAGAGTCCATTGCGTGTAAATAAAGTTTAAAATTTCTCAAAATATGTTGCCTCGACACGAAGCTGCATGCCTATATAGCCATCCTGCTTCAGAAATTGTCAAATCATTAACCACACCTCTCCATGGTATATCTTCCTTGAACATTCAGTGTGATTTGGACTTTTAACGTAGCTTTAATAAAGTTTCAGTCATATCACTACGATGTATGCAGTGTGGCAGTTTATAGTGATGTCTAGCACTGGGGCATCATGCTTCAGACAAGTAGCATGATATCCCACCCAGTCACATTATCCTGACACCAGGCCGTCCAGTCCCAATGCTAACCTCTTAATGCTAACCACCAAGCGAGACAGCTGTTAGTACCATTTTTATAAGTGTTTGGTATGACTCGGCCGGGGTTCGAAACCGCGACCTCCCGCATCATAGGCGGACGTTCTAACCAATGTGTTTATAACTTGTTCCGCACAAGTTATGAGTTTGGGTGAAAAGAAAGATTATGTTCCATAATATTATTTCATTAAAGGACCTTTAATATTTATTTTTAAAAATCTGCATAGCTAGCAACACCTCTGACTGGCAGAATTACAGTGCTGTTTATTAAAGGCAAGCCTCAATTAATCTTGTAAATATTTATTTGGCTGTCTTCTAACTATAACCTATCCACGTTTTGTTGTCACTCTATTTCACATCTTTTTTTTAGGGAATTAAAATGTACATGTGACAGGTTCTATTTGGATGAACTCAAGCATGAGTAGACTGTCTTTAGAACGCGACGACATTGTTCGATTGGATAAGACCCTACAACAGTGTACCCGCCTAGCTCCTGACAAAGGTATGCTACGTCAGTTCGAAGTGGCGGTGATTTGTCAAATTACAAAAGACTTGTGGCCAAATAATGCATTTTTCAAGAATCCACCTCTAAGTCAGATTAGTGCAAATTAGCGCCTCGTGTCGTCAGAATCGGATTACCCAAAGAAGGGGAACATAAATTTCATTATCTGTCACATATTAGTCCGGTGTTCTCACGAAAGGAAATCTGGAGAAGCGAGAGATAATCCGTCAATACACGAACATACATACTCATGCCATGCCCATGGAGAGATAATTAACTAATATCCAAATTTCCTATGTGACTGCATCTTTTCCCGGTTGTCTTTAAAAACTGTTTTGATTATCTTGTTGTGTCGCACGCTGTCTATTTGAGCATCAAAAGCGACTTGAGGACTAATTCTGTTTGGAATTCTTGCCTTGGACGGAGAGTCTGTGGATTCCAATGGAAATGTTTAACTAGTTAACATGATGTATTGACGCATTTGCAGATGAACCTAAACAGTGGTCGTTTCTCGCTCATTTCAAAACTTATACTTTTCTCTTACATCTAAATATACGTTGACCACAATCTACAAGAGTAAGCACAATTGATTATGTTCAGCGTAATTATATTCAGGAACAAATAGTTTAATAGATATTATTCTTTGAGGTTTTAAAGCCTTTTGTGTTCTTTTTTTAAACAACTGTCTACTTTGGCGTTGCTAAAGAGTTAGTGCAACATATTTTTGTGTAGCAGGAATATATCTTGAGAGGTAAACTTTAAAAGCAGGAGGCCATAATTTATTTCAATATTACTAAAGTCTTCAAAAAAAAAAAATTCAATTTTAAATGGCCACAACTGCAGCAATTCATGGACAAACTCCGTTTCACAGCATTGACGCCATACTTGGCCTTAGGGAGGCCGCTTACTATAATCAAAGCTGTATGAAAGCGGACATCAGGATCTTCCACAGAGCACCAGAAGATGCAATGAGAACTATGGACATTCCGGAAAACATCACCGAAACTAAACATCAGGGACAAAAATCTGCGAAGGTTGCGAATGGTGGGTAATTATATATATTCATATATGAATATTTTGCAGGTTTTTTTTGTGAAACTGACAGGTTGTATTTATTTTAGGAAGGATATTGGTTATACAGCTTGGCACAGTTAGGCAAATCTTATCACCATCCTTTTGAACGTATACATGGTAATTGGTATATTTATTTTACAACTTCTTAAAAAGTTTTAAGTTCCTTTACGGTTTTCATTTTTTAAATTTATTAATTACACCCCAAAGTGTGTTATTTATTAAACTCATATTATAGTCTGACCGTTTTTATTTGTCCTTTGAAAGTGCAATTTGAAAGAGTCACATGGCTTCAGTTGAATTAAGCTTTACATGGTAATGACAAAGTTGCAAAAGCCGGAGTTTAGAACTTTTACTTCTGATATTAACTACTTCAGGCATATACATTCTCAGATTTTTCAGAACATACGAGTGTCACAGTAAATTCGTATTGATAAAATTTACTTGGATATGATGTGTTATGTGATTTGGATTTTTAACGTAGCTATAACAATGTTTCAGTCATATTTCTACGATGTCTGCAATATGGCAGTTTATAGTGATGTCTAGCACTGGGGCATCATGCTGCAGACATGTAGCATGATGTCCCACCCAGTCACATTATCCTGACACCAGACCGACCAGTCCTAACACTATACTCTCAATGCTGAGCGCCAAGCGAGGCAGCTGTTAGTACCATTTTTGTAAGTCTTTTTTATAACTCGGCCGGGGATCGAACCCACGACCTCCCGCATCCGAGGCGGTCCAGTGCTTGGAAGCATCATTGTTCAACTTGTGACATGTCGTTCGTTAGTAATGTATGTAGGTTTATGCATGGCAATCCTGCCCACATTTACTTTTCTTGGACTCATGATAACATATTGTAAACAATTTCTCGTTTTTATTTATTGTTATTTTTCTTTCTTCTAGTTATTGCTCATGCTCTCTCTCTCTCTCTCTCTCTCTCTCTCTCTCTCTCTCTCTCTCGCTCTCTCTCTCTTCCTATGTTATATATATAATTTCCTTTATTCATTCTATCTTTAACATACCTCTGCAAGAAGTGGAATTACTTAAACTTTATATGCATTTGCCTGATTTATGAGATCAATACAGGTTTCAAATTATTTTTGTTAATCTTAGAACCATTTATTTTGCAAAAATTATATTAGTTCAAATAAAGCACTTATAAGCCTATATTGGAAAAAATGTAACAGTGGCTTTGTAGTAAAAATATATATAATATGTATTTGTGCGAAACTAATAAAATACTTAGGTATGGGCAGTTAAAGGGCGGTTATATGCAAGTTCTCCTATCATTTGTCCGTTCTGCGGCTGTTTACTGTATTCAATAATCATTACATGAATTCAGTCTTAGATGATACATATTTTCGAACCAGTCTGACTGAATTTGGATCCATTCCACAAAGATGAAAAGAACACAAAACCGGCTGTGAATCAAATAAATGATTACCATTTGAAAATCTTTTGTTTTGTTTCAATTAGTTGTTGTGCATTGTATGATAAATTAAATGTTAATCAGTTAAATCAATTATTTTTTCATATTAACATAAAGTATCTTCGGACATATACAAACTATGTGTGTTCCATTTACTTACTTACTAAAATATCTATGATTTTGTTATTCTCTCATATCCACAATGTATTCTCTCTCTCTCTCTCTCTCTTTCTCTCTCTCTCTCTCTCTCTCTCTCTCTCTCTCTCTCTCTCTCTCTCTCTCTCTTATTTCTTTCTTTTAAATCTTTTCTTTGGCCCTAAGTATTAGCTTCTCTCTCTCTCTCTCTCTCTCTCTCTCTCATCAAAGTTGCATAATTTGAGGAATTAATTTCTTTTGGTATTTGGCACGTTTATCTTTAAAACTTTTATAATTGTCTGCTTTAGCAGAGTGAAACATATCCATCGTCAATATGATGTGCTAAAGATTTTACCAGTAAGATGTCAGGCGCAGGGGAGGGGATACATTATATGACGAAATGAAATCATAAAAAATGTTAGAATAAGGTTATATAATTTCTCAAATGTTTGCAGTCATACTTTAATGGCAAATGAGTTTTACACTGAGACCTGACTACTTTAAAGGTCAGTCAAATAAAAATTAGTATCGGTTCAAAATCCTATATTGTTTCAGGCACTTTTGTTCGAATGATGACGGTATCCCATAATGAGGTAAACTTTCGCAGTAATTTGATGAAACTACTTAAAGCCACAATATTAGTTTTTAATTTTATGTTGCTAATTTTTTCTCTGACGCGTGCATTACTCTGGAGGTTGTAAGGTTATACAACGTTTTCTTGTCAGTGACAAAAGCAAAGCTAATACTTAGGGCAAAGAAAAGATTAAAAAGAAAGAAATAAGATAAATATAAAATAAAGTATAAAGGAAATGGGATAACAAATAAAACTGGAAAAGGGGTCTTAGAAATCAATTAATAAAATAAAAACTATATTTGGTTACGCAGTGTAAATTATACCTATGTATATCAGTCATAACTGATACACGGATTGTTTGTGATTAGTAACGTAATAACTAAATAGTAATTACATCGCTTGTTTTTTTCTCCCCCAATGATTATATATAGAAAGGTTGATGTTTTAATAGTTACTGTTGATAAGTAGACAGTTACATTCGTCATATGACATATGAAAAAGAATACAAGCATTCTAACTGGTGATTATGCATTAGTAGTACAAGTAACAGTTGTATACTTAGCTGTTGTTGCTGGTGATGTTTTAATTTGTTATTGTTGTATAGTGATGCTGGAAGCAAAGAGAAAAAAACTTCATAACCACGACGAAGATTTATATTTTGAAAATATTAAAAGCTATAAAAAAAATAAACTAAAACGACTAAACAGAAAATAAATGTAATGTTCTATAACGAACAGTGGCGGTAATTGGGTCGAATTTCTTCTGTACAAATATTTTACTAATGAAAAGATCGAGAAAGGTCTGTAAGGTTAGGTAAACATATTGGCCTCATTTGATGTTTTGGGTTGTTTACTTTAGATTGTCAGAGGCACTGAGTCATCAACGTCTTAAATACAAATAATTTTTATACAAAATCCAAATAAATTATTTTGTCTGCTATAGAGATAATCATTATAGTGTTGGGGAATATTTGGCTTAATGTGACACCACTACTAAATAATGAGTTATTATTTATATCGTCCAGTCGCCATTCTGTATTCAATTAATATAATTATTGAAGGGCGTCAAGACTAGGATTTCTACTTATGCGTTAACCCGTTGCCTATTTACTTTGGTTTGACCATAGCGAGAAATAATTGAAATCTCTTAAAATTTGTGTATTTCAATCATTGTTTGGATATGGGATTATCAAAGACGTTTTGTACAAGGTAATGCCCATAAAGTGAATTTTACGCTCAACGTTTGACCTTTGAATTGTGCGGTAATGCTATTAAATACACCCATATTTAAATTGCAAATAAAATAATATACCAAGCTTTAGAAATATGGGGCATATATTTGCCTGTTGAAAGCAAATAAATATTTCAGCAATTATATTATAATTTTTTACAGCTGGCAAAAAAATTAAAGTATGACAAGATATAATATCCCAATACTAATGTATGTATGTATGTATGTATGTATGTATGTATGTATGTATGTATGTATGTATGTATGTAAGGACATCAATAAGTAGGTGGGTACTTGTACAATTTCGTAAGTAGGGAGGGGGAAATAAATGAAAAGAAAGAGATAGAGATGTAACTATATGTGTAAATATTCTATATACTACCAAGCTGCATATGTTACTAATCCAGATGCGATGTGCATGCTTGTAATACAAGTGCATAGAATCATGTTCATATATGTTCTACTTTCTATTTGATTTCACTACATAGGTCCAAAATTATGAGTTTATTTTTGTATATTTTGTATATATGTCATGAACTTAGTGGAATAGAGTGAAAGCAAAAAGAGGATTGAAAACAATAGGATTCGTTGCATCGATGTTAGACATGAAATTATCAAACTGATCTCATTCGGATCATTCATTGAAAATCTATCATACTTTGACTACCGTTACCTGCAAAAACGAAATGTAATTGACCATATTCGTATATAGATTGCCATAAATGGACCGTTAGTCAATTGAACGGGTCTTTCATTAGCTCATAAAGTATTATTTGTGTTTTTACAAAGAATTTAGTCATATAAATGCAATTATTATTTTATATGTTGGCCTATTTCGGACACTCAGGAAAGTCGAAACCATCTAACACTGCATCATCTGAATCATCTGACAAATTATCTACTTACAATGTAAATTGCCTCGTCCAACAGCAAATTCATTTTACCTGGCAGTTGAACAGGGGCCCCGAGTGGTCGAGTGGTCTAAAGCGCTCTCCGTTACGGATCAGTGCCATCTCACCTCTCTCTGCGTGGGTTCGAGTCTCGGATTCGGCCAATGTGGGTATGTGAGAAAGCTTGCCAGTAGCTTCTCGAGGGTCGGTGGTTCTTTCTGGTCGCCATGTATAGCATATCGTGTGCTGAAAAATGGCGTTAAACATTACAACAACAACAACTACAACAACAACATTAGGCAGTTGAACATTCCCAAAGAACGGTAACTCTTGTTAAATATATTAGCATGAAGGCCATTGGCTAAGGTTCGGTTCATATTCCTAGAAGAGATCATTTAGTACATGATGGTTACATACATTCACATACGTGCATGCATTCTAACGCACACACATGCAGACACACACACGTACATATATATACTTACATGAAAATATACGTATACATACACACACGACTAACCTGGCTACATTCAAATTTGGCATGCATGTTGAGAAACACGATCTAATAAGAAAATGCTTGAAATTGTGTGTGTCTGGCGAATTCATGTAAGATACGTTAAGAAAATGCTTGAAATTGTGTATGTCTGGCGAATTAATGTAAGATACGTTTAGAAAATGCTTGAAATTGTGTATGTCTGGCGAATTCATGTAAGATACGTTAAGAAAATGCTTGAAATTGCGAATGTCTGGCGAATTCATGTACGATACGTTAATAAAATGGTTGAAATTGTGTATGTCTGGCGAATTCATGTAAGATACGTTAATAAAATGGTTGAAATTGTGTATGTCTGGCGAATTCATGTAAGATACGTCAAGAAAATGCTTGAAATTGTGTATGTCTGGCGAATTCATGTAAGGTACGTAAGGAAAATACTCGAAATTACGTATGTCTGGCGAATTCATGTATGATACGTAAAGGAAATTTTTTATTTTTGGCAAATTCATGTAACATACAATACAAAAATGCTTTAAAGTTTTGCTTTTGCTAGTGAATTCATGTATTTACAATTGTTGAAATTGGAGTCTGAGTTTATATTTCTGTTTTCAAATCGTACATGATGCATTGGATCTTGTTTTGCGGAATGTGTTGCTGATAAAGTAAAGTCGTACCAATGTGCATTTGCATCGTATCGAGAATAAGTTTTGAGCTTATCTTCCCTAATAGATAAAGTTTAAGACAGTTTCCGGAGATTTGCAAGCTTAACCTTTACTGGTGTAATTGCTCTTTTGATTTGGCATATAAATTCAGAGAACATGGATAAGACGTTTGTAAACAAAAATTGAAATTGT
Organism: Sinohyriopsis cumingii; assembly: GCA_028554795.2. Lineage (NCBI taxonomy): Eukaryota > Metazoa > Mollusca > Bivalvia > Unionida > Unionidae > Sinohyriopsis > Sinohyriopsis cumingii. The sequence goes on along the minus strand of CM068827.1, from coordinate 136,823,474 downwards.
CCTTTCTTTCCAATAGACAGTCCATTTATCTGTCTATTCTTAGTCAGCCATTATAAAACTATCTCACTGCTATTTGTTTTAAAAGTCTGTTTAATTACTTGATTTTTTAAAAACATTTTTTTTTTACATCAGGCGGGTCTAAAGAGCCCAAAACGCAAGTGAGAGAAAACAATCGTGGTGCTCAACTGGACAAGTCCCCGGATGGTAGTGATCAAGAAAGCCGGAAGAAATCACGTCGCAACAGGACTACGTTTACCACCTATCAGCTTCACGAGTTGGAGAGAGCTTTTGAAAAATCACATTATCCGGATGTATACAGTCGAGAGGAGCTGGCTTTGAAGATTAATTTACCCGAAGTAAGGGTTCAGGTATGTACCAGGATGTTTTTCCACCATCTCTCACAGTGGATCATCTCACCCTAATATCCATTATCTCTCGCAGTGGGTTGTCTCACCCTAATGGTAGGATGACGCAATACCCATATCACTAAATATGGCGGTTAAATTCCACCAATAGAAGATGATGCACATCTTACTTTTTATTCTATACCATCAAAACTTTTATCCATTAATAAATTTTAAAAAAAATTGTATTACAGAGTTGTTACATGTTGAACAATTTTATTGAAACATGTTGGCAAAAATCTGGGAAGACCATTTTTTTTTTTTACCGCCATTGCGCAGAAGGCTGAAGACATTCCAGTATAACACGCATGTACAGTATTTGTGTTCACAACGTTGCCATCAAAACGAAGTAGCGCACTTGAGCTAACATTTTTTGTCATGATCTTTGCACATTATTTAGATTTAACCCTTCTACTGTTCTAAAGCTAAGAAAAGAAATCTATTGAAGAAGATCATCAACAACTATTTCATGGAGACGATGTTAAGTTTTGCGATTGAAATTTCCCCGGGGTTAAAACAACTGAGCGGCAGCCATTTAATTCAAGTTGAATTAAACATGGCTACGGTTTCACAATTTTTTTCTTCTAAATATCTCCCTTGAAATAATTATTGTATTTTTTTAAAACTTTTGTTTTTGTTTTGTTTTTATTATAGAACTTTTGACAATATTTACATTTTTGTCAGTGTTGGATAGAGATGGTAGAAAATATGAAAAATACAAATTGAGAATTGTATATGCGGAAAACTTTATATGCGTGACATAAACTTAGATCCGATGTTCATACTAAAGGCGATTCTTCTCAGAGACAAAAAATTATGATTTTTAAATTAATTTTTAAGTATTGTGACTACATCTTATTCCGGTACGTAAGTAAATGTTCAGTGAAAACTTAATTACTAAAAGCCATTTAATAAGAACAATATTTTAAAATTTCAAATGGAGGAAGAAATGTTAATTTAAGCAAAACTGTGGCATGGTGCCATTTTGTCCTCTCCAAAAGTCATACAAAACGTATTTTCATACAAGCAACTTCAGAAGTCATTGGTATTTAAGCAGTCATGAGTTAATTCAGTTTCTCACAACTTTTTTTAAAATAACTACTGCCATCGTTATGAATAGGAATACACAAAACTTAAAGTTATGCAATTTATATTCTAAACATTTAGAACAATGACATAAGCAAGTTGATTTAAATATTTAATAATACTGGAGACGCATTTCAAAAAAAGGAGAAAAAAAACAAAACATTTCAATAATAGATCGCCTGTAACGGTTTAAGTGCATCCTTGGCAAATACATTATGATGATCCTGTGGTATTTTAACATAATATTTCTTTTTCCACGAAGTAATTAACTAGTTTATTTATACACAAATTAAAAATATATTTAAAAAATATCGGAATATATGAGGAAAGCGAACTATATATTTCTAACACGAAAGGTTGACACTTATTACGTAACGGCGTTTCAGCATGTGTAGCCAAGATCAAAATATTCTTAAGCAAATGCCATTTCAGAGGAACTCATGACACGAATCGTAATAGTTATATATTTGGGACTTTTTGGGACTTAGTCAGCAAACACTTACTATTATTTAACGATCTCGTTTGAAATATCTAATTTAAAAGGAGCACACGTGTAATATTATGTTTATCACACATGTAATATTATGTTTATCACTCGATGTTAGTGGCATACCTTGATCATTGCAATCCTTTAAAAAACTACACATGTATTTCACCATTTAATACATGGACAAATAAACGGATTTAAAGCGACGTCACGTTAAGAACGTCACATTAAGAACGCAGTCTTGCAAAAACAGATTACCACAATGTCAGAAAATCACTGTGTATCATGCGAGCGTGAAAAACTTGTTTAATCATGACGAAAAAGAAAATATAAGTTCACTGGATAATGTATAAACAGAAAATGAAAATGTTTATTGTTTAAATATTCTAGCTTCTTTTGTGGATTTTATTATTATATGTCTAGTTTTATTTCTGTTGTCGTTTCTTATTTTTAAAATATCTTCTGACAAATAATTTTTTAAAAATGTTTTTAACTTTTGATGCTTTGTGATCTTTTCCACGAACTTTTAGACATAAATTTTGCTAATCTCAAATGGTTAACAGCAGACACTATTCAACTTCTATTTTTCACAAAGTTATTTGAATAATCCTTAGTTTGACTAAGTATCTTATTTTGTCCCGAAACTGAGATTTATAAATATTTACTCTCGTATAGTTGGTAATAATGCATTTTCACACTGAACATCTTTGCAATGATTGAAGATTATAATTAATAACCTTTAATTTTAATGAAAACCTGGGTTCTTTCCAAAATTTACTAATTCGAACAGACTTCTTTTATCGACAATAAAATGATTCACATATATACATTTTTCAAACTATAACCTGTTTATTATTTTATTGGTACCATCTCTTCTTCTGACATATGTCCCCATAGTGTCCGCAGTATCCGAAGCAAAATACAGAGAAATCTCAATTAGAGGAGAACTTTTATGAAAAATTTATTTTACGTTATCCAGACATGAAATCTGTTCGTACCATCTGCAATATTTCGACTTTGCAATCTACCTAGATACAGTGTAATTAAACATTATTTGTACAAAAATAATTATCCAAGTGTTTTTACACTTGTTCATTCAGTTCTATTGAACTCTTTTAGTTTGATCTGATTTTAGTCTAATTAGAATACAGTATAAACGTTTTGAAAACAAAAAAACAAAAAAAACAAAACAAAAAAAACCCCTAAAACTTCGTCCATTGTCTAACACTGTCTCTTAGAAATCAATAATAGCAAATATAAGCATCATAATTAAAGTCTCTACGAAATCATTATAGGCTAAAATTAAAACAAATAGCGTGGTTAAAGTTACAATCGTGAATGCAACACATCGCTGCGTATGTCAGAAAATTAGACGGTTCATTACAGCGTCATTTGCTATAGTGTGTACTTCAAATCTCGGGTAATGGAAAAATATAACAGATTTTTACAATCAAATAGAAGTATCGAACAATTTGGCCCTTTGTTCGACAAATTGACAATGTAATCACAATCAGATCAAATTGCGTTTTCAAGCTCATTTTGTGTTCCGCCCCTCTTATGTCTGTGTTTCAGGAGTACTTGACAAAACACTCTTCTGTCGGGACGCGACTAAATAAAACCAAATAAATTAGTCGTCCAACGAGCTAATGGTCTCGTAGTGATTCTCTTTAAATCCTTGTTAGCTACTGTGCTAGAACTCGCTTCTAATCGACGACACTCGTCACATATGATCAACCGAGCCCATAATTGATTCTTATACGGTAATTTGTTAAAGAGGCGAAGATAATGAAATTTATTTTGTTCATCATCACTACTAAATTAAAGCCGGCGTTATGGGGTCCAACCTTATATGCCCAGTAAAGCCTGTAATTGACCCAGCTTGATATGCTAAACAATTTTATACACGGTGGATAAACTCGAAAAGCACAGCTGCCGCGGCAGGCCTCGGGATACGACATCCACTGGAGAAGGAGGGGGAGGGGTCCACTAACAAGCATATAAAAGGTACTAGGGTATAATTAGTTATTCAGAGGCAAACAAGAGGAAAATAACTCTCTTCTCGAGAGTTCATTATGGGCCTAAAAGAGACTGTTGGCAGACTCATTTAAAATTATCCTTTTTATATTAGAAACACCTCGGGCCAAGTCAGCTTCAATTAAAATATTTCTGAATTCATTTATGAAAGTTGACCATTCATTATAGCCATATCGCAGTACTAATTGTACAAGGAATATTCATTTAAAGTTTTGAAAAAACCATTTGATACTTCAGGCAGATTATCATCTTTTACAACATCCTGTAACGGGATATACTGTGGATTAAATAGAATTCACATTTGCCAATTTATGCATATACAGGTTTAATTTGTGAACATCTTTTCTTTGTTTCACTGTACAAATTAAAAGTATTACCTATCAACAGAAAGTTTGATGTGACAAAATGTAAACTGTTTGACTAACTGTGATTTTTTTAAATATATTTTTTAAGATAAAAATAGAATTTTCATCTTGCCTTTGATAAGGCAAATTAATAGAAACAGACATCTAACAGTTTATCAGCAAAGAAGGCACAATAATCAAAACTTAAACTATGTATGGCTGAAAGTTTTAGAATTCTGGACTCAAGAATGTTGTTTTGAATTGTGTTTTAGAATATTACGAATATTTTCGGTATGGTAACTCGAAGCTTTCTTAAATAAATCCAATGATGGGCCATCGCTTACATTTTGTGTTCAAACAAACGAGTAATTGTTTTTCGGCACATGAATGGCTTCATAACAAATCGTATAATTCAATCCAATTTTGTACTAAAAGGAAAGTAACATGTTTAGAATTTCACAAATTACATTTATTTTTTAACAGACTACAGCGGTCAAATGATGCTGTCAGTAGTAAACTATTATGGTATAAATATAGACAATGACAAGGTGAGCAGTTGTAGGTATTTTTTTTTCTTTGAAATTTAGTTGTTCACTAAATTTATCTGTTCTTCTAAACTCTTAAAGTATCCTTACGCTTTGATCCCTAGCTTGTAAGTCGCGTCCAACAGCAAACTGCACAAACCCATGTCTGCCGTCGTATAATGCATTTCCGGATCAAGATCGATGCATTTTCTTTGGAGTAATTAGTAGATCACGATATCATAGAATCTAATCTGGCAGGACATTATGAGACGGCAGGTTAGGGTCTGTGTTGTTTGTAGTTGGTCTCAAGTTACAAGCAAGTATAAACGGTACTAGAATTTATTGTGTCAAATGCAACGTTTTTATTTTCAATCCGAATAATTAATATAATTAATTAATGTAGATATTGACCCGAATATTTTACCAGATCGATTCTTTTCCATAAATATTAAAGCGAGAAAAGATGGTGTTGATATAAAAGGCGAGAATTTGAATGATCTATCGGATCAGCGTTAACAGAAGCATAAAGGACTTGGCTTAAATATTTGTTTTTATGTTTGGACAGGATTAGTAACTTTTCAAGAATTAGTACAGTTTTAAATTATCAGGTATAAATGTTGCAATACTTCTACTACTACTATATACTACTACTACCACTAATGTTGTTGCTGCTGGTACTACTACTACTTCAACAACTACGAATAATAACAATCTTATTATTATTATTATTAGTATTATTATTATTATTATTATTATTATTATTATTATTATTGTTGTTGTTGGTGGTGGTGGTGTTGGTGTTGTTGTTGAATTCATTTTCGATGATAAGTGTACAAATTTGACACATTTTTATCTCATAGCAAATACTTTCTTATCTTCCCGTGTTACCTCTGATTGGCAAGTTCCCCACTGTAAGCTATAATATAAATTGTAAGAATAGTAATTATATAATATAAATTGTAGGCATAGTAATTATATAATATAAATTGTAAGCATAGTAATTATATAATATAAATTGTAAGCATAGTATAATATAAATTGTAAACATAGTAATTATATAACATAAATTGTAAACTTAGTAATCATATAACATAAATTGTAAGCATATTAATTATATAATACAAATTGTAAGCATAGTAATTATATATTATAAAATCACTATCTCCCAACAATTCTAAGAATCCTTTGAATTCAATTTTATTCCAGCTTGTCCGCTATATGGAGAAATACGAAGAAAATATTTACCCAACCCTGTATATATAAAAATCCAACTTTACAAAAATTTATGTCTTTTATACAAAATAATGCCAGCACAATTTTGATGACTAACTTAGCAATATATACTATAAAAGTGTTAAAGATCAGAGAAACCGTTTTATCAATGACTCCTGCTACATAACTTCTAGATCAATATCAAAAACTTGCTCCATGCAGGTTCTAGGGTTCCTATATATTCGTTTGTGTGATTACTGTGTAATATGTACATTTATCTCGTTCAATTAGAAAAATACAATAACTATCACGTTCATGTATATCACTTCCAATATATACGATACTCTTTTGTTACGCACTAAAACAATTATTGTACCGCATAAAGTATGGATAAACTTCATGGGCTTGTATTACAAATGAACACAATTATTATTATTATTATTATTATTATTATTATTATTATTATTATTATTATTAGAGTAAATCTTGAAAGTAAACAAAATTGAAAAATGTCGATCTAACCATTGTTAAACGTTTATCACTCGAACAGAGACAAGTTCTGATGGTAAACTACTTAAAATATATTGTTTAAATCTTAAATTAATTTATCTGAGGGAACATCAGCAACATTCATATACTAATGGTGTAAACAAATTTAATAAAAGAGGTTAAAAACACGTGGCAATACAGAAATAATCTCTGTTCTATTCCAGTATCGAAGTTAGCTTGAATCATTGTTGTGACCTAAAACGCCTAACAAGTTGTTAAACATTTCTATCCGAGATTATTTTCCACATATTTGCTATTGGATTGCTTTAAAGACAGACCAAAAACAGTAGTTGGAATGGTATCGGGGAGACCTGAAAATAAATAAATAACTGGAATGTATTAGGGGGACATACAAAATATATAAATATATATTTTTTAAATAAAAGCTCTTGTAATGTAACCTCTGATTGATACTGATCATTTTCTCTAGAAATACAGCACGTACGTACGTGTGTATGTATGTATGTATGTATGTATGTATGTATGTATGTATGTATGTATGTATGTATGTATGTATGTATGCATGCATGCATGCAGGTAGGTAGGTAGGTAGGTAGGTAGGTAGGTAAGTAGGTATGTATGTATGTATGTATGTATGTATGTATGTATGTATGCATGCATGCATGCAGGTAGGTAGGTAGGTAGGTAGGTAGGTAGGTAGGTAAGTAGGTATGTATGTATGTATGTATGTATGTATGTATGTATGTATGTATGTGTGTGTTTATGTATGTGTGTGTATGTATGTATGTATGTATGTATGTATGTATGTATGCATGTTAGGTCTGTTATTTGTGGTAAATAATTTAACTCGATCATATCGAAACATCACGTTATTATTAGTAGTAGTAGTAGTAGTATCAGTAGTAGAACTAGTAGTAATAGCAGCAGCAGCAGCAGTAGTAGTGGTAGCTGTAGTAGTAGTAGTATTACGAGAAAGAGAACCATGCTATCCAAAATACAAAATAATAATCATATATTTGTAACCATATTATCCAAAAATGCAGAATGATAATCACATATTTATAACTATTTTATCCAAAATACAGACTAATGATCCCATATTTATAACCTTGCACCCAAGCATCAGAAATCGAAAAAGATATAGAACTTGCAAAACATATCGCTAAATCTGTAGAATTTGATGCATAAGATTGTAGTAGTAGTAGTAGTAGTAGTAGTAGTACTAGTAGTAGTACTAGTAGTAGTAGTAATACTAGTAGTAGTAGTACGAGTAGTAGTAGTAGTAGTAGTAGTAGTAATAATAATAATAATAATAATAATAATAATAATAATAATGTGTGATTTTGATTATTAACGTAGCTTTAACCATTTTTTACTCATACCGCTACGATGTCTGCAGTGTGACAGTTTATAGTAATGTCTAGCACTGGGGCATCATGCCGCAGACATGAAGTGTGATGTCCCACCCAGTCACATTATCCTAACACTAGGCCGACCAGTCCTAACACTAACCTCTTAATACTGAGCGCCAAGCGAGGCAGTTGTTAGTACCATTTTTGTAAGTCTTTGGTATGACTCGGCCGGGGATCGAACCCACGACCACCCACATCCGAGGCGGACGCTCTAGCCACTCGGGCACCGGAGCGGTCGAATAATAATAATAATAATAATAATGATAATAATAATAATAACGATAGTCATCATCATCATCATCATCATCATCATCATCATCACCATCATCAAAGCTATATGATATTATTCAATAGAAGTTACCATGTCTAGTTCTGAATTTCTAACATGGGTCTCTTTATTGCCGAAATGCACAATATTATAGGCGAGAACATTATACACAAAACAAGACCTAATACAAGGATACAAACTACAATTAAATACCAAACAAGACCGTCGGGAATTAGATATTTCATTGTCTCCTAACTTATACAGAATGCTATAAACTCAACAAAACCAAACATACATGTGAATAAAGCTCCCTCCCAAAAATGGATTAAGATAATATTAAGACAAGCTATTTAGTAGATGGCTGCGTACATATTTCATATTCTATTGATTTTCCCATGAGCTTCTTCTTATCCTTCTTCATTTGTTTTCCTTTTCGAAGAATAGCAACGCCGGTGTTACTAGTAATAGTAGTAGTGTTGATGATGGAAGTAGAGCTGAAACGATATTTCAGTATATAGTTACTTTTCCATTGGTCCAAAGTCATCCATTAGCATGTGTTCTTCTTAAGACTGTAATCAATGTCTACAATCTTCTTATTAGGTCTGGTTCCAGAACAGACGAGCGAAATGGAGAAGACAGGAAAAGCTGGAGACGGCCAGCCTCAAACTGGGTGAATCATTTCCACTTTCGGCATTATCGTCAAGAACCACAAATCCCATCGGGAGCCCTCTTTCTCTCGACCATTGGATGACGTCATCGCTTCCAGGTTCATGCAGACTAAGTCCTGTCTCAATACCATCTATAGTGACTTCGTCTCCCGGAAATGCGTCATCGTACACGTCCTTTTTTACCTCTCCTGCATTCGGTTCGTCAGCTGCATTCAACTCGTCTGCTCAGATGAATCCTTCCTGGCAGTCGCTTCTCGGTGGCATGGGCAGATTTGAAGAACAGGACCCGCGAAACTCCAGCATCGCTTCACTACGTCTCAGAGCGAAGGAGCACATGGAGCATTTGGAAAGAAAATATCATGGATAAAGCAAGACATATTTTGACTGAACTTATTTTATACTTCAGAAACAATGCATGTTTCAGTATCATTTTTGAACAACGTATTTCAGACCCGTGTGTGATGTGACGATGTAGATATTTCTTAACTAGAATAATAGAGTTTTAGGTTTCACATTAAGAACTAGGGCATCAGAAATTTGACCTTATGCTTTTCACGCGTCAGTCAAAATATACGTCCTTCCGTCATTAAGTGTGTTGGTACCTCTCGTGAAAAGTCTGGGACTTAGATAACAGTTTCAAGGTTCAGAATGCTCATTAGAGTTAGCTCCCATATGCGCGCGTATTATATTTTAGCGATTTATTTTAAACAGTCCCGGAGATCACGAAGCTTGGATTAGTATACGCTAAACTGAGATTCCAATCTGAAACAATGAAAAGTGACTTTACAAAATGTAATATCGGTCGTGACTGGTGGACGCAAAGTCACGATCTCAAGCTCAAGCTTACACATTTTTTGATCAGCAGGCCACGATTTAACTGGGCTAAATTATATCATAGACAATTAAAACTGCTCCATAGTATCGGCACCATCGAGTGAGAAAAATGTATTAAAAGCTTGAATGTCAAGTCATATTTGTATCTTTCATTCAATTCAAAATGTTATCAACAGGTATCGGAAAACTTACTAATGGTTACTGCTGATGTGTGTGCGTGAGTGTAGGTGTATGTGTGTGTTGTCCATTAGAAATAATTTTGATAATTACAATCAAAGAATTTCATCACACATATTGATGTTCAGTTAGTTCAGTAGTAAGCATATCAACCTGTCTTGTACGAAATCCACATTCGAATCCCACTCTGAGCTAATTATTTTTTATTTATTTATTTCTGAGTATGTGGTTTCGTATTCTGAATTAGGAAAGATAATTGTGTCACTAATCATATTTTCTATGTGGATGCACACAAATTACACTCGAAGAAGAACAGCGGACATCACCATCAGAAATCTATTACTTCAAGCTGGTCTTCACTTGAACTTGCCAAGTTCAAATAACAAGGAAATTCTTCTTAGTGAAAAATGGATATGTTTGGATGAAACTATATTCGTACCCAAAGATTAAATATCACCGGTAATCACTAAAGACAAGGAAATCTCTCTCTCTCTCTCTCTCTCTCTCTCTCTCTCTCTCTCTCTCTCTCTCTCTCTATATATATATATATATATATATATATATATATATATATATATATATATATATATATATATATATATATATATATATATATATATATATATATATATATATATATATATATATATATATATATATTTCTTGGGCCTCTGCTTACTCCCCCTTGCCCCAGGTCTTTGTACCTTACCTTTGTTGTAGGAAAGAAACCACTTTGTAAATTGTGACAAAAAACATAATGTACATCAAGCAATACATTGTGTTCCTAAACTAAATGGCCACAGTTCCCATTAATTTGATTTCTATTTAGGAGTGATTACTGAAGCATAGCAACGTAAAGTAAATTACCTACCTATTGATAAAGAAATTTACAAACTTATTGCCGAAAGACGCAGATTTTTCTTATTATTTGTTCTTCGAAAGACAATTATTCTATGACTCGACGCTGACTGGCATAGCTGTAACAGGGACTATTGCAAAGACGTCATAGAACATGTCATGAGCTGCAACGTAATTACTCTGAGAATAAAATGTTCAAAACTGTCATTGATAGCACTACTCCATGTGACATCGATATAAGTACTCTTTATATCACTGATGTAACTACTCCATCTGTCATTGATACAACTACTCCATCTGTCACTGATAAAACAACTCCATATATCATTGATACAACTACTGTACTCCATATGTCCTGATACAGAGAAGATAATCCTTTTCAGCTGAATTTTATGGCAAACAGAATGTAGAGTAACATTGACAACTGTTAGAACTGAAACCGCAATGTTTCCAATTAAAACTTCGAAATTGAAAGAATGAATTTTCTGAATATGTGCGGAGGTATTCTTTGTATAATGTCTGTTACTCCGCTCCTTTTCCGGAGTATCACGGTGACTTCATTATGCACCGGCCCAGAATTAGCCGGTGCAACCTAGTTAACACTACAAGCTATATCTGTAGGAAATATTTACCTTTCACATTGATATTTATTCAAATTCTACTGGAGTGAGTCTAGATCAGATTTGTTGGCAAGGATAATAATTTTATTCCATTTGTTCATTTTTGTTGTTATTTCCTTCTCCTTTCCTATTGTTGTGATGTTATTCTCTCTTTCCACCCATTCATTCTTATCATCATGGCCGGCATGAGGCCGATTGGACAAATTTGGCCCAATCAGGTCCCACGCTCATAGTGGCCTCTCGCGTTAGTAAGTTTTAAAAATATATATAAAGATAGCCAGTAATTTTAAAGCGATGGAAGCAAATTTTAAGTTCAATATCATATAAAACTTGTTTAAAAGTTTATTTCCAAATGCCGTGCTCAATGGGGCCCCTCTAGTAAATCTACTTGGCTCCTTCAAAATAACCCAAATCGGGTATGTTGTCGCTGCTCCATGTACAATAAATGTCAAGGCCGAAAAACGTACTCGTGTGTCACAATGGGACCTATTTTTATCTATGAAAGCTTTCTTACCAATGTTCTCTGCAAAACTAAATGAGACTTCAGACGTTCTTGTCATTAACATCTAACTCACATGGTCGTAAGGTCAATTGACTGTAAGGTGTGGCTCGTATTGCATTGTGCATTGCCCATCGGCATTCAACATGGAGGACAATATTTCACTTCTTTTGTAATTGCCGCTGGAAGAAACAGAGCAGATAGCATCCTATCCTGGTATAATCGTCTTTGAATTTTGTTCAAATTGTATCAATATACATTAAAAAATGATTGCCATTATTAAGAAGAAGAAAAAAAAAGAGAAAGGAAAAGAAAATCTCTTCAGCCGAATCTGACTAACATTAGACTGAAAGCACACTGGTATATAGAGAAACCGTCTTATGGAAAAAATATACAGCAAGACTATTGTTAGAAAGAGTTTGTTTTTAAAAAAAGTGTCTTGTTTACAAATATTGCCGATGAGCCATAATATATGGCGGCCATTAGCATCAAAAGAAAACAATTTAAACGACTTTTTAGTGTAAAACCTCTAATGTCATCTGTCAGCAAGCGTTTATGTAACAAAGTCCTTTCAAATTTTTATGCACGATGACAATCCACCTGAAAGTGGGGTCTCCGCATAGATTTTTTTAAAAACAAAATCTTTTTAAAAACTGCTCAACATAATTGGACCAGGTTAACAAAAGGCGTATCTGACGAAAGCTTTTAATTGTCTAGACAATTTATACCAATTCGTTATCACACACTGCCTATTGCCACCGTCATGAACATTTAATAAACAATACAATCTGTCATTAAGGAATTTTGAATTTGTATAAAATGTGCTTGTCTGGCATCAAATATGTCTGATGTTATTGCAAACTTTAAAAAACGTAACAACCTTCTCGAAAATAGCCCACCAAATGTTTATCCGATTCGAGCCCACTTGGGGCTTTTGTATTTCTCTTGTCAGTTACTTCATTGTATTTATCTTAATAAAGTAAATAAAGCACGTATTTGACAACGGTTTTAAATTTGATTTCTTTCCAACTTTTGTCATTTAACGACATTAAAATTTGTGTGTCGAACATAAACCTGGTTGTTTCTTGTATCTTATTTTTCAGCGTACACATTTTCAAATATACATTTTTTCATGATATTATTATTATTATTATTATTATTATTATTATTATTAGTAGTAGTAGTAGTAGTGCTATTATTAGTATTATTATTACTACTACTATTATTATTATTATTAGTAGTAGTAGTAATAGTAGTAGTAGTATTTATCATCTTCATCGTCATAGCCATCATCATCACAACATTCGTGACTCTCCTTCTTCAGTCCTTGTCGACAAAGAGAGCTTTCGATAGTTGTCCTTAATGGACTATTTCACCTAGTATATAACCTAAGACTGGGAGCTTTTCTACGATCCTCGTTTCTCATAGCAAGCACAGCATAGGACACACTCGCAAAGTAATCTTATATAAAAGCGTGTAACATGTCCATGGTGGTGAACAAATGTCCATTCCCGTTTTCTATTTCATACTTTGTTTATTGATATTCTCTATTAGCAAAGAATAATACTTCAGATGAAAATCAAAGACAGCAAAGAAGAATTAATTATTCCTTATACACAGGACCTTAAAGATATGTTCAATATGTCCGGATGAAACGCAGATATATTTCTTTTGCCCAATCAGAGAACACGTACGTTACGCTATGCAGATTATTTACGTGATGTCAGGCAATAATGTTGTTGTTACCGAGTTTTCCTAAGCTCCTGTTTTTAGAAGCGCTCAGGCAGTACACTGAGTACATTTCATTTAGTACATTCATGTCTGGAACTGCACTCGTTTCTCCAAGGACGCGCATATATCATACTATATCGCTAGGATAATATTTATATTTCAGTCAGTACACTCATGTCTGGTACATTAATAGAAAGACGACGATGCTTATCACCCACTTTCGTCAGCGCTATCATTGCCATATTTTTAAAACAAAATGGTTGTTATGATTGTTTCTATGCAATACACAGTACAATATAATAATATGAAAGGTGATGATTATTCTATGGTTGAATAGATTTTTAAAAATATAAGAAATGAGTGATAGGAATGGTAACTGATAATCGAATAATAATAATAATAATAATAATAATAATAATAATAATAATAATTCAGTAATTTATGCCACCAGTCCATATTTCAAACAAGTAAATATAATGTGTACCATCTTGTAAAGAAGTTAAATATAGTGTTCATCATGAGTATATACACATAATGTCCTATAATACACATAATGTCCTATAATACACATGATGTCCTATAATACACATGATGTCCTATAATACACATAATGTCCTATAATACATATAATGTCCAATACACATCATGTCCTATAATACACATGATGTCCTATAATACACATAATGTCCTATAATACACATAATGTCCTATAATACACATAATGTCCTATAATACACATAATGTCCTATAATACAGATGATGTCCTATAATACACATAATGTCCTATAATACACATATAATGTCCTATAATATACATGATGTCCTATAATACACATAATGTCCTATAATACACATGATGTCCTATAATACACATAATGTCCAATACACATCATGTCCTATAATACACATGATGTCCTATAATACACATAATGTCCTATAATACACATGATGTCCTATAATACACATGATGTCCTATAATACACATGATGTCCTATAATATACATGATGTCCTATAATACACATAATGTCCTATAATACACATGATGTCCTATAATACACATAATGTCCAATACACATCATGTCCTATAATACACATGATGTCCTATAATACACATAATGTCCTATAATACACATGATGTCCTATAATACACATGATGTCCTATAATGCACATAATGTCCTATAATACACATAATGTCCTATAATACACATGATGTCCTATAATACACATAATGTCCAATACACATCATGTCCTATAATACACATGATGTCCTATAATACACATAATGTCCTATAATACACATCATGTCCTATAATACACATGATGTCCTATAATACACATGATGTCCTATAATGCACATAATGTCCTATAATACACATAATGTCCTATAATACACATGATGTCCTATAATACACATGTCCTATAATACACATAATGTCCTATAATACACATAATGTCCTATAATACACATGATGTCCTATAATACACATAATGTCCTATAATACACATCATGTCCTATAATACACATCATGTCCTATAATACACATGATGTCCTATAATGCACATAATGTCCTATAATACACATGATGTCCTATAATACACATCATGTCCTATAATACACATGATGTCCTATAATACACATAATGTCCTATAATACACATCATGTCCTATAATACACATAATGTCCTATAATACACATGATGTCCTATAATACACATAATGTCCTATAATACACATAATGTCCTATAATACACATGATGTCCTATAATACACATAATGTCCTATAATACACATGATGTCCTATAATACACATGATGTCCTATAATACACATGATGTCCTATAATACACATAATGTTATATAGATGTTACTACCTCTACTTAACATTATTCACCACTCGTATGAGTTATCAAAGATTGTCTGAGACGAAAGAACATAATGATATATCAAGAAAGATTATTTATAATTAATTTAATTCTATGACCCATGAAGGATACTAAATTTTCTACAGATGGATAAAGATAATAAACTTTATTAAAGTATTTTCGTTCTTAAATGGTCATAAGCTGTAGAGACGCAAACAAAATGAAATTCATTCTCCACCAAATAAACATAACTAAAAATACCTTTCATTTCTCTCAGTGCCCATCTGTGTCTGCCTGTCTCTGTTTTCAGCGTATGGGCTGAGCACCTAAATTTAGCAAGTAACTTCCAAAGACAATACAACAATCCACATGGTTCTAATTCGGTTGTACACATGCTGTAATACACATATTTTTGTAAATTGTTAATATGACTTTGCCAGTTTTGGAATGTCGAATCATTCTTTCTTTGCAAAAAACAGTGAAAACAAAATTGTTTTTTGTCTCCAATTTATTGATTTAGACAGACATACCCAAAGACCAAAGCGAAATACCATATCTTTAACTTTGGCAGCCCAGGTGACATGGTTAAGTTTCATCTAATCCTTTCAACATTAAATAACATTAGTGTGGGTAGTGTGTTGATGGCAGTCTTACAACCTTCAACCAGTATTTAATATATTGTAAAAAATACGAGGTACAAAGTGGATATCTTCCGCACTCCTTTGCACAATTGCATTACTGGTTATTTTAGTGAAACATAAATATTGTTTGCAAATGTTGAATTTCACAATGTCAATATCCATGCGAAATTCCCATACCCAAATTTCTGACTCATAGCAAGCAATTGGTTTTATTACAGAATCAAAATTTTAAAATTATCATCTAGATTAAAACAGCCAAATCGTTTTCGATGATTCAAAATCCTTGAAGTTGTTTTCTTTGACTACGCCGCTAGAGTCTTCTTAGCTTTCGTCCAAACTAGCATTGGCGTGAAACATAGACCCATTTACTTGTAATAAGGCACACACTGAATACGACTTTCTTTGAAAAGCCATACTGATTTTAGTTTTAGCGAGACTGACCATCATACCATTTTTTATCACAGAAACGTTCGGTAACATTTATTTGGTTCTGAAGTAGCTTTACTGTATCGGTGAAATTAGCAGGATCATCAGTATTGCAAAATGACATCAATATATTCGGAGATAAATACACCTCTGTTGCATTCGAGTTTCAGCTGTGTAATAAGATCATTAATAAAAAGAGAAAACATGATACCTAATGTACCTAATGTACATTCTAAGTAAGTAGTTAAACCTTTAAGTGTTCGGATCAAGCTTTTACATATCTGTCAAAATGTTTACCTATTTACCTTTCATATCCCATTTATATTAATCAAGACCATAATGTATCATGCTGTACGTTATCAAAAGCTTTTTTCTTAAAATCAACAAAAAACAATAAAATCTACGTTTTCTTTGCATTTATATTTCTGTGCTAAAGCCTGAATAATAAAGATATTGTCGCAAGCGGAGTATTTTTTCCTAAACTCTGTTTATACTTCGTGTATCACACAATTGTCTTCCATCCACGTGTATATACGTCTATTCAATATGTCAGTACCGATCTTGCATACACTATCAATAAAGGATATCCATCCGTAATGGTTTGGATCGCTCTTGTCACATCACGTCTGTATAGGATAGATAATACTTTTCTTTCACTGTTTAGGAAAAAAGCCGGATTCAAATATTTTGTTGAATAAAGCGTTAAGATTGTTTCATTAGTGCACTGCTAAAACCTAGTAGGTATCATACCAGGTCCAGGGTCTGTGTTTTTAATTTTAAGTAATCTTCTCATAATTTCATCATTTGTAATTGGAGCATTTAAATCATCAACCTGTAACTGAGGTAGTGCTTCACTAACAATATTGTCACAGTCATCTAACTCAGGCACAGGCTTCTTCAATAAAGATTTAAAGTATTTATACCAGTTTTTGGTGGGTGGGGGAGATAATTTCTCTTCATGTTGAGAATAATGAATATATGCCAACATTGTCGAGGGTTTCTCCTCACTTGAGTTAATTTATTCCTCTGGGATTCTCTAGCGTATCTTATCGTGATTGCGATTATTGATTTAAAAGCCGATTTATGCTCTCTATTTAACTTAATGTTAGCTTCAGTATTTGAGAATCTAATGCTTCGTAACCAGTAGTTTTTTATATTTGCCGTATCTCATTTTTTATTCGTTTAATATAGCTGAATAAATTAAAATAAATATTAAAAATACATGCTACGTTACGGTTATGAACATCTCGACAGATATTTTAAATTTTAAAACCAGAATGAACAAACAATCGAATTTATCACATTGGTATGCATCAGACCTGAACAGAAAATTAATTTCAATAACTAGGTCATAAGCTTCCAAAGGAAAGCCCGTTTTAAGGCGAACTTTATATTTCGTCCATGACACCAAGAAAAATTGTATGAACTTTAAATTTAAGGAGAACTTTAAACTTCGTCCAAGCATAAATCAAATCATATGGACTTTTGATTTCAAAATCACTAATGGTGTATGTTCTATAAAAAATAAAATAAAATAACTCTGAATTAAAACAATTTGCTAACACATTGCACAATAAAGAAAATGACGATAATATTTCCATACAATTATTTTTAAGTTTCTAGTGCAAACGATCAATTTGAAGCAGACCCTGTTGACATGCAATCACGCGAGAAGGTTAAATAGCTGATAAATATTTACCTTGATATATATATATATATATATATATATATATATATATATATATATATATATATATATATATATATATAATCTGAAATGATAATGTAAAGTCGATAAACGTTGGTGAACTATGTGTGTGTGTGTGTGTGATTATGATTTTTAACGGAGTTTTTAACAATTTTTCTTTATATCGCTAAGATGTCTGCAGTGTGGCAATTTATAATCATGTCTATCACTGGGGCATCATTGCCGCAGACAGATGGCACGATGTCCGACCCAGTCACATTATCCTGACACCAAGCCGACCAGTCCTAACACTAACCTCTTAATGCTGGGCTCCGAGCGAGGCAGCCGTTAGTACCATTTTTGTCCGAGGTGGACGCTCTAACCACTAGGCCACCGGAACGGTCTGGTGAACTATATGACGCATTTAGATAATTAATTGTTAAAGACCGACATCAGCAAAAGATACAGTTCGATAAAGGGAAAAAATCTACAACTAAATGGTCAATGAGTTATGGGGAGGATAAAACATCAAAAATAAATTTCTGCGTAACACGAACAGAAAGTACCTGTAATAGAAGAGTTTTAAGGAACAGTGAAACGGGAACGTGGATATTCTCCAGGCACAAAGAGCCCTGAAAATGGGTAGATACATTTCATGTCTTTACGCACATATATTTTATCAGTTATCACATGTCTATATACGCGACTCAAATTCAAGATAGCGACCATAGCAACTGTTTTAAAGCATGGATCAGCTTATTGGGAAATCGAAAAGCTGAAATCTTTCGAAAAGTAAAATACCAAATAGGTCCGACTCTTGAGAGTCTACAAAGGCATCGATCTTTGCAGAAGACTTTATGCATAATTTTACAGAGAAAATGTTCAACTAAATATTTTAACCACGCTTTTATGAAACATATATTAATTTGACCTCATTTCAAAACTGTTAGAGCACGAAGACACGGAAGAAGTCATAAAACATTATTAAATGTATTAAAAGGGGTAGTCCTAAATATTGTTAGCTCCCAGATTTATAGATATAAGATATTCCAGGTCATTAGGCTGGACATGAAACGAAATACATGGACACAACCAGATGGTACAATTACAGGCAGAATATTGCCGTTTGAACGCATTGTTCAACATAAGTCAGGTAGTAGAAATTAATTATATGAAGAAACTTACAAAGGCAAAACGAATACTGGCAAGCTGGAGTCAAAGACATCTGTCAATAGTTGGTAAAGTAATTGTTGTAAAGACTCTTGTTCTGCCCATATTCATACATCTTTTTTCAGCACTTCCTAACCCATCAGCAAAAGTTGAAGCAGAACTAAATCGCACGTTATTTAAATTTGTATGGGGTGGAAAAGTAGAGAGAATAAAACGTGATATACTAGTTTCCCCAGAAAACGAGGGAGGACTAAATATGATACACATATTTTCATTCATTAGGTATATTAAGATAAGATGGGTTAAAAGATTGCTGGAAAAGGAGGATGGAACGTGGCAGAACTTAGTCAATACAACTATACTCAGAAATAGAAAGGATATTTGGAATTTAGGGAGAAGGAAATTAGAAGAATTTAGTAAGTTCATTAAAAACAATTTTTCGAGAGATGTAATTTTGGCAGTATCTAAATGGAAAGAAGAACCGCAAAGTCCTAACGAGTATCTATCCATGAGTATTTTAAATTTTGTCCCCCCTAAAATGATTTATCAATACAAATCCTGGACAGAAGCTGGTTTTGAAATTCTGAACGATCTAGTAGATGATCACTGTAATTTAATACCTTTTGAGATAATAAAACAAAAACTGGAAGCGATGATTTCTTGAAATACTTTTCCTTAATATCCAGAATTCCTAAATCATGGAAAGATGCCATAAAAAAAAACACCTAGTACATAATAATTTTGATAAGCAGGAGGATAAAATAACGAACTTGCGAAAACAAGATTCACTCAAGTTTGTTTACAAAGATCTTTTACAGGAAACTAAAAGGCAACACACTGCGAAGCAAGAAACTTGGATGCAAGTATTTAATAAAAATATAAGTAGTGAGGAGTGGTCTGATATATATAGCCGGGCAAAATGCTGTACCAAGGATACCAAGTTGATCTCTTTTAACTTTAAATTAATCCATAGAATAATCGCTACTAATGATTTTCTTAAAAGAATTAACATATTAGATGACAACAAATGTACTTTCTGTAAGAGTGAAACTGAAAGTATTGAGCATCTCTTTTATGACTGCAGTATTACTTCACAGTTTTGGTACCGTTTTGTTGAAGTTTTTGCACCTTTTTGCCCAAATATTGTACATCTGTCCAAAAAAGAAACATTTTTAGGAAGTGAACAACTGGACAGTTTGGGTAATTTTCTGCTTATTTTGGCAAAATATTATATTTATACTTGCAGATTCAGTATGAAAAATCCTTCTATTTTTGCTTTTAAGCAAATAGTTGCAATGCATAAGAACATTGAAAAATACACTGCTAAGGTAAATAAAAAAGAGGACCAATTTCTTCAAAAATGGACCTCAACAATGAACATTTAACTTGTCTCTGACTTGATGGTAAACAGGAACAAAATATTGTAATATCACACAGGCCATGTCACCTAGATTGTGTGCCATATGCATGTGTATATGCGTGTGTGTGTGTGTGTGTTTTCTTTTTTACTTTCTCTGTAGATTATATTTATTATCCCTAGATTATCTGATAACCAGAAATGTTTGATTGTAAGGTGACCCTGGGATGGTTCCCCGACCCATTGGTCAACCTATTACGGGGTTAATAAAAAAAAAAAAAAAAAAAAAAGACCTCTGCGTAGTGAATCTGGTTTTCTTCAAATTGCTGCAACATTCACAGATTTTCGGTAGTTGTTTTCACAATATAGATTTTGAGAAGTTAAAAAAAATAAAAAAAATAAAAAATAAAAAAATAAGTGAGGTAGTAACAGTTTCTGAGGAAATGTCAATGACATAAGATATATAAATACACACACACACACACATATATATATATATATATATATATATATATATATATATATATATATATATATATATATATATATATATATATATATATATATATATATATATATATATATATATATATATATATATATATATATATATATATATATATATATATATATATATATATATATATATGTGTGTGTGTGTGTGTGTGTGTGTGTGTGTGTGTGTGTGTGGATATAGTGAAATGAAAAATGTAAATATTACTTGCATTAAGTTAGATTGTAAGCTAGATGTTCAGGTATAAAAACTAAAATCAGGATAAGATTATTTACCCCGCAAGAACTGACTGAATCAGGAGGTTACATGAATGACGTAACAGTTGACAAGTCACGTTAATAGTATAATAAATAGAAGACATGACGAAAGGAAATAGCACTGAAACAGATGAAACAAAAATAAATTAGATTTAAACAACTTTTAGAAAATGATGATCGTGAAATTGTACAGATATTCTGATTTTTACCAATAGTTGAAAACATACATTCAAAATGTTCGAGAAAGTCACCATTTGTTGGAAGGTTGAAACGACCATTAAAAAAGGAACGTTTGACACTTTAGACAATTACCACAATTATTAAAGTTATTCGTATGATTGCACAAAATCTTGCATTGCCAATGAAAAGCAAAAAGAGTAAGATTTAAACAGGAGGCGGTGAAACAAGTGATGGTGGGAATGATGGTGCGAACGGAAGCAAAGTCATTCGTTGACAAGGTCACGCAAGGCAGAAATAATATTTCCAAAATAAGTGTGCGATGTATCCAAGCAATACAGTAGCAGCACAGTCTTTTATCACTGGTTGGGTAGAAGGGCTGCTTTTGAAAACAGTCTGACAGGTTGTTTCATCCTTGACCCATCGTGTCATTTTGCTTTTTCTAATATTCATTGGTTTGTTGATTGCCTTCGGATGCAAGGTGTAGGCATGGCGTCAAAGAGAAAAAATTTAATATCATTCTTTGAAAAGTATATCTAACTAGTCCCTGCAACCGTCATGATGATTATAAGCGCTTATTGATTTGTTTTATGAATTATATCTTTAATATTCAGCTGCCATTACAAGACTGTCGCCATTTTCTCCGTCCTGTTTAAATGACTCTTACTCACGCTGTATTATTGCGTCGTCTGTCTTTGGACGAATTGTTATAGACTGTGTATCGGTTTCTTGAAATGTAATAACAACGTCGGTATTTATAGCAGAGTTCAGTACTAGTATGAAGCTCTTTTCTAACTTTTTTAAAGTTTTTACAATTAAGAACGCCTTGGCTGTAATATCACTCGGAAAACAAAATTATACCAACTCAATAAACAAAACATGATTGAATCCAACCTTTGAATCTGAGCTATACTGCTGAAATGTCATCGTGATGTTTTTATGTGAGCCTTAGTTTTGTTTGCCCGACATTATGGACAGAGGAAACATGCTCTGTTATAGACTTTTGATTTTGAACGTACCTGCAGTAAATATCACATACGTACCCACAATATGTATCACATACATACCTGCAGTACATATCACATACTTACTTACAATCCATATCACATACGTACCTGCAGTACATATCACATACGTACCTGCAGTACATATTACATACGTACCTGTAGTACATATCAAATACATACCTGTGGTACATATCACATACGTCCCTACAATACATGTCATATACGTACCTACAATACATATCAGATACATACCTGCAGTACATATCACATATTTACCTACAATACATATCACATACGTACCTGCAGTACATTTCACATACGTACCTACAATAATAACACATAAGTACCTACAATACATATCAGATACATACCTGCAGTACATATCACATATTTACCTACAATACATATCACATACATACCTGCAGTACATTTCACATACGTACCTACAATAATAACACATAAGTACCTACAATACATATCACATACTTACCTACAATACATAACACATATGTACGTACAATACATATCACATACGACCTGATATTTTGATTCATTCTCGTTATTCCATCTTCTCACAGGCGTGTCCCTTGTCTCAAAAATAAATAAATCCACATTGTGTTTTTATAAACTGTATTTGCTGATTTAATTACATCAGCTTGTAATTGTTTGAAACATTTTGTTGTACCTGTTTTATACTTGTAATGACGTTTGTAAGCTTTCAGAGCATCAACATTTCTGGTTGTCCATTCAACGCCACCACTTGTATTTCAACATTTCTAGTTGTCAATTCAACGCAACCGCTCGTATTTCACCATTTCTAGTGGTCCATTCAACGCCACCACTTGTATATCAAAACATGTTCGAAACAGTAGATCACCAACGGATTGCAATAAGCTTATTTGCATACGTCCAGTTAGCATTTGCTGAATGATTGTGTCCCTAGGTGTCCTAACTTGTACATAAATATGCACTATGTGAAAACTCTCGTTTAAAAAGTAAATTACATACATTCATACATACATACATACATACATACATACATACATACATACATACATACATACATACATACATACATACATACATACATACATACATATATACATACATAGAGAGAGAGAGAGAGAAGAAGAGAGAGATTATGATGATGATGAGTATGGTCAGTAGTAATGTTAATTAAAGCAGAATTAAAACTTAGATCAGCTGTAAATATAAATGTTTTAATTACCTTTTGTTGGTTCGTCATATCGCTTAGTTTCTATTGCACATTAATTTCCATACGCCAGTACGCGAATGCCTGAGCGTTCAGTAGTTAGAAGAAGCTAACGTTTTCATAGTGCTCTTCTTTCTTCATAAAAACAATATTTCATGTTTAAATCATAAGTGTGTCTTATATTAATTTAATCAATGTGAATACAAATAGACATTATCGACACAGCTACTACTGGCAAAACTTTGAATGAGTTTGACTGGGACGTAGATGAAGACTCTTATCATTACTGACACCACTAGTACTGACACTACTTTCATTGAGTCTGACGTAGAAGAAGACGGTTATCACTATTGACACCACTTGTATTGACAATACGCTCTGCTAGTCTGACTGGGACGTATATAAACACGCTTGTTATTATTGAGGACACAAGTACTGATGTTCCTTTGACAGAGTCTGAGGGTGACGTAGATGATGCTCTATTTTCATTATTTTTATTTGTCCTCTGGACGTTTGATCAGTGACTGATCATGCGAATGGAATTTATTCAATGAAACCCGTTTTTCATTCGACAATTCTTTGGTAGTTCTGCATTAAGACTTGATCTATGACAAATGCGTCACACTTCCTGTGCTCTTGAGACCGCATAGAACCAGCATCCTCTATCTTAGTGAACTAAATAAATGTCTGTACCTTTCTTCATAATGCACCGCCAATTTGTTTTTGATCTCTGCTACGTAATCTGATACACTAATAACTAAGCGGCATAATCAGAGTTTTCAAGTTACGATATTGGTTTGTTAATGTAGGCTTTGCACCAGCCAATAAAACCTAAGTATCTTCCGAGCATCGTGCAACTTAGAAATATATCTTTGCAAGTTCCCTATGATTGTGTAATGTTTCTTTAGTTTGGACTTCACTCGGGTGCGTGTGTCTGCGTCATTTTCCTTTAGTTTGGACTTCACTCGGGTGCGTGTGTCTGCGTCATTTTCCTTTAGTTTGGACTTCACTCGGGTGCGTGTGTCTGCGTCATTTTCGTTTAGTTTAGACTTTAATCACACATCTCGCCGAGTTTTTGGAGATCTGTATCTTCAACAAGTGATTTTCCAACCACTGATGATTCAAGTTATTTTCAGTGAGCGAAAACGCCAAGGACATGAATTGAACTCTGTTTATTGTTAACGTACGCACTTGCGTGTTAATGTATGTATGTAATATCAGTTTATTGATACATCGTGTTTATCTCAGGGCAGACTCGTACAATGCTGGCGGTCCATTGAGAATTTGAGAAACATGACTTCCATTAAGTAAACAATTCATGGCAAAGATTCTTTTTGCAGTTCATTTTCATTTTCACCAGGTGTATTGATTAACTGTGAAAATTCCAAATTTGCAGCAGCAAAATGTATGGTAAGGAGATAGCATAATTGATTTTTGTTGTTCTAGATCATTTTGAAGTTTTGGAAAATTTGTGTCCAAATATTGTTGTTTATTTTCATGCAGGAGAATACATGCAAATGTTCCCTCTTACGATCTACTTGGTAGAGAGTTAAACGTAAAGTGGTTCATGTCCTCGAGTGCTTTCCTTACACAATGGACAAAAACTTGCCTAGAACGCCTACTCTACACCCCTGTTTACTCTTCAAACACTGGACGTTTGTATGAATAGCCATTTAAACTTCTTGTCAAGAACACAACACAAAAAATCAATTTAGAGAACCTTACTTCACTGTACTTAGAGGGGCCCTTGATATTCAAAAACTATTGAAGCCCAATTATAACGCACTGCTATAGATCTACGCTTGTCAAACAGCGACATGACGATGGGTGTTCTTTCTATCAACCATCTATGTGCCCTGGCGCCATATTGGTGAAGGGTTTCAAGACACCATCAAAAGACGAAACGCTTTTTTCGTTGCAACCATTCATGGTACGTACCAATACATATAAGTAAAATTCATCTATACCCAGTTTCTCGTGCACGGTTCCATTCACGAATAGTCCTTGGGGTACTTATAACCTGTTTAGTTACTTAAATGTAATTATGAAGAGGTACACCAGCATTTGTAAAGCATATATTGACTGGTTACAGCCATGTTCACATACAGCCAATTTCAATGACCATACAACATGGATGCCCTACCAAGCCTCGACCCAATTCATTCAATTATCTTCTCTAATCATGAACATTTGACAATATTTTTTTAAAACTCAAGTATTAGTCGTACAACAAACTAATTAGCAAAATCGGTCGTTTTGAAGAAATCCTCTATTGATTGTCAGCTTCAAAAAATGAGTTGGGCGTTGAAACGTCCCACTTCGTTATTCAAGTCTTTGTGTATACCCCGTTGAACAAGACTTAGGACTATCAATTTGTCGAACGAGGCGCCCTAACGTCTGTTTATCAAACAGTATCGAAAGGACGGGAACACCTCCCCCTTTAACCAATTTAAATCTCTTTTAAACCTTCTGTTCACGCCAACTAAAGACACGGGCTTCATTAAAATCTGCTTTTGTAAAATTAGAGAGTCTTTACAGAAACATTTGCTTACGACAAGGTCTCTGCAAAAGATCTAACTTCATCAATGTTTACCCATAGGGAATGATACATAATTTGAAAGCCGACAGTCAATTTTAAAAACGTACAAAGGCCAACAGAGCCTTATTACTGGATGAATGATCTAAAGGCACTTTTTCAAAATTATTTTACAATCGATTTTAAAAATTCCATTTCAGATTTTGTCCCCTCAAAATTCTTGAGTGAAAAACATTACTGATCTTCTTAATAACTGATCAAATTTTTACATTTTATTAGCGAAATAGAGCAAATCATGGATACGAAGTGAGCATGATATGCAAATTTATATGTAAACTTTACAAATATTAGTTTGTGATAGAAATAAGCAAAAAAAGAAAAAGCCCAACAGGAATGCTACAAGTAATGAATGATTCCCACAATCATAATAAATTGGAAACTTGCAATTTAGCTCGAATTGTAAATAAGCGTCTATAGTTTCAGCTAAAAGGGTGTGACTGGAGCGCACGAATGCCTGTGCCAGTGACTCCGTAGCATCATTTTTGTGAGGTGTACATGGTCGAGAGGGTATACAAATTGGTGCATGCAGGCAAGGTGATGGGTTCGACTCTCCGTAGAGTACGAATTAAAAATTATCTTACCTGTGTGACAATATTATTTCTTCGTATTTAAAAATTATTCTAATGTTATCAAGCATTCTTCTGCAGGATCCAGCGATAACACCTTCCACTCTGCTTGGTGCATATTTGTATTTCTATGCATGCAACGTGATAAAACATAATTCGGTTGTGTAATAGATCTGAGTGTTTGAATGTATGGGGAATGTAACAGAAGGGTACTCATACATCTAGCTGGTTCTGAGTGGTGACTGCTGAATAAAGGTGACCGCAATGGGAGTTTTCATGGTACATATATGAATATGCAGGGTTGCATATATTAAATAGTTCGATTGTTCTACAAAATTTATAGTTTTCATGACTAGCATATTATAACATATATTGATTTGTATTCAGTAGCGTACTAATGGGGGAGAGGGAATTGGCGCCAAAACACATTTGGGCTTTAATCGCTTCGCCGGACGTAACTTGCCCTTGGTAAGCCACTGTTTGTACTGCATTCGTGATGTCCTACATAAAACACATTACATACAATAAGTTTAAACAAACAACGGTCTACCTCATGGCAGAAGTCAGACATATACCAATATATTGATTAATTCGATCGATCAGTACACATAACGATTTGATGGTTGGCTGATAAGTCGCTTTGTTGATACGGTACTTAGTTAATTTAAACTGAATTGTTCATAAAATCTACATTTTCATGAAACAAAAGGTTAGAAAACGCAGTGTACAATTCAAGTGTGTCGAAGGCTAGATTCTACTTCACAACAAATGTTGAAGTATAAAATTGGATGCTTTATTGATTCAACGATATTTTTGCTGCACATCAGCACATCACAGACGATCCAGTGTCGAAACAATGGTAGTAAAGTGCATTGCACAAAGATCCTGGCTGGTCGGGGCAGGAAACAGAGCCGCAACCAACTGCTAGTGAGCTAATCACCAAGCCACCGCGCTACCTGCTAAAACATCAAGTTGGACTTAGATATAATCCATGACAAATCTTGATATATGGCCCAAACACTAGATAGTTATAATGCGCGGCAAGGATATTTCTATACTCTGGGAACAATAAAAATGGTGGAAGCAGGAACCATGAAGAGGTTTTTTGATCGATTTCCCCGTTTTATTCGTATTAAGACATTAACTCAGCTGCTTCCACAAGTCCCACCGAATGTCTAAAACATTAATCTTTTGACCCTTGGCTTTCATAAACATGAATTCCTGAAGATTTTGACCACCAAACGGGCCATCGTTTGAGAACCACTTAGTAAATCGTCTGTTTCGAGAATGATTTTCGATTTTCAGAAATAGTTTTGAGACGTGTGGCTCATTTCAATACTTGCCCTACAGAACATCACGAATTTCTTGTCTATCCTGCTTCTGCAATTTTTATTGATGCTGGTGCGTGTAAATATTGTTGCAATGCATTGGAATCATTGCCGGTGTTTCATAATTGACTAGTCTCGCCCAAGAACCTGGAAAGTTCCAATTGTCGTTCAAAGGCAAGGATAATTTAGAAAAGTCTTAAATTCATTTCTTGCAGATTTTGTTTCATAACTGCAAATATAATTTCATGCCACACTAATGCTCCACCACAAATCGCAGAAGTCAGAAGTCTAAGGTATCATTACGTTGCTATTATATAAATAAATGCATATCGTGCCACAAGAAGGCGTTTACCTCACTCAAAGACTTTGTTAGGGAGGTCAATGATGATTCAGTAATCTCTCAAATTTAACTCAAATATCTGTTCTTTAAACATAAAAATAAAAGCCGCTCAATTACTTTACGGCGGGTTATTTTCGCCCTGCCGACAGTTCCTGAAAATATTTAGCTTTGGTTTATAAATTTTATTTTCGCGCAGCTGGTATTATTTAAGTACTATACATTATTTCCTGATTCACAATTCTTTTGAAATTATCGATGATGTTTTGTTTTCGCGGAGGGCTAATACATCGCAAATAAAACGAAAATCCTCCTCTCCTTCCCTCCCTCCACCGCGCCACGAAGACTGCTTCGCATTTTATATAGACTTATATTGTTTATCTACTTAGGACACACGTGTTTTATTCAGTCACCACTTATTCCTCTTATGTCTCTTTAACCACATTACACATTTCTTGTTAATACCCTGTCATTTATTAAATCAATGTAAGTTAAAGAAATCTTTTTTCCCCACATTAAAACATTTTCTTACAAATAAGCACAAAAAAAAAGCTGCATTTCTCGTCAAAAATGATTTTAGGTGTGTTTTGACTGTATCCTGGCAGATAATATATATACTTAATACCTGAGGGTAAAGACCATTTACACTTTGATTGTAACATGAAGAAATATGTAAATGAAAATATATGTACACTTGTAGATGTGCAATTATTACTAACTTGCACATTTTCAAACACTACCATCTTCTTTTTAAAAAAATATTGTAGTTTACAAGACAAGATCACCATCATACAAACTAATACCAAATGAGGAAGCAAAATTGTTACCCATCAATCAAATATCAACTGAGAAACAAAAGAGTTAACCACATAACAAATTAGCGCTGTATATGGAAATAATTGAACACTGCGTTCAACAAACTAAATAACATATATAGAGGTTTAAACGGAGGCTTCATTTTGCGACAGATTATACTCAAATGGATTGGAGCAATATAAACGGCATCGTCGCTAAATATCTATTCGATCCGCCAGGGTGTAGGTAGTGGTAATATATCGGAACTTTGGCTAGCGAAGATGTACATGCGGATATGGAACACATTTAGGAGGACAGGGTAAAGAATTTGACAGCCTAGCAAACAGCATAGATAAAAGATAAAAAGGTTTAATATGGGACACTGTACGTATAAAACTGTATGTTGCTTAGTCGTATCGGTTATATCAATCGTAAATTGGAATCCTTACCAAAACCTGCATCATGTGAACATAGAAAACAAGGAACGAAGACGTGGAAGACTTTTATGCAAACCTTCGGGAGAACCGAACAACAACTATTACACTTCTGCAATGCAGAAGCTCGTGCTACTCAATGGACCAACACATATAGAAGTAACAGTGACAATTGACAAGAGGGATGTAGAACCATTGTTTTTTTTTAATAAGCAAGTGTCTTTTATGTGTCGGTGTTTTACGGTGTGCGTACATACATTTGTACATTGGTGTAAAGGACACGAAGATTCGCAGCATTACAATTTCGGCCTCTTGTCAGTTTCGAGGCCAAATACTTGGTTGTCCTCTTGTTTTCGTGGAGATTTTCATCAAATTTTGCTGTATTAATCTGATGATAATCACTGATAAATTAAAAAACAAGATAGTAGGAACAAGAAATTGCGAAGGATTTGGCGGAAGAAGGGCCACAAATTAGAGTAAATACCTCTATATTGGAACGACTTAACACAGGAAAGGTAAAGCCAAGAACACCCGGAATCTGATGAAATAACTATCCGTCGTTATGGGTTACCGTTAGTATGATGTCACATCAAATGAATTCGAAGGTCTTAATCATGGTTACCTATATAAACCAACAAGATATGTGTTTTATAAAAGCCGGATATACAAAAAAAAGCGTCGTCCGTTAAGTGAATAATTATAATGTATTACGTATTGACAAAATGCACGCAAAGATATACAGAAATGTCTGACGTCAATTACAACCAGTCATGACCAAACCAAAGCGATGATTTATTGAGGGAGTTTGATATTTCTGACTGAGAATCACATTGACAGCCTGTTTCTAGAGTAGCATATGTAAATAGTTATAATGTACCAATTTCAACTTTATGTCAAATATTGTACTTTAGCGGGTCCATTTAAATTGATGTTTACACTAATTGGAAATCTTGAGATTCTGTTGAATTGACGACACAATGCTGTCATCGCTTTAGTAACTCTCTGCCTATATCAATTATACAGTACTGCCTAGCGACAGTTTAGTTCATCTAATTATAGGGTAAAGAAAGCGACGGAAGAACATTAAAATTTGGAGTCACTCTGTATTTGACTGAGAGGTCGGTATTTATTTATCTTCCTCAAAAGCACGGATGTGATTTGCCGTCCGGTAATGGAATGCGATGCATATCAGTTGACTCACCTTTGCGGAGCCGAGAATTAAATCAGTATCAAATAAAAACACATCTGGAGCATATATGCAGCGTAAGACCTAAAATATCAGGTCTGAAATTAAAAATAGAATAATTGTACTTGTTGACATAACTTGTGTCATATAATGGGTATTTCCTGATTCGCATAAAATTTCCAAATGATATCTTGATTACCATTTCACTGAGTACGAAGACAATTAAAAATAACACACACACACACACACACACACACACACACACACACACACATATATATATATATATATATATATATATATATATATATATATATATATATATATATATATATATATATATATATATATATATATATATATATATATATATATATATATATATATATACACATATAGATATACATATATATACATATACATATATATATATATATATATATATATATATATATATATATATATATATATATATATATATATATATATATATATATATATATATATATATATATATATATCGTATGCATGCATGTACGCACGAACACATGTACGTACGTAATTATTTATTTAGATAAATAGACATAACAAATAATCGTTGAACTGATATATACAGGTATGTCATTGCTACTGTTGTGTCGATCGGATAATGTGTATATGAAAGAAAATTATAAGAAAATCTCTACATGGCAACTAAAAAGAAACACGATGAAGATCACATGACGTCAACCTATAAAATCCGTTATACAACACATGCCGTCTGTTATATGCATTATAAAACATATGCCATCGCACTATAAAATGTGTTCTGCCACACAAACCGACATCCTATAAAATGCGAATATACAACACATACGGTCAGACTATAAAACACGTTATACAACACACGTCAGCCTTATAGAACACATGCCGTCAGGCTATAAAATGAGTTATACAACACAAGCCAGTATCATAAGAAATGCGTTATACAACACAAGTATAACAAAAATCACTTTATTTGAATCATATAGGCCCCTGACCCATAACACAAACTACTATTTAAGATTGCAACTCCACAGTTTCTTCAATACAGGTGAGGTACAAATTCTTGATTTACTTCAATACTTATTTCCGAATAGTAGATTTTTCACATGATATTATTTCTATGGAAATGATCTGTACAAGCAGTTTGATAAATCACTTCTGCATCACTGCTAGAGATTAGCGAGACACATTTTTAGCGAGACACATTTTTTAAAACCTTGATGTACATAATATACATTCTTTTAAATATATTTTCTTCTAATAATATCGTATTTTAGACATGCGCAAAAAATAAATTCTTCCTCAATTATATAAATATTTATTCTCTAGTATATTCACAAAATCTGAATGTTCTATAAATATTTGGCTTCGTCCTCTTTTAATTATTAATTTATGGCTGGAACGCCTTAGTTGTACTAAAGGTTTTCTTAAATTAAAAGGTATACTGCATGAAGTATTTCTTACATTGTAGTAGGGATTTATACTGACTAAAGTAATAATATTGTAGTAGGGATATATAATGACTAACGTAATAACATTGTAGTAGGGATTTATACTATAACATTGTAGTAGGGATTTATACTGACTAAAGTAATAACATTGTAGTAGGGATTTATACTGACTAAAGTAATAACATTGTAGTAGGGATTTATTTCTGACTAAAGTAATAACATTTTGAGGAATTAGCAATATGTTCCGACCAGCTTTGAAATGCAGTGTCTGTCATCCTTTGTGTAAACTCCGAAAAAAAATACTTTATCATCGCTAACATCTTGTGTTATCGATACATAACCAACGTCA
This sequence comes from Sinohyriopsis cumingii, assembly GCA_028554795.2. NCBI lineage: Eukaryota > Metazoa > Mollusca > Bivalvia > Unionida > Unionidae > Sinohyriopsis > Sinohyriopsis cumingii. The sequence continues at coordinate 136,790,428 of CM068827.1, read as the reverse complement.
TATCTAAATAGCACATCCACGTGACTACCTCCTTCGACTAACTTTTCAAACATAATATTTTACTGATGTGGATTTCTGTCATCCGATAATTGCATAATTTTATCTCGATATTGTATGCATCTCAAAGAATATGAGATAAAAAGAGGGAATCTGCCACATTCCGTTATAGATACCCAATTAATTGCAGTATTTGAAACAGAGAGATATCTCGTACAAAACTGAAACTCCAATACAAGTCAACAGTAAGCTATGTACCTATGTAAGGTTTCAGATAAAAGAACATCGATTGAGACAGGAGGTAAAGGAATTATGTTCACATAGGGATGTTTAACTCGTGACCTTCTCAGATTGGGTAGGATTATCTCCCTTTCATCATTACATTCTATTATTCTGCTCTTTACGACTGCAATTAATACGTAGGGCCTTGTTTCTATGTTGTAACAATCTTTAAATTTCAATGCAGTAAAGTGTGAGGCAGGAATCTGTTTACACAGGATAAAGCGGTTCATTCATAAAAGAGACACACACCCCCATGTATATGTACTAACCTAGTATCTGAATTAGATTTTGAAAATGTATACAACAAAAACATGCCAAATGGATATTTTTGAAAAAATACTAAAAAGTCTGCCACTATGTCAATAAGCAAGTAAATATAAAAGTACGAGATTAGAAAATGACATAGGTAAATATCATTCGACGATAATCGAGTCAATAAATATATATTAATAAGTATGTTGTAATGTGTCCTCTATTTTGATACCAAATATGATTGTATCGTGTTGAATAACTGAATATTTGGATGGAAATTGACAAAACAGACAAAGAGCTCAAATTACGGGGATTATAGTCTGCATGCTATAAATCGATCGATCAATTGATCGATCGATCGAGAGAACATGAGGGTCTTTTAATAGAATACTCGTGTGAAAACATGATACCGACAATGGAAGTAATATGGCCTAGAGTATGTCAATAAAACAAGTATCACGTATCCACCAAAACATTATGACTTATGATATTGTTTAATATTTTTATACATTTATTCCTCTTTTTCTTCTTCTACTCCCCACATCAACATAATCGTTATCAATACCCCCCTTCTTCTTTCGGACCAAATCAATATTTTGGGAATATTGTGCATTCATATAAAGACATTTTGTATTCAATCATTGTGATACAGCACATGAATACCATTTTAGGATATTGGTACATCAGCACATCCAGGAATGGAATTAAACGCAACTGGTATTTATTTGGAATGCTCTATACTTTTGGATTTGTTAAAGAAATTTTAGGACTATTGTGACTTAATTAACGATAACGTTTGTTCTATTTTAAATTTTCAAATTATATTTCAAATGAAAGTAAAAAATGTAAACTTTTCATTTTCTTTTTGTTGAAAATATTTTCACTGTTATAGTTTACATGCGGTTGATAGTCATTATGTTCTACTGCTAAACAACACAAACGATCCGATAGTGGCTATGTTCAAATGAAGTCAATGAAAATATCATTCAATGTTCGAATGAGGCCTTTATTCAAAACACAAGAACACATTTTTATGTACATTTATTTTAACTGTTTGTCTGTTAGTTTTAAATTGTTTTACTTCATTACATGTTATTGTAATGTAACATTGTATGCTGGACTTGACCTTGTCCAAAGTTGCGTTCATTTCTGCTTCACCTGGCTTTTTTAAATTTATTACATTTATGTAAACAACTAATAATAGCGTCATTATTCTCTATGTGTATGAGCTTATTATCAGGATTATTATTCAGGTAAACAAAGAAGTAGTAAATATATTGATCATGGTCAGGGTTTTGGAGATTCCTAAGTAAATTGTGGGCTATTGTGTTGTAAATAAACAAGTCTAATTAGATCATTCTAGAAGGGGTTTTTCTTCCATTAGGCAATGGTTGTTTCTAGAAAATGCTAATTATAACCTGAGGTCAAGCAGATAACTATATTATCTTGTGACTGTGAGGATTTTACCAGTCGTGCTTTAACATCTAGCACTTTAAGTTGTATTATGTTGTGCCCAGTGTGGGCTGAATTTTATTTTCTTCAAATTATTGAATTCAAGTCATTATTTTCTCTGGAAATACAAAATTACTCTGATAAAATTCTTGGATAGAGACATTCACTGGAATTTATACTGAATTAAAACCTGGAATTTTATTTCTGTGATTCAACAATAGACTGTTGACACATCAGCACTTCGCAGGCCATAACAGACACGTCATCGCCTTCAATTTTGGATCTCTTCGGGACTTAAATTGAGTTTGTGTTCTTCCTCATAACATTTTATTACTAGGACTTGTGTCTTTAATTCTTGGATTAATTTTGGATTTAATTCACAATACCGTAAGTTCTTTTCATTCTCATTCTTCAATTTGTCATCTAGGGAAATAAATTATTTGTTAAATTTTAAAAAGCTTGTTGTCTTCACTCCTTTTTTTTGTTACTTATTTTAGGAGCATAGGCTCGTAACAACATCTTTCCAGTTGATATTGTGCCTTGAGGTCATTCACACTATTGTAGGTCCAAGCAGTTAATTTATGTGTTTATGATGGTGTTATTATATCAGTAATACATATTTTCTTTGGCTTTCAGTAATTGTTTATAAACACATAAATTATACGAAGATGACAACACAATAGTAGAACTAAATCGGTATTTCTACGAAGCCATTTGTAATTGTCAGACAGTTTGGTATCCTAGGCTGGAGTAAAGTTGAGCGAGGCTTGACTGTTACAATCTTGAGTCAAGCTGTGAGAGGCTCGGTGTTACAAACTCGATTTAAGTTGTGAGAGGCTTGGTGTTACAAACTCGAGTTAACTTGTGAGAGGCTTGGTGTTATAGGCTCGAGTCAGTTGTGAGAGGCTTGGTGTTACAGGACCCACGGTACTAATTGTATGGACAAACGGGAACCAGCCTGGAAATGGGTGAACATAAAATAGAGTATATATGGGTTTGGCTGAACAGGCTTGGTTAATAATGTAATTTAATTTTAGGAAAAAGTATCTTTTGAGAACTTATCCTTGTTGTAAATGACCAAAAATTGAGACATTACTGATGGAATTTCAGTAATTTGGAACACTCATTACTGAAATTAGCACCTGACTCTTTGGTGCGGAATTGAAAGCACGTGTTTTAAAATGCCGCGGGTCATATTCTTTTCTTTACACAGAAGCTGACATCCTGGTTTCATCTATACTGATGAATATAGGTTTGATAGTGAGTACTCAGAAATTTTAAGTTATTGAATTTTTAATATCATGGTGTTTGCATAGGTTTACTATGGGAACGATTTAGTACCGTGAGTCCTACAGGCTCGAGTCGAGTTGTGAGAGGCTAGGTGTTAAAGGCCCGGGTTAAGTCGTGAAAGGCTCGGTGTTACAGACTCGAGTCAAGCTGTGAGAGGCTTGGTATTTCAACTCTAGCTAAGTCGTGAGATGCTTGGTGTTACAGGCCAGAGTCTAGATGTGAGAGGCTTGGTGTAAAAAACTCGAGTTAAGTCGTGAGAGGCTTGCTGTTACAGGCTCGAGTCAAGCTGCAAAATGATTGGTGTTGCAAACTGGAGTTAAATTGTGAGAGGCTTGGTGTAAAGCACCTGAGTTAACTTAGTATAAACAGTAGTCAGACTGGTTAACCAATCTCGAGTATTTCGATTCTTATTAGTTTGTTTCTTTCTAACTACTTGCCCAGCATTGCAAGCTTTAAACACTTTTGAATATTCCAGTTAAATTTCTGACATATATGTTTTGAGACAGGATAGATCCACTCGGAACAAGTGTGACATTGGTCACAACACAATTCGTTTAATCCGATCCATATGTGTTGCTAACATGATCAATATGTTCTTAGTCGTCATTTGTTGTGAGGATGTGGTGTTAGTCACACACACACACACACACACACACACACACACACATATATATATATATATATATATATATATATATATATATATATATATATATATATATATATATATATATATATATATATATACAGCATCTGATGGCTGCTTTTAACTCTAACATTACAACTCAGTTTTAGAATCTTTCGGCAGTGAAATCAAAGTGAACCGTAAGATTTTGTAAATGCATGTGCCCTTTCTTTACAACTGTTGCAGTGAAAATTCCAAATGAATGATTCATTCATTCGTGAATTGTATGCTAAAGTAATGATGTGATTTCTAGCTTCCTATTTCACATTCATACTTCAAACCTCAATTTTCTCACTATGAATGTCAGATTATTCCTCACGGCCATACAATATGTCCCGTACGGTCCTCAGTGTTCCGATTTACTATCACCCCACGCCTGTAAAATATGTCCCGTACGCTCCTCAGTGTTCCGATTTACTATCACCCCACGCCTGTATAATATGTCCCGTACGGTCATCAGTGTACCGATTTACTATCACCTCACGTTTGTAAAATATGTCCAGTACGGTCTTCAGTGTTCCAATTTACTGTCACCTCACTCCTGTAAAAAAGCACTGTATGAACCACAGTGTTCAGACTTGATATTTCGTACCTGCCAAAAAAGAACTATATAGACGTCAGTGTTCAGATTTTATAAACGTTAATAGCCATGACTTCGTACGTTACGATACACATGTTTAAAAAATTTCTCTTCCTCACACGTATTTTGTCTGCTAGATTTTCAATCATTGTTGCGAAATCGGCACAATATTGTTTGTTTAAAAAAGAATCAATAAGGATCCAAAGAAAACTTCTCTGTACAAATGATCGTTTTATCGTGTTTAAGTCAGAATCAGGAGCACACCCAATTTCGAACTGCACAGGTGCCTTCTTTGACGTCCGCGTTTAAATCCTGATTCTACGATATAATAAAGCTTAAACTAACTCAAGAGGACACACACACACACACACACACACACACACCACTGCGGAACTAAATAAACAACAACAATAACACAGTCCCCAATTATTAACACGACATGTAAATCCAACACTTATACTCAGACCAAACATACTAATTTATACAACAAAAAGGGGCACAATATACCTTCTAAATTCAATATAGCTATTAAACAAAGAATCGTGGCGATAAAAGACCAGTCGCAAAATCAAGATCTAAGGCAATAGAAATCGAGTCGAAACAGAACAGCAAACTCTAGCAAAACAGCAAAACACTACAACAGCACGAAGAAGAAAGAAAGAGGGTATCACATAATAAAGAAAGAGTAAAGAAGAAAACGGACATCGACTTTCAAATTGCCAATTTATATGAGGTTCTTCCTTCGGCTATTGAAGACCTCTTTCGATACAAGCTCTATACCCCCAACCCTAACTCGATCCTTTGTATACCACCAACAAAATGAAAACAGAAAGTAAACATAGCGTGACCCAAACATGTATAGGGTGCCTGACACCCAGCTGATTGTCAACATTTCGGAAAATCAAAAGTACACCATGTACACCAAATTCCAACTTTAACTAAAAATAGTAATGAAATTACACAACTCAAAGGATTAGGAAAATTACACGAGTGACTTACACACCATTGAAATAGATTTCTGTCCACTAGTACAACTGGACTTGAGCCCAGCGGGCCCCTTGTCTCCTTTCTTCGGCCGGACATGTTCATGAATTAAAAAGTGCGACATTCGCACATAAAAGCGGGACTGTAGTGGTTCCATTCCTACAGTCCCGATCAATTGAAAATCTCGACCTTCGAGATTTAACCAGTCGCGAAAGGACTAGTTGCGCAGGCGACTTAAATCCTTTAATTAATTGACTGAGCTTAAAAAATATCCAGATTTCTGTCGTTGTGCCATATCTCTGTTCTGACAATCGAACTTTTCTACAACACAGTCATAGAGACATGTAAGTACCTGAAACGAAACTTACGCCAAGTAACATACAATAACATGGTTCGTGACTGTAAGGTGTACACATTCCAAGCGATTTAAACAGTGTTCATAATACCAATTATACAATATTACTGTACGGTAAATTTCTTTGTTAGGAGTCACAACATACTGTAATCTATTTAATGTTTTTTTCTTTTTCTTTCCCTATTTTATAAAAAAACTATTAACAAGGTTCTAAAAACAGAGTATCTGATATTAAAAGGTCTAAAAGCCTCATCCCGTCTCTCTTGCTATGCTGTGTGTTAGGGCAACAAACTAATATATCAACAAAGAGATGGAAAATAAGAAAAAATGCCATTTTGGTTAAGTCTCCCCACCACATCTCTCTCTCTCTCTCTCTCTCTCTCTCTCTCTCTGTCTCTCTATCTCTCTCAGGACCATCGTACAGGCAAAGATTCGTGAAAAAAATAATATAAAAACGAGCTTAGCAGAATTCTTGCCTGTTTCAAGCGACGACGTCCCATGACCTACGAACGATGGTAAAATTTACCGTCAAACGGACCAACCTAAAGGTGAAAGATATAAATAGAGGATACAAACAGTTGTATGGTTAGTAACACTGTTAATTAAATCATACTAATGACTTAGATCAACTGTACATAATTTTCAGTCTTTGAGATGCCTCTTGTTAGTGCATCATTTCGCTTAGTTATATTTCCCGCTCGTTTCAGCATGCTTGGCGACAAGTGAATGGCAGCGCGGTCAGTGGTCAAGAGGCCAACCGTGCTGTGTTTATAGTACTCTTCATTTATACCATCTTTGATGTTTAAATAATAAGCGTGTCGTATAAGTATTTAAAAAGAACATGAACGAAAATAGATGTTCCAAAAAGAAAAAAAAGGTAACTTAACAATTTGCAAAGAGGATTGTGATTAGCCGCAAATGTTAAAGAATGTAGCGAACACACTGGGAACGGACGGGCAGAGTTCATTCTTTATGTCAATGCATGGTTGTCTGTATTTGTATATGAGATAAATAAAAATATATCTATAGTATTTACGCTGTATCGTTGATATATCACTGGTAGTATTAATTTTAAATCAAAAGGAAACAAAACCCACCAATCATTGTTTCCTTTTAAAATAAGTATATGTGTGTGTGTGTGTGTGTGTGTGTGTGTGTGTGTGTGTGTGTGTGTAAAGATGTAAGAATTATATTTCTGAAAGTTTGTTGGATTTATAGAATTTGTACTTGATTGCTACTTGTATTTTCATCAGACCTTACAATTTGAACATAAGAATGTTCACAATCAAATTCGCAAAACAAAAAGGTTTAATTTCTTTATATTACCTTAACTGAAATTATCGGACATATTCGCACGTAATGCGAACATGGCCTTTCGATGTTTGAGTTCTTTTCCCACAGCTTAATAATATATTAGTTCACCTAAAACTAGTGCGAAATCTTGACCCTCGCTGTCATTTGGTGAGTAGAGAGTGAAATTTACAAGAAGGAACTGACGCATACACGGAATTATAAACAGGAAAAGGTACGGATGAACGTGAACGATCATAATATGCACATTAAAGAAACGATTGAAAGAAGTGAATTGACATTTTCCATCAAATTCTGGTAAGCTACAGGACAATGCAAGAACCTAACTTTCTATGTTCAGTTTTTAAGATATGTAAAAAGATACATACTCAATATAAAACACGAATGCGATCTTCTTTTTTATCACACTCCACTTTTTATGCTATCTAAATATGTTTCGCCTTACTGTATGAGTACAATTCAAAACGAACTGCTGTTTATAAAAGTTCAGTTTACTGCATCTGAAAATATTTATGCGCAGACGTCAGAGAAGGCACATAAGTAGTTCTTAATTGTGTGTGTGATACGGCTGAACTGCTATATCGAAAATTAGATATGGCATGCAAGATTAACTGAAATGAGACGTGCATCAACTTGTATGATTAGAGATGCATCGCGTCATCTTCAAGTAATATTGAAAGTATACGTTCAATGATGATGTGATTTCTATAGCAATGCTGGTTTAAACATATCCATAGCCTTCATGCAACGCAAAGAAAGAGAAGTCAAGTTCTAATAACTTAGTCTAAGTTCATTGGACGTTATGAATAAGGAACTTGCAGAAACTTGCTTGGAGCTTCATGTGCCACAAATTTCAAATTAATAAATACTCACATAAGAGCGTCTATTGACTAAACCGCTAGTCTATGCAGTAATAGAGCTTGAATACGTCAAATTTATTGCAAATATACAGTCTGTAAATTGGTATTTGTTTCCCTACCTAAGTGGATATTAGGGAATGACTCCTTGCTAATTTGCCAAATGGAAATTGTCAATTATTGTCTGTTTTCAAAGACAATCTTCAGTATTGTGTTAATTGTTTACTAGAAATGTGATTAAGCTAGTTCATTCTCTCTCCAGACTAAATTGAAAAAAGTAATTTGCAACAAGAGGACATAGCTATGAATTGCCATGAGGCATAGTGCTGATAATTTGTAGGACTTCCACATCGCTGAAATAAAGACGGCGAAGACAAGGCTTGGAAGATACGATATATACTTAAGCGCCAATGCTTGTATTCTGCGATTTCTGTAAATCCTATGTTAACAGCTTATTTGTAAATGTTGGTATGCTCTAAACCTACCTTTAGGAGAGCTAATTTCTTTTTATGCGGATTTCTTTGGAGAAATCTGTGTATTGAATCAAAGTACAAGAACAAAAACCCGTTAATCTATATCGTTGGGAAATCTTTTACATTTAGCACTTTCGTAGCCGCGAAAAAGTACGCTTGTAAAATGAATTCAAGATCTGATTTGTAATACTTCTTCTTCTTTTCTTTTTTTTTTTTTACAAATTTATAACTCGTAAAAACTTTGAAACCTCGAGACGATTTCTAATGCAGGATGACCCTTGACCTCGACAATGAAATTATGTTCCTACTTTCATAGAACGCACCAGCTTAGTACAAACTCTGCATAGTTTATTTCTCCTTCAGGTGGTTCTGGTTCTTGTTTAGAGAGCGCTGATGGAGTGCCTCTGATGCAGCTTTTCTCTTTTTTTCTTCTTTTATTTTAGGCCCAATTTGTATTCTTTCTTATCCTACTTTTTCAAATCGACGCATCAATTCTTTTTGTTTTCTTTCCCTTTCCAGTTCTGCTCTGGCAACAAATTTCTACTGTTTTTTTTTTTTTTTTAAAAAAAAGATTTCAAAATCTCTGTCGCCAGTTTTGACTTGCTGAATATTAGCACCGATGCGATATTCATCTTTGACCCTATTGGCGGCTTTTAAACTGTAAATATGTTCAGGTTTTATGAATTGTTCTCTACGACCATATCCAAATGCATCAATTTCAAACACTTGGTCTGGATCCCTGACAGCTCCAATACCTTCCTCAGTAAATCTATTATCTTGGTTTTCGCTTTTGGTGGCGGTGGAGGAACGTCTGGTGGTGGCTGAACTGGTGGCGGAGTTGGATGAAGACGTAATCTTTCAAAAGATTTTGTGTTGCCTTAGTCGCTGTAACACATTTTGTGGTTGGTTCAACAATTGGTTTAAATAACTGTTCTGTACCCTCTGTAAATTTCACATGAGCATCATGGCGTTGTTGCAGCTGCTGATTTACATAATCACGGACTGGAAGATACTTCTTAATAGTATTCAGTCGTTGTCGAGCTAATTTTGCTGTAGGAGATTCCATAGTAAGCGCAGAATCACTCATTATAATATAACAAATACGATTTGGTAACAGATTACTAAGTCAGCATATATACAAGGCTTTACTGTGTATCCAGTAACGTAACGTAACGTAACGTAATTTTTCCAAATACAATAAATTAGAGGAATCTCAGATTGCTCAACAGTTTAGACATTGCTGTTGTCACGTGTCAAGCCGCTAAAAATACATACGCGCGAAATAACTCAATGGGATTACATATTGAGGTCATGTGGCTGAATACTCTATGAATAACTCGCTGAAATTTACAGGTAAAAAAGCGATAATTGTATATTTCCCAACACACAATCTAAAGAGATCACTTCATGTTACATTAAAGATAAAAATAAAAATAATAGATTGCTCGGTAAATAATTATACCATCTAAATAGTGTGTATGTTTAATGCCTATCTGTTTGATATAGTTATATATTTAATTTCATCTGTATATTTGTAAGAGTCCGATGGCCAAAGTTGTAAAGCGTACAGACAAACTTTCGATAGACAAGTGAAACCGATTTCATGGGTTCGAGTCCAGAAAACGAAAAACGCGCTATATACATATTATCAGCGTCTGCAACAAATGCTATTATAGTGGATGGCTCCAGCAAAGCCTCGAAAGTTAACCGGAGATTCACTTTTAGTTAATAGTTCGCCTCAACCCCGAAATTGGTTGGGGCTTTACCCCGTTGGGGTAAGGTGGGGGTGGGCGGGCGTAAAACAACTATCAGTAAATGTCCTGACCGTAGAGCGTGTTGCTACCAAGCCTTTGTTTGTTTTTTCTAAAATGCTAATACAAGCTTTAAAGTATTAAAGTAAAAATGCTGATAAAAACAATAAAGCATAAAATGCTAATAAAAGCAATATAGCATAAAAGCAAAACTGCTCATAAATTGCGTCATTTCTTTCATTTGGTCTGGCCGTATTCCTCTGTTACATCACCCTCCATATTGCTCATATACAATATATTCACATTTTATAGCCCATAAGAAAGCACCACGATGTGTTACATATAGCTTATGTATTTGTTCGTTGGTCATTCCAACGGTTCCATGTATTTTTTGCGTCATTTCTTTTTCTCCCATGTCTGGCCGCCTCCTGGTTGGTTGACCTCCTCTTTCTGCTCTACATTTTAGTGGTAAACTTGAAGATATTGCGATTCGCTTCGCTTATCAGCCAGCTCCTATTTGACCGTCCATTATCTAATATCATCTAATCTGAAGGACAAACAATCCGTTGAAATAACGACAGAAGAAGCGAAACGTGGAATCTAAAATATACACTTAAGTGTCAGTGGTGAAAATTTAGTAAGTGTGGTAGTTATCTTGTATCCATCTGTATAATGTATCCTATCTTTAGTCCTTTCCTCATAATCCCAGGTCGGTCTAAGCTTGAATGTATCTAATGTCATTTACAGAGAAATTTGTAAATAATTTTTAAACCAAACTGCATTTATTCAGTCAGAGCAGGAAGAAACTTGCTATACAAAACGGCTTTTGGTATTTGACACATACGTCACGGTCCGGGATGGGTTTAGGTTGGATTAGGCTTAGGGTTTTGACCTATAGGCCACGGTCCGGGAATGGTTTGGGTTGGGTTAGGCTTGGGGCTTTGACCCATAGGTCACGGTCCGGGAATGGTTTGGGTTGGGTTAGGCTTAGGGCTTTGACCCATAGGTCACGGTCCGGGAATGGTTTGGGTTGGGTTAGGCTGGGAGAGGATGAAGGTGAGGATGTACCATGTGATAAAATGTTTCGAGATTTAGTATCGTTAGCCATGACCTTTGCTCTAGTCGTGATTTTTATGCTTAGATGATGCCTTCGCTCTAGTCATAATTTGCAATGGTTGGCTATTGTATTTACTCTAGCCCCGATTTGCGATGCTTAGGTATGATGCATTTGATCATGATTTACAGTTCTTGAATATTGCTTTTGCTCTTGCCATGATTTGCGATGCATATCTATTGCTTTCGTTCTAGGCATGATCTGCAATGCTTAGCTATTGTCTTTGCTCCAGTCATGATTACAATGCTCAACTATTGCCTTCGCTCTAGTCCTGATTTGTGATGCTGAGCTATTGCCTTCGCTCTAGGCATGATCTGCGATGCTTAGCTATTGCCTTCACTCCAGTGATGATTTGCGATACTGAACTATTGCCTTCACTCCAGTCATGATTTGCGATGGTTAGTTATTGCATTTGCTATAGTCACGATTTGCAACGGGTTTTTCTGCATATTGCGAAGCAAAGTTGGAACAAAAAGGCGATTAGGTACATTATGTGGTCAACTCGATCGTGCGAAATGCATAACTGCCAACATTCCACTTAATGAAATTGTGGCCGTTAGATATAAAGTATAAAGACGCAGGCAGATAGATAGACGGGCAGACGGGAACCATTGATATATATATATATATATATATATATATATATATATATATATATATATATATATATATATATATATATATATATATATATATATATATATATATATATATATATATATATATTCAATGAATGACTAATTCATTGATCGATTGATTGATTGATAAGTAGGTAGTCACGAAAAGATAAAGAATGTTTCAAATGTTTTTGTACGACAGTTATCTATTTATTAGTTTTAAATAATGTTCAGTTATACCTACTATAAAGGAGACGGGATAACTGCCATAAGAAATACCACATAATCCAGAATTATGTAGGGCTTGTACTAGTATTACATTTTTTCAGTGAGTACGAAAATCCGATCAGATATATGTATGTTTACCATATCATGGACAGGAGATCTGGTAGGAACACGAGAGAAAGAGATTGAACTCTTCCAGGCACCACTTAGCGTTATCTTTCCTCAATAACAAGTCAATTACAAACCAATTTACAGGTTATCAGTTTTGTCATGACTAAGGACGTGGTTAGCATGTGTTAAATTTCACAACATCTGGTGTTGATTTCGAGAATAATACACTTGGATTTTTAAATATTTTGTCCAGTGCGAGATAATGGCACGCAATTAAATCTCTCTAACGCTGTTATAAACCATGGGAGGGATAAGAACGATATGAAATTTGAAACCGCGCAATTAAGCCGATTATGAAAGACAAACGGATTTGTCAATAAAGCAAAAAGCTTCTAAACTTGGACTAAGACGATTGTTTTGGATGACATTCGTTATTAAGATGTTGAATACATTCACTGCGAATAAGTCTAATGACTGAGATGATGAGAGTGATCACTACGAATAATTTTAATGATTGAGATGCCAATGCTAACTACGAATAATTATAATGACTGAGATGACGACAATGATCACTACAAATAATTGTAATGACACATATTATGAGTGTGATCACTACGAATAATTGTAATGACAAATATGATGACAGTGATCAATAATAATAATTGTAATGACACAGATTATGACAATGATCACTACGAATAATTGTAATGACACAGATTATGACAATGATCACTACGAATAATTGTAATGACACAGATTATGACAATGATCACTACGAATAATTGTAATGACATAGATTATGATAGTGATCACTACGAATAATTGTAATGACGGAGATGACGATGATCACTGTAAATAATTATAATGGCTGAGCTGATGACAATGATCATTACAAATAATTGTAATGACTGAGTTGACAACAATGATCACAACGAATAATTGCAATGACATAGATGATGACAGTGATCAATACGAATAATTGTAATGACACATATTATGACAGTGATCACTACGAATAATTGTAATGACACTGATTATGACAGTGGTCACTACTAATAATTGTAATGACACATATTATGACAATGATCACTACGAATAATTGCAATGACACATATTATGACAGTGATCACTACGAATAATTGTAATGACACTGATTATGATAGTGGTCACTACTAATAATTGTAATGACACATATTATGACAATGATCACTACGAATAATTGCAATGACACATATTATGACAGTGATCACTACGAATAATTGTAATGACACTGATTATGATAGTGGTCACTACTAATAATTGTAATGACACATATTATGACAATGATCACTACGAATAATTGTAATGACACAGATTATGACAATGATAATATTAGCAACAACAATGATAATAACAGCAGCGTGATAGCGACAACTGCGGCTAAGACAATGAACAAGAAGAAGAAGGAGAAGAAGAAGAAAAAGATGACGATAATAATGACAACGACTATGACATCTGGAGGACATTATACAGAAGATACGGTTATGTTCACTTAGCTAATTTACCTGTTCTAATAATTCACGATAACTTCAGCAATTTAGTTTCTCCTACTTATTCATTTAAATATTACAAAAATAAATAAAAGATATTGCTATAATTCTTGTTTGTTACGTCATATTTTGTAATTTGCATTTCTGTTTTATTAGCAAGAAAATAATAAATTGTGTTTTCACCTGAGACTAATGAAACACGTTCATGCCATGAATATAAATGCAAACTGAAGCACGTGATGGTAGTAGTAGTAGTATAGTAGTAGTATAAGTAGTAGTATTAGTATTATTATTAGTAGTATAGTAGTAGTAGTATTAGTAGTAGTAGTATAGTAGTAGTAGTAGTTTAAGTAGTATTAGTAGTAGTAGTATAGTAGTAGTAGTAGTAGTATAGTAGTAGTAGTATTAGTAGTAGTAGTAGTATTAGTAGTAGTAGTATAAGTACTATTAGTAGTAGTAGTATAGTAGTAGTAGTAGTAGTATTAGTAGTAGTAGTATAGTAGCATTAGTATTAGTAGTAGTATAGTAGTAGTATAGTAGTAGTAGTAGTAGTATTAGTAGTAGTAGTATAGTAGCATTAGTATTAGTAGTAGTATAGTAGTAGTAGTTTAAGTAGTATTAGTAGTAGTAGTATAGTAATAGTAGTATAGTAGTAGTAGTTTAAGTAGTATTAGTAGTAGTAGTATAGTAGTAGTAGTATTAGTAGTAGTACTTTAAGTAGTAATAGTATTAGTAGTAGTAGTATAGTAGTAGTAGTATTAGTAGTAGTATTAGTAGTATTAGTATAAGTAGTAGTATTATTAGTAGTAGTACTTTAAGTAGTAATAGTATTAGTAGTAGTAGTATAGTAGTAGTATAGTAGTAGTAGTATAGTAGTAGTAGTATATTAGTAGTAGTATTAGTAGTAGTAGTAGTATATTAGTAGTAGTATTAGTAGTAGTAGTATAAGTAGTAGTAGTATTAGTAGTAGTAGTTTAAGTAGTATTAGTAATAGTAGTAGTATAGTAGTAGTAGTAGTAGTAGTACTTGGTGGAATCTATCTATCACTCAAGCCTGTGGGATGAGTCGGTTCTCCAATCACCTGTGTCTTGAGGGGACCCTTTAATCAAAATTGACTGCTCGTTACAAGGTAGAATGTACTGACATATCATGCTTCTCCTTTATAGCCGCCATTTTCTTCCCCTTTTATGACAAAGAAATTCCGAGTGATTGACACAAGGACTAAACGTATTTTCTAAAAATGGCTGACAACATTGCATGAAGAATATCTAAGTTAACATATCTTTAAAAGTGTGTATAGTATACAGTGAATCCAGGTGGCTGGTTTGGCTGACCAAACTTGTTCTCAACTCCCACACGATACTAGTTGAAAAGACATTACGTAATTATTCACGACTAGTTGGAAATTGGTCAGAGCAGTGGTCCAATAGAATATATATTAGGCGATAATTAATTAACAAGAGCTTCCTGCCGTCGAGGGGCCTAATTACTATCTTTCCTGGTGGGAGACCAAGGGATAGTCGCATGATAATATAATAAATAGTTCCACCATAATAGTATTACACGTGTTGATTTACGATTACGTAAGAACTGCTTCCAGTCTTTGTATGTGGGTGTCAATATTCAATAAGTAAAGTCATACAAAATCTAACACAATAGGCGATTCTGGTGATTCTGAAAAATGATTTACGCTTAAAGACACTACAACATCAATGGACATGTACCCCAAAATTCAATATTTAGGTAAAAAAAAGCAGAAGGAGAAGATTTTTTTCTTTCAGTGATTGTAGATTTCAATACAATTATTTGATAGCAAATAATTTAATAAGTAATATAATCTGCACATTTTAATTCTTGGAGAAAACAAAATGAATAATAATAATAAGCCTACTTAACACAGAATTAGTATGAGGTCTTGTTGAATTATACCAAACAGTGATTCTAAAGGACCGCAGCAAAATGTGTTGAAAGTTTACTTATTTCATTGTTCTGTCATTACACCTGATAAAGGTTAATATTCAAACAAAAGGTAAAAAGCAAACATTCTGCCCCACTATATCTGAACACAGACTGGAACATCATCTTTTAGACCTGAACGAGGTTTAAAGGAAAATGTTTATTTGCTTTGCTTTTTTTTCCATTTCATGTATAATTTGTAAGTGTATAAAAATGTAACATGCAACAGTTATGTGGAAATCTGCCTGACAAAGAAATAAAACAACCTTCTTTAGAAAGCATAATCGGATAAATAAATCCCGCAGCCAGCAGCAGGGAAGTTCTACAGACCAGACTGTACAGACAAAATAAACCTTCCTACGCAAACTTTCTCTGTAGAAACCTCAGATTTCAAAAATAAGCCTTCCTACGAAAATTAATTTGCGTAAATTCACTCCCGACTGCAATTTTTTGTGTGCAAATTCAATGATTCTAGACAATGATTTGGGGGGGGGGGGGTAGGAGAATTTTGAAGTTTGTGAAATGGAATTTGGCTGCAAGTCTCATGAGTAAATTTGATCGAGACCGATTCGATACCTACTACGCGGATCGTGAAGGTTAATCGTGACAAAACCATGCGGTGTTGCCTGGGCGCGGCTGAAGAAAATTTTAAATTTGTTTATGTCCATATCGCCGTTGCACCAAGTCTGATGAATATTTCTCAGTGTGTGAGTATCGACGCCATTGAAAACCGACAAAATGTTACAATTGTCCCTAATTACTTTTGGAATTTGTGTATATCGCTGCGTCACGTAAATAACATCGGTGTTCTTGTGTCGGCCACGCGAGAATATCCTAGCCGGATTAGTTTGCTTATCCAGCATAACATCATCGAAAACAACAAGATTATTAACATCGCCATCTAAATTTTCCACTGATGGAGTTTCATTGATGTCTGTGATGAATTCGATTGTGCCTTCGTCGGTATTGTCGCTAAATTCGTTTAGTACTTGATAACAACGCTGATCATCAACGGACGGTGCAACCAAATACAATTTATCCCATTTTAGCCATCGCATTATCAAATTTAGCAACAACTGCGTCTTTCCAGACCCAGATGGGCCGATAATTATCATCCTAATCGAATTCGGTAATACCGCGTTGTGTTTCGCTTGCTCGCGTTTCTTCGTGGCGGAAAAATCAATTACATTCATGTTACTAGAATATTATGGATCTATATTGTGTTAAGTGTCGCACGCGCACAGCTACGATAAATCCAACCGAAATCGTCACACGCAATAACAGGAACGCAATTACAGGAGAATGCGAAGTTTGCAAGACACGCAAATTCAAATTTGTAAAAAAAAAGGTAGAAAAATCGGAGGAGACTTCGCATCCCTCTTGTCAAAATTACCCGGAACTCCCTGGGCGAAATATCCCGGAGAAAAACATTTGCCAGGATACAATTACTGCGGACCCGGCACAAGGCTAGATATAAGACTCAACGATAATAATCAACCAAATCCCGGCGAAGATCCAGTAAACGCCATCGATAACGCGTGTTACTATCACGATCTTGCGTATCGCAGTGGGGATTTACAACAAAGACATCTCGCTGATATTAGGCTAATTCATGCAATAGACGCGATTCCTGACAAAAGTTTCAAAGAAAAATTGGCAACTTGGTTGATAAAAGGCGCGATGAAAGGTAAATTAGTACTCGGCGCTGGTAAATAATAATGGAGCAGATATATTATTCTCCGCGAGGATTCTGGCGAGGAAAATCAGCAATAGCCAAACTCGCCAAGGCAGCAAAAGTAAAACAATCCACCGCTGAATCGTGGTTATCGAAACAGGCAGTCTGGCAAATTTATCTTCCTCCGCCTAAGAGAATACCGTATGCGAGTTTCTCAGTCAGCGTCCCTAATGAAGTTCATCAAGCTGATTTAATGTTTCTTCCTTACGATACCGTCGACGGAGTCACATATAAATATGTCTTGACAGTCGTTGATATCGCTAGCAGATACAAGGAAGCCGAGCCGTTATCGAATAAAACAGCAACGGAGATCGCTAAGGCGTTTAGCGAAATTTATTCACGATCTCCATTAACATGGCCGAAGCTTCTCCAGGTTGATCCAGGTCGAGAATTTTTTGGCGCGGTTACTTCACTGATGAAAAAGAATAATGTTAAAATCCGTCGCGGTATTGTAGGTGTTCATCACAATCAAGCTATCGTCGAAAGATTCAATAAAACGCTTGCAGAACGATTATTCGGATACCAGTACGCGCGTGAATTTATTCAAGATAATCGATCTCATGATTGGGTATCGAGGTTGCCTCATGTGATTAACGCACTAAATAACGAGACAACGAGAACAATAGCAATGAAACCTGCAATTGCAATTACAAAACCAAATATACCCCTAAAGCGAGATTCCGCAATTCCGCCTGTGCTAGGTAGCGTCACGGTCAGGTATTTATATAAAGAAGGCGAGGCCGAAGGAGGAAGAAAAAGAGCAACTGATCCAAATTGGAGCGTTACAACACATAAAATATCCGCCGTAACAAGATCATCGGGAAGACCGGCAATTTATTTCCTAGATTTGCTAGCGCCACAGCGCGGATTTACCAAGGAAGAATTACAAATAATACCGAAAGATACTCAACTACCGCCAGCGTCATTAATGTGAAACCGAATTCTACCTAACTGAGATAATTTTCTTACTCTTGACACGGCTAAATAAACTAAATTTGACCAGGAAATTCTATCATCGACGATCCAAACTTGGCCATCCACGGTTAATCCCTGCGATGAATGTATCGTTGTTGCGTATCCAAGTTTCCATGGCGATCTTTCTGCGTTTATCGCGTCATTAACAAGATTAATATCAACAAGAATAATATCGTTCAGTACAAAGATCTTTTCCTCTCCGCAGGGTAAAGTAACACTGATATTTTGTTTCCTGGTATCAGCGGGCCTGTAACACAACGGTACCTGCAATGTTGGAAATTTCTCGCAATGAAGCTTGAATAATATTTCCTGAATAACATCACGAACAATTTTCCTACTAGCAACGATCAGATGATCGGGACGCCACAAATTTAGAAAAATATCCATCGGAGTCTCGTCGATTATTCTTCTCATCACATCGCATTGAAACTTATTCGGTTGTAATCGAATTATTTTCTTAAATTCAGTCAGTAAAATATCATCGGATCTATAATCGGCGTCGATTTCCTCATAATAGTCAACGAAGTTCCTGAGCCATTCGTGAGGAGATTCTCCATCAATAGGATCAGGCTGGCCATGATCTCCGCACATTACCACGGCGGTATTTTTCTCCTCCAGCCAGGTCAGGAACGATTGTAATACAACTAAATTTACTGTGCAAATTTCATCAAATATTATAATTTTGTTGATATATTTGTTTCCCATGCGAGCCGAATCCCATAATCCACCGCTGTATTTGAAATAACTGTGATACGTGCAAGAATCAACGCCGCGTTGCCTTATTTCTCGCGCTAATCTGTGAGTTGGAGTCAGCACTATCATATCAGATTTCGCAAATAAACTTATCGCTCGCGTTGTTTTTCCGCTACCACCAGGACCATTCATGTAAACGAATTTGTTACGTGAAATCGGGTCAAATGCAGATGCAGCCATCGATATTTCCTCGCATTTATCTTGATGAAATTTATCGCAATCTTCGACATCGGCGTCTTCACAATAATCTAGAATATCTTCGTTTTTTATCCTCCAAGTGCCCCAAGAGCCATCAGCGATTAAATTTTCTAGCCTATACTGATATTTCTTATCGATATAAAACGAATCCGTTGCGACCCTTACCGCGATATCAGAAAATTTATTTATCATCGACAGTATATTTATGCTCACATAAGCGAGCATCGATGATCTCAAATGCGTATACTGCGCTGATTCTCCATCGAGATAGCTAATTACGGTACCCAACTTTACTCCGTCAATAATAATATTTTCTCTGTTACAGAATATCCCTCGCGATACCGTATCGGCAATAATAAAATCCATCTCAGCGTCGTTGATAAACAACCTAGCGTGTCGGTGTTTATGATCAACGGATCCTCCTTGAGTAAATTTGCCAATTATTTTTCTTCCAATATCTTTCGCGTTTTCACAATCCGTCGGTAGCCACACTTCAGTTTGTTTTCTATACGATATAATCGCCTCGCTAACCGTCAACGATATTAACATTGACGAATCCAGCATATACCTCAACAACACCGTAGGGACCCAACGACGCTGCGATAAATGCCGACCAAACCAAATATAACAAATTTTATGTAAATTTTCAGCAAGCTCGAATGAAGTTACATAAGCGAATCCGGTCATGACAAAATCAGGTAACGGTCCGTTAATTGCTACCCTTGTCATCTCGCTGGTGGGATGGCCAAATTTAGCAAAATAATCCGCACAATCGCCATATCCAAGGAAACTTCCAGGATAGCACGCGCTCATATCAACGGAGATCATATCTTCGAAATAATATTTGGTATTCCACAATCCGCCATGGCCGTACTCGATACAGCTAAGTTGAATATCAGCGAGGTATTCATTTCTCGTAGGTTTCCACGAATTTCTTTCTCTGGCAGCATGAGCAGCAACAGACGGAACAGTAAAACAATTTGTCAGTAACTGATCAGGATTTGACGAATATTTCACCGCGATATTTCTCATCGATTCATGTAATTTTTCATCTCGGTAAATATCCCCTCGCGGCAAGATAAATTGATCATATTTTTCTTCACTCGAGAATAACCAAACTGATATTGGATCAGACGCGGCTAATATTTTGATATATCGGAACATGGCATCGGAATTGTCTTTTGCACCATCAACGGGATAAAATTTAACAGCGCGATCTCGCGGGAATATTATTACCGACTGCGACCACGCAGGTGAATTATGATCAACAATCTCGATTGGAACTCCTCGAGATCTATACGGCGACGAATATAATATTTCTCCTGATAGCGTTTTCACCGTGATAGGAAATTTAAGTTTCTTGCTCAACACAGCAACATCGTCAATCGATGCGCCATCAACAACTGTCTTTGCCCATGAATTAATTTTATCCAACCTCAACTGAGTCAGACCAGATCCACGACGAGCGTTTTTCATGTGCTCGATAACACGCTCAGCAACGCAATTTATCATCGGTGATTCTTTCATCGCAGGTAGATTTTTCATGTCAGGATTATTATTCAGCCGATAAATTCCATAAACAACAGCGCTAGATGGATACGCCCTAGCATAATAAGGACCGTCAATTCCCAATAATAATCCTGGCTTCGAATTTTTATCAAGAACGACGTTTTTCTTACCGCCACGCACGGGATCTCGTTTATCGCGAATAATCCAAGTGTCGTCAGGCATTTGTGCAATAAATTTTATTCCAAAGATAAATCGCTCTTCCTTGTGTTCGGATTTTATGTGCTCGATTATCTTCTTGGCCCATTCCAGATTCATCGTAGCATCAACAGCGTTAGTTTTCCATGTCGACCAAACATGAATCCCCCCATCATCGAAAAATTCTTTTTTGGCGCGATCGACCTCAGGAATGATATATTCTGCCTCATCAAGATCAAATGTATCCATTATTATATTTTAGACAAATGTTTAAATTATATAATGCAATGCAAATGGATACCAATCGGATCAACAAAATCATGCGACAAATCCTGCAGAGGCGATTATTGTGGCGCTCACATATATGCGATTCGACGAGGCAGTAAAGGACCACAGAGGTGTTTAGTTTGTCAAGTTGGCACTCGAGGAAAGACACGGTTGTGTTTATCCTGTGGAGGGAAAAATTATCGAGAATTGCTCAGATATTACAAAAAGAAATCTTCCTCGATAATAACCTGCGAAGAAGATTATATTAATCGATTCAAGGCAAATTATGATTTAGACAGATAAATATTATATAATGGAAATGAAATCGACGATTCCTGCAATGAAAATCACGCACGAGTATAAATCTCACCCAACCATCGAGGGATACGAGGCGTCATCAGATGGTATTGTCAGAAATGCTAAAACAAAGAAACGTGTTGGTAAAGTTATTAATTCCGGTTATCTCATGTTCACAGTCGGTAAGAATAAAAAACAAAGAAAAACGAATTATTTATGTCATCGGTTTGTATTCGAAGTTTTCAACGGACCAATAAAAATTGGACTTGTTATCGATCATATTGACGGAAATAAACTCAACAATAAACTTTCCAATCTTCGGGTTGTAACTTCGAGCGAAAATTCAAGATCCGGCAATACCGGCAAACATCCGAAATACGCCAAGGCCGTCAAGTCGATAAATCAAGAAACGGGCGAGGAGATGATATTCGAATCGATGAGCGCAGCTGCGAAATATTATGAAATTAACTCACGATCGGTGCGATATGTAGCAGAAGGAAGAACCAATGCGACATTTTCATATAATCTCGGCGCGTGGATCAAATTTTCCTATATTCCGATAATATTTGATTCGGAGAGTGACGAAGAATAATTAAATATTACAAAATTAATATAACATGAACGAACAAACCATAAGCAACATCATCGAAGCTATCGATGACCTGAGAAATAAAAATATAAATCTTCCCTCGGAGTTGGACGCGAATAAAATCCGATCTGAATTCGAGACAATTGTTCAAGGAAAACTTGAATACAAATACACGCTACCATCCGAATACAAATTAATAAAGAAAATCCAAATCGCGATGTATCAATCACTTTCGACAGTCAGCGATGATCGCGTCGAGGAGTTTGTTAAATTATCTACGCTAGTGGAAAAAGCTAGATTGATTTTATCAGACGCATACGAGTCAAAAAAATTACAAGTTCACGCGTCAGACAACTGAAAAAACTTGTCGATGAGAGCAAGGCCAAGGAAATATCTTCCTGAAGATTTCTGCAACAAAAATTAAAAAAATATATTAATTTTGAAAATTTCCCTGGATTTTATTTATTTTTTTGGCCTATTTTACTGAAATTATGCAATTTTCTTTATTTTGACGGGTATTTACCCCACCAAAAAACATAAAATTATATAAATTGCACAATTTGACGGGTATTTACCCCAGTAGATTTACGAAATTATATAAATTACTCGATTTGACGGGTATTTACCCCCATCAAAAACATAAAATTATGCAATTTTCTTTACCAAAAATAATTTATTTACTGAAATTATGCAATTTTTTACTAATTTTGAAAATTTCCCCGGATTTTATTTATTTTTCCCTGGTAGATAGATTTACGATTTGAAAATTTCCCTGGATTTTATTTATTTTTTTGGCCTGTTTTTCCCTGGCGGATGGATTTACGATTTCACCAGCAGATTGATACTAACAGTTTCCCCGCGTATATCAAGCAAATTTCCTTTCTGATCCGTCAGTTTGAAATTTATCCTTGACAACAATCGATTATGACATCGCAGATAAAACGGATTCACCGGCTCCTTTATTATCAAATAACCCGGAGAGGCGCTAGGTGAAAACGAATACAATATAAATCCCTGCTGTGCTTGATTTGACTCTGACGAATCAACATTGTAGCTACCCTCGACAACATCCGCGTGAAGATAAATCGCGATAACTTCCGTTATATTAACGATACCTGGCGAGATATGCCGCCCGCCCTTGGTCGGATCATTATCGTGTCTGAGAAACAGCGCTAATTGTTTTTTCTCTGCCCACGCGGCATGTAATTTCGGAAATAACTCATCGATGGTATCAGTGACGGATTTTCTTAGTTTATCAATGTCATAACCGGGAAATTTGAAATTTGGTAGCGTTTCCTCGGTCAATTTATGTAATTCCATGAATTTTTTCTTATTTCCTGAATTTTTGATCAATGTAAATTTGGTAATAGGAAGAATATAATCGCCGATTGATACATCGTCGATGATTGCCTGAATAAGCATTTTATGATAATATTCAAGATCGTTCGCAATTCGATTCAAGCTTCTCACGTCCAATGGGAGAAATTCACACAAGATTGATTTATTTTCGATACATTCATTGAAAAATGATCGAAAATGAGAAAGGAATATCTTATGTACTCTATTAAATTCACTGATGGTTTTTTTTACATAATCGCCGTCTATTGGGGTTATTATAATTTTTTTATATTCATCAATATCTATCACTGTATCCGCGGGTGGAATTTTGGGAAGAACCAACCATGAAATATTTCCCCCCCTAAAATTAAAAGAAAACACAATACGATCACGTTTATGTTGCTCCATGAGATCAATAGCCTTATTGATTATATCAAAGCTGGATGTAGGGAATGATCCCGAAGCCTCGTCGGTGACAAAGTCGGATTTTTTTGGTTCTAATGTGCTTGGTAAATCCAACGAGGTAAACCCGGGGGTTGTATCATCCGATGTTTCCACAGGCGGAATTTCGGGCCAACCTAATATAGATCTAATCGATGATTGGTAAATATCTACTATGTAAGGTGATTTAACTTCTATCATCGATGATAGCGTTGGTTCGTGCGCAGATATTTTTATTCCCGGAGTAGCATCGCCGGTTATATTTGATATTCTGGTGGTAAATTCCTTATCCAGCTGATCAATTTCGTAACTTCCTGTTGGTATACCGACATATATCCAATCAGGTGTTCCATCGGGTTTGGTTTTGTTGGCAAAAACAAGTGAATTATTTGACAATAATTTACCGAATGACGTCGATCTAACATTAGGCCAGCTGTTGAAGACACGCAATTGTGTTAACGCAATTTCTTTAACGCTGATTGGTGTTGGAAAATTGATGCTAAATTCTGGTTTGGTGGAGCTTAACGATATTAACGTCGTTGTCGGCGGTGTCGTGTTTGTCACTATCTGGGCTAGCTCGGACATTATTAATATTCATTTGTTCAATCTCCGAGTAAATACCGATCATTACCGAAAATTCTAGATCGGAGATAATGCCATCATTGAGACTCTCCGAAAGCAACGATGATAATCTCGAATACGCGTCATTGACCTTGGATAGTTTGTTTTTGTACAACGATAATTTTTCATTCGCGCATGATGAGATTTTTTTCGCTACGATATTGAGAACACCAGCGATTGTCGTTGTTGACGAGATTATTATTGTTGCTACGATCGGCGCGATTGTTGTTACCGCGGATAAAATTATCCCCGCGCCGGCGACTATCGCGGATACCGTGTACACAGCAACGTCAATGATAACTAATCTACGCTGGTATTTTTTTATTTTTGTTTGATATTCGTCGAGGAGTTTTTTTATCGAATCCTGCCATGATCGCGCCTGATTGTAACGGTAATCCGATGCGGTCATTTATTAGTTAGTTTTCAATCAATTGCGGATCGGTTTTCCGTTTTCAAATGATCTAAGGTCATCTATCTCAGCAGCTGAATCTACCGTGACAATTACGATCGGCTCGAGTTGACCAATATTTTTCCAACCAGATAAATATTCGAAAATTACAAAATAATGCACTGGTTCCGTGGTGGTTCTATCCGGTGGCGTTAGTGTAAAAGTTTCAGAGTGATCTTTATCCATGGAAATAATGAAAAATCCAGGATAATATTCGTAAATTTCATGACGATTTGCCTTCACGTTAAATTTTGTTGACCCCGATATAACATAAACTCGATATACACCCCGAATTTGCGCGATAAAGGTAAAAGAATCATTATCGGGTGTCCAGGTAATATTTTGTGTATTCATCATAAATGATACATGACAAGGAAGATCTGATGTTTCTACCTCCACTGGTACGCGAATTAGCGCTAATTTTGAAATATCCAACGGTGATATTTTTGTGTTGATTTCGTCAATTTTTTTAGTCGCATTGATAAGATCCCCGCTCAATTTTGATATTTCACCGAGGTAAACGAATCCGTCGACTTTTTCATTCGCTAATGCGCGTACCGCGTTAATTTCATTGTTAATTTTAGTAATATCCTCGTCGATTTTTCTTGTTTTCTCGCTGAGATCGTTATGTGATGTTTTATCGACTTTTTCGTTTACGATTTGGCGTACCGCGGAGGTTTCCTCGGATATTTTAGTAACATCTTCGCTGATTTTTTTTGTTTTCTCGTGGAGATCATCGTGTGATGTTTTATCGACTTTTTCGTTTACGATTTGGCGTACCGCGTTAATATCATCGTTGATGGATTTTGTTTTCTCGTCGTGTGATGTTTTATCAATTTTTTCGTTTACGATTTGGCGTACCGCGTTAATATCATCGTTAATTTTAGTAATATCCTCGTCGATTTTTCTTGTTTTCTCGCTGAGATCGTTATGTGATGTTCTATCGGCTTTTTGAAATATTAATGCACGTGACGCTTCAATATCTTTGTTGATTTGGGCGATATCCTCATTGATGGATTTTATTTTCTCGCTGAGGTCGCTGTGTGATGTTCTATCGGCTTTTTGAAATATTAATGCACGTGACGCTTCAATATCTTTGTTGATTTGGGCGATATCCTCATTGATTTTTCTTGTTTTCTCGCTGAGATCGCTGTGTGATGTTCTATCGGCTTTTTGACCCATCGCGGTATTTATTTTGGTAATTTCCTCGTTGATGGATTTTACTTTCTCGTTGAGATTGTCGTGTTTAGTTGAGGAGGTTTCGATGAATTTTTTTATATCATCGTCGAGTTTTTTATTGAGATTTTTTGATACCTCGTCGAGTTTTTTAAGATCGTTAGTTAGTTTGTTAAATTTTTTTGTTATTTTATCCTGGAAATCGTCAGTTGGTACCTTATCGGACTTTAGAAGCATCGCCGCTGATAGCTCTTTGTCGGATTTTTCCACATCCGCGATATTGGCCTTTAGAAGCATCGCCGCTGATAGCTCTTTGTCGGATTTTTCCATATCCGCGATATTGGCCTTTAGTGGTAATACCGCGATAATATCGGTAATATCAGCAATAGATTTTAATACCATCTCCGATTGGCGAGTAAACTGACTAATATGATCGCGGTATTCGTCTCGCTTGATTATATCAGTTATTTTGACATTGCTGGTTTGTAATCTTCCTTCGGTATTTTGAAAAACAGCAACTTCACCAGGGTCCACCTCTGACAGCGATAGAAGATTGTTAATATCGCTCTTGGTTGCGAACTTTGATAGATCGACGTCAGTCACTTCTGCCTTTTCCTTCCTGTAGATAAATCTACCGTAAATATCAACCATGATATTTATCTACGGCGTATTCAAATACAATTTTGTGATACGGACCGGATGATTTTGAAATTGCATCGAGGACGTTAATTGACTCTGGACCGCATATTGGCGGATCCGCTAATGTCTGCGTTGGAAGTGTCGAATACCAAATCGGAAGTTTCAACGAAGACACGTAGTTGATAAATTCATTTGGTGGCGCTAATCCGTACGAGTCAAAGTAAACGACTTCGCGAGGATTAATCGCGTAGGCAATCCAATGCGTGCCAGGGCCGGTATTTTTATCGAGATTTATTATTCCTGTCTCGGTAGGGTTTGGTTTTTCTGGTAGCTGATCCCGCATAAATACGCCTCTGAAAAATTTTTTTTTTTTTTTCTTTGCTTCGTTGATTAGATCTAAATTTGAATAGGCCGTGCTAATCTTAGGCCGGATCCGTATGGGGGGCGTCTTAGATAAAGGCCGGATCCTTTTTGTTGTTTTTGCATCATTTTCGCGATTATGGGAGAGAGGAGGGGAAATAATCCTCCCTTTTTTTTACGGTACCTCCCTCCGGTAACTTTTCTTGTTACTGTGGAACCTATTTGGGAACCTATACCTGTTAGCGCGCCTAATCCTAATGCCTTTCCAATCATCGGAAGAGCCAATTTCGCTAGCCCCAATAGAGGAAGAATTCCGCCTGTTTTGACCATGTCTCTGATGGCGCCTATAGAAAGGCTCACATGAACACCGGAATTTGCTGATTTGGCCTTGGTAAATCGTTCACGTTGACCTCTAGTTAGCGATAGTTTGTTAGGTCCACCATGAATTTGATCGTTTTTCAAGGTTAATTTCAAACCGATTCGTTTTTCTGTTGCTGTTTGGAGTTTTTTTATCTGACCCGGGGTCAGAGTTACACTGACGTGTTCGTATGGCATATTAATAATCGCTTAATCTAAATTTGGAATTTGTCACATATTCTCGACAGGAGCATCGATGACTCTCATTCTGCCACTGATGCCTTCCAGTATCATTGTTCTATCGCTGAGGATCACCGCTATGGCTCTTGCTGCTCCGCCTGTGTTAATTCTAGCTTTGAAATGGATATCGACAACGGATTGTTTTACCAAATCGAGATGCTCCAGGGAAAAGTAATAGATAGGATAGTGAATATTAAAATCTAGCTGTGATATTTGCAATCCGGTATCGATATTTTGATCGCGGCCCATGAAACTTAGCAATCGATGATACGCGCGGGCAGTCGAAAAATTTTCAAAATCGATGGCTATTTCCTCGGATGGCTCTTGCTGGCCGTTTATTCTCAGTGAAACGTTTGTTGCTGCAAATTTGTCGAATATCATATGACTGTGTTCTTGATCGTATCTGTTTGCGGCTTGAAGAGCAACAAAGATGTGTCTAGGTGCCGAAACACCTTGTTGTGACGCAATTCGCCAGGTAAATATTCCGTTGATATTAACATCGCAGGAGTCGGTCATCGTTGTCAACCAGGACATGACAGATTTTCCGCCTTGATTCATGAATGATAATAATTTTTCTTCCTCGAGCATCGATGGAACTATCGCTGGCATCCACAAGGTAAATTTTTCAAGGACAACTTTACCGACATTAGCGGCATCCGCACTAGCTTCTCGCCAGATGGCTTTGTTACTGCCAGCAGCGTCTCGAACGAAAGTTATCGTGTGTTTTGCTCCGTAAATAACTTTTCGGAAATGCCTACAAAATCCAAAAATGTGAGATAGCGGAATTGCACAGGAAAATCTTCGTTCATCTCCCTTTAGCATAGCTCTTCTCGTGGCAAATCCAAGATTGTAATTGTCATTTGCTTTTATCATCACACTTTCGACGTCGGCGTCATCGGCACCGACAGTATGTTTTTTCGGTCTCCTGGCTTCATACTGGACATGATCAGCGGTATTAGAGTTATCTTTGGCGAACATCATACTAGGACCGGCCGACCTGGTAAAATCATCCGAGTATCTCGCTAGGCCTATAATCGTCGTTGCTATATCAACGTTGTCGGTAATTGATTCGATCTCTCTTCCATCGATCATGTAAGTGGCGCTCTTGAATAATGCCATAATGCCGTTATTGACGAATCCGACTTTAAAATGTTCGCCAAAGTTGGTATTGTTTGTCCTAATAATTCTCCCAACAACCTCGATATATGCCTCAGATGGAAGAAAATATCTCGTTGTATCGTGAACTTGAATTTCCAAGCGATTATTTGTATTTGGGTCAACCGCATCGTACGAGAAATACTGGAAATCCCGCACGGATGTGTCTCTGCCTACAGGCTCGTCCATGTCGAACACTTCATTTGACACTTGTGCGAACATTTATTATTAAGAATATCATCTAAAACGAAGACCACTGCCTGAAATGAAGCTTGTATTTGCTAGATTTGTCTTAGCAATTTCCTTTGCTAGATTTGTGTTAGCGACTTCCTGCGCTAAATTTGTCTTAGCGACTTCCTGCGCTAAATTTGTCTTAGCGACTTCCTGCGCTAGATCATTTATTTTTTTATTTGCTGCGTCGTTTATGGCTTTACTGATTTCGGGCGGCATTTCTCTGGTGATAGGCAATTTGACGGGTTGTTTTTTGCGCATTAAATTTAATATTTTACTTTTGACAACATTGAAGCCCTTGCTGGCCAAATTACCGATACCAGAAACGGCAGTCTCGCCGATCTTTCCTATTGCTTTTAACCCGAGCTGTTTGATCATGGGTCCAATTTTAGGTATTATTCGCGTAAAAAGACTTCCAATAATATCGCCGAATCCATTACCGTGGATATATCTGTATACGGGCAATCGAGAGTTTACTACGCGAACCTGTTTGGGTCTGCGCAGATGTTTGTGAACAATCATGTTATTTCAATTGTGTTGTTTTAATCGATGAGCTCATCGACAAGTTCCTTGTAAATGTGAGAGTCGATGACACCACCGCGGAATAATCGCTGACAAATATCCGAGGCTTCGTTGATTACTTCGCGAGAGTTATTTCCAGCTCGTTTTCCTCCGATTAATACCTCGAGGCGAGACACGTCGTTGACAACACTGTCAGGGCAAACGGTATATCCACTTCCTGTCTTTGGTTTTGGTGTTGATGGTTCGGCAAACCACTCCGTTAACACGTCTCCCTCTTCCCCTTTTTCTTTTTCTTTTACTTTTTCCATAAATTTATAATATTCGTCATCACGTGTGTAGGGGGGTTTTTTACTAGCAAAATATATCCAGTCGATCCATTGTTTTTTTTCAAGAGGTCTCCCACGAACATTTTTGTTTAAATATTTATCCCTATCATCAAAATCCGCGGCAATATCTACTAAATTTTCTCCTTTTGTGATTTGTTCATGCACATCACGGGTAAAAACGAGTCCGATAGCTTTATGAAGATTTTCATAGTCGGACTTCGCAGTTTCTTTCTCTTGTTGAGTTATTTCTTGTGATTTATCCGAAGTTTTTTTTTCCTCCTTCCTTGCATCTGCGATATCCAGAAATGTACTATACAGGGAACTGGTTTTTCTCACCTCAGATAAATTAAATCTAACTCGAAATAAATTATTATACCAAACATCCCGCGATTTAATTTTTTTAAATCCGTCTTCAGTTAAAAACGCCTTTCTATTGTCAAAGGAATCTTCAGCAAAAATAGCAAATAATCCAATATCATCTCCAAATGCCTCAAATTGTTTTTCCATTGTTTCCCAACCACTCTTGGTAAATTTTTCTATTATTATATCTCGAGGTTCTTTTTTTTTAACACCCTCCCTCCCTTCTTCTTCTTCCTCTTGAGCTTGTTCTTGTTCTTGCGCTTGTTCTTGTTGTGCTCGTGCTTGTGCTTGTGCTCGTGCTGGTGCTTGTGCTCGTTTTTGTGCTTGTGCTCGTGTTTGTGTTTGTACTATTCGCTCCGGCAATAATCGAGTGTGTTGCTCGATATCTCTCGTCATAGGAATAAGACCGCGCTTCCTAAGTTCCTTATCTTCCTTTTTATCGCCGTATGCTACCTGTTCGATCGCTCCAGTGACTGGACTCAACAACTTTGACGATATCTCGGTAATTCCATATTGAGAATCTTCGTAATCACGAACTTTTTTCTTAAATAATTGTTTTGCCGGGATAAGTTTCTTCACTGCCGCTAATTGCTCTCGCGCTAATCTTGCAGAATGAGGCTCTCCAACTCTACTAGCTTTCCGACTCATATTATTTTCAACTATATTGTTTTAATGCGAGGTAAAATTAGGATCCGCAGCCAAACTTCGCAAACTTCATCGACACCAGAATAAATTTCCCCCCCCCCTAAAATCATTGTCTAGAATCATTGAATTTGCACACAAAAAATTGCAGTCGGGAGTGAATTTACGCAAATTAATTTTCGTAGGAAGGCTTATTTTTGAAATCTGAGGTTTCTACAGAGAAAGTTTGCGTAGGAAGGTTTATTTTGTCTGTACAGTCTGGTCTGTAGAACTTCCCTGCTGCTCGCAGCCTGTAGAAAGACAAGTTAAGAAACAATAGTAGAAACGGTAATAAGAATGATCGAGGCTATCCACTTAGGGAACATTATAAATAGACAGTTATATTAGAGTCCTTAGAGTCAGAGAAAGCAATCGAATATTGTGAAGGCAAGAATTGTCTTTTAGTTAATATTTCATTGTCATTAAAAATTGTTTAGGCAAGAACATGCCCAACAAAAGCCAAATTCTAGGTAAATAATCAGAAATATTAAAAAACGTATGTTTAAATATACATTTATCATTGGCCTAACCCTATTGATCATTATTCGCATACCCTTTTAGATAAACTTCATTCCACGTCCTAGACATTTAAATTCCTCCCCGGGGCCTCCTGTGGCCGAAGTGGTAAAATGTACTCACCTTCACAGATCAGTGACATCTTACCTTTCACCGCGTGGGTTCGAGTCTCGTCTCGGCCTATGTTGGTATGCGAGAAAGCTTGAACATAGCTTGCTATGAGCTTGTGGTTCTTCCAGGGTTCTTCCTCCACCAATTATAGCCTATCAAAGACTGAAAATGACGTTAAAACCAGAAACCAAACCATAATCACTTCCCTAGAAATCACCGCTCGTTTGTAGCATTACTAATTTTTACCTGCTGTCAAAATATCGTCTCATCACTATAACATTTACAAACGTAATATCCAGTCCTTAATAAGATTGCCAATAGCAAAGCTGTTTCCTTCTATGATCACCCCTTTTAGAGTCACAACAATCCCTCTTCCTGTAACGTGTAAAAATCACACAAGTTTGAACCCCGTAAAGGACTATAACTCAGAATCGGAGAGATTTAATTTATAATGCAATGATAATTCTTAATTCATGGGTTAGTTTGTTGGAGAGGGTAGTGGACCTTTGATGAACCGATTTCCCACAATAATCATTCATTATGAAATATCACTAAACGCATAAAAACATAGCATGGATAAAATGAAAAGCCGCTCATGAACAAATCGCTGACTTATTATGACCCAGTATTTATGTTGTGCTCTGGAGGACTAAAGAACACGTCAAAACTCATTACCAGAACCCTTCCTTAAGCCCAGCAGTTTAATCCAGCGCTATCTCTATGTTGCGATCTCGAGGGACCGTGACAGTGATGGGACTGTATTGTACGCCGGCAAAACCAACTAAATGATGCTGAAGCGGTCTGCTCCTGAATGATCCGCAACTGGGTCAACACGGTTTTGTCAAGACTGCTGATGTTACGCGCAAGTGCCTCCATGTAGCCGCTTTAGTCATAACATTATCAAAAAGTTATATAATTAATGACCGGTACGTGGGTCTGTCCATGACGTTAGCTTGTAACAGCCAATCGCAAACTTGGATCAGCGCGTGGCACTTGTTTCGGGCTCGGTAGGCCTCGAAGAGTGGTTCTATGAGGCCTGGTAGTTTTTCTATGTTGTCGGGGCAAAAGATAATGCCCCATGATTCAGTCCCAGGTGGTCCTTTACCCGTTTTATTCTTGGTTTACTCGGTCTTAGCTGATCTGTGAGTGATTTTCATAATTGAAGGCATACATCTTTAATGTAAACCCAGTTCTGCTCGCTTGAATCATGGCAGCGTTGTCGAATAAAAAAATTTGTAGGTTTCTTTCTTCAATTCCTTGGGGGCATTCGGGTTGGTCAGGATAAATCCCAGTAGGGTAATCTCCTCTCCTTAAACCAGTGTGGCGACAGACGTGGCTACGAAGCTTGCAGAACCGTAATCTCGCGATATACTTATTTTGGCCATGAGTGGATAGTTCCGACATCAAAATCAAACGCACACTGACCAGTCAAAACTAGGCATCGATTTCTCTGCGTAGTTACGCGTTTGTTATCAGCAACATTTGCTCACAAACATCGATCACGTTCGGTTCCTTTTTTATTACATTGCAGAGGAATTTGAAAGATTACGCAGAAAATCACTGAAAATTTATCCGAAAAATGGTTCGCTGTTGTGCTTACATGCAATATAGAAAATGTATGTATACGTGTTGTTCATTTTTGTCTTTTTGTTACCTTGGTTTAAGAAAAAGTAAATTGAAATATTGGAATCACTCATCATTCTTCTAAATTGCTTATGTTAGTAAAATTTTCAAAATTTAGCATTATAACTGATGTCAACTTGAAAAAACTACATCCTACACATTACAAATTGAATTTTATCATAAATTGTTTCAAAATGTTAAATTTAATTTGTTTAAATAAAATTTTGATAATGGGAGGTTTATGACAATATTTAAACTTTATGAAGCGGTGAAGCTGTAATAAAATATTTATTTTTTCTTTATTAAGCTTGAGATTATATATAACAGCTAGCAATATCCTGCCATTTATTTAATTGTTTGTCGCGCTGACCTGAATAAAACTGATCTATTGCAAATTACTGATTTTATAGCACCTGCCAAACGTTGTCAATGAAGTAACATTAAACGAAGTCACACTAATTGGGGAACAAAGGAAAAATCGGATGAAAATATATACCCTGTCAACGTTCCCGTAGTGGCTTATTTCGATGTGTCGTTAATATTTGCTTCTTTTGTAAGAGATTCTGATAAATGATCGTTTTAGATAGATCTGATACAACTTAAATTTATTAGCTTATTAATGATACTCTTACAAAATATTTGATCCTCCAACTGATGATACACATTCATGCAGCGTAAAGAGCGTAACATATTCCCTTCAGTCATTCAGGCAACTTTGTATAAATTATTTATTTATTGTAAATTTAATATGTTATTTATAAAGATAATTAAATAATTAATTCTAGGTTTAGAAAGTACATGCTGTATTCTCATGTGACAATTATACAAATACGATATAAATTTAACGGGTGCAAACACAGAACGAAAGCTTTAATAAAATGAAAGGATACGAGAAATTCTCATAATTAATAAGTATGCATAACTCTACAAGAACAGAAATTTCGTGTTATTATGTCCTATTCTAACAAAATGGCTTCTTCAAGTTTGTCATAATATTTGTTCTTCTTCATAGATCGCAAGCAAGATGATGCAAATTTGGTATGATTTTCCCCATCGAAAATCCTAATTTCATGAATATACATGCCTGTGGTACTTCAAGCGTTTCTTTAACACAAGCACTGAAAGATTTTTGGAGTCAGGTAGGAACGTGTCTGAAATATTGTAGAGAATATTGTCCACTAAATCTGTAGCTGATGCTACAGAATCCGACATTTTCATGATATCTTGTGATGCACAGCAACAGTATCGAAGTGGGCGAGCTTATCGTTCAATATCGGAACTATCCATTGAAGAGACTTGTCGTCAGCTTCGTGTAACATACGTTTTATCAAACTGGATGAATATCAGCCGCGGACATAATTGGTTCGTAATATATAATACATTATTGAATCATTGATATTCAGAGTTGTTATTCGTGATGTACTTTCTGTAATTATTACTAATGTAATATATTATTATATGCTCATTTTTTTCCCCCGTTAACTTTACATTGTCAGAATCGTTCAATATTCCCCGATACTGAACGCGCACGACAATACACATATAGCATTCACGTGAATAAAGGAACTACTTTCTATTGTAAACAAACAATGACGCAGACACCAGCACTTTTGATTTGTAAACAAATCATATACGCTCGCGTAAGAGGCTCTTTACGTCGTGGTTATTTAAATTTGTTTCTGAATGAACTAAAACATGTTTCGTGGACTGCAAAAAAAAAAACCCAGCTGTTTTGGTACATTCTGCTTTGATACAATGTTACGGATTTAGGCTAGCTACATTATATTAAAGACGGACGATTATGTCCTTACAAATAACATACAAGAGACAAGGCATATGCTGTCTTCTTTATCTGGTGATAAGAATGGCAAAATAAAATATACTTAGAGTTTTACATCCCGAATTTCCTCAAAATGTTTTTTCTTAATTCTGCAAACCGAATTACATGAGCCATGTCATAGGTTTTCAATCTGGATTACACATTTCGAAATTGTGCTGTAATTTCGATGATAAGTGCAATTGCATCCTCCTTACCGCACTCAAAATGAAATAAACATTAAATTCCATAGCGTCTTTTTCATAATTGCAATTGAAAGACTTCATACGTTTCCCACGTTATGATTTCAAACATTCAGTGACAGAAACAGAAACACATTTGCAGACGAAAACACGCTTCTCCCGCGCCACTTCAATCCGATGTATTTCATGTACAATTTGCACAGACGAATCCAGTCCAAAATCACACACTTTCGTCGAATCGAAACAAAATAACAAAATATATTCATTCCAGATCAAATGGAAAAGTTTTTGCAATGCGCATTCATTCACAATATGACTGCACATTTCAATTTTAACTAGACACGCCATTTTCTTTCGAAAGTTATGTCGACCGCGCGACTAAGTTCAAATTTATCTGGGCGGAGTTATGTGCGCATTAATAATGATGTCATTGTGTAATGTCAAATCTGCGCTTGTGTATTTAGTTTGGAATACGACATTCATTCATTTACGTTGTTTCTTGTAGTGTATTTTGTTTATATAATTAAACCTTAGGTAGAAAAAAATGAGCATATAATAAAAAGGTTATTACATTTGTATGGGAAAATATGAACTCGTTTTGTCGGAAGGATATACTGCACGTTTTAGTACATTCAGAACCAAATTTAAAAAACCACAACGTAAAGAGCCTCTTACGCGAGTGTACATGATTTGTGCACAAATCAAAAGTGCTGGTGTCTGCGTCATTGTTTGTTTACAACAGAAAGTAGTTCCTTTATGCACGTGAATGCTATATGTGTATTGTCGCGCGCATTCAGTATCGGGGAATATTGAACGATTCTGACAATGTAAAGTTAACGGGGAAAAAATGAGCATATAATAAAATATGATACGACATAATATAATATAATATAATATAATATAATATAATATAATATCAATAACTACATAAAAATGAACCTAGAACGTAGGCTCCGATATCATCGGCAGGGGAGCTGAAATGGCATAGATAGCTCTGTAGATAACCATATGTTGTGTGTATATTCGTGTCTGTACTCAGCGTGTAGCGTCGTGATGATTTTGTTTCTTTTATTGCAATTGGTGCAATTTTGGGGGAATAAAATCCCGATTTTATTCTCAAGCATGGGGAGGGGTGTCACGTGTGCTCATCCCTAGTTAGTAAGTCGTGTATAAACTATGGTATTATTACAAACCATGGTTTGATGTCTAAACAATGTCGCAGGCTAGAGATAATCTTTAACGCAAGGTTACCGTGAACAGAGAGAAGCCTTGATATCTTGAATTGGTAAAGGCGTTGGACCATGAGACTTTCCATCTATGTGTTACAGCTTAGTCTTAAGATCAGAGGAACCCGCGAGGGACAGCTACGTGTTCTAAATCGGTCCCTACGTGAACAGACAGCGAGAAGGACATTGTCCGCTAAGTTTAATTGGATCGGGTCAAAGCGAGACCCTATCGGAATTGTGATAACAGTTTCGATCCGAATTATAACTTCTAAGTAGCAAGCAAAAATTTAGCTTCGCCTATGAAGATTGCTGAGCAATAAAAGGTTACTCCAAGGAAGCCACTCGTAATTTGGCGGTAAAACTTAGAGATGAGATTCTAAGGAAAGAGAAAGTTTCGTAAAGGTCATTAAGTTATTGTTACGGCATTGTAATTGTAATTATGTGTAGTATATATACTTAATTAATAGTATCGTTCAGCACGTAGAATTACATTTATAGTATTTAATTTACATGCGTATTTGAAAAATGAGCTCGAGTATTATGTATATAATTATGTAGATTGTTAGATTGTGGCCAGAATTAATTTTGTAATTCGCTATTAGGTTACTTTATTAGATTTTACACAAGCTTGAATTGTGAATTTGGAAAATGGATTAAGTGTGTAACATTAGTTAATATGGATGTATGGATATATATCAGAGCATTGATATTTGACTATTTGTGTACTTTGTATGATTTGAAATGTAAAGATATGCGTCTGATTGCTGTAATATTGTTTAGTATAACGGGATAAGGAATATGTACTGATGTGACTCAATTTATTGATGTATGTATGAGAAGTAATTGATACTGTGCTTTTATTACGACATCTTTTCACCGTACAAGAACGTATGAGTATTTCGATGTGAAAGAATGCTTGACCAAAGAAATTCAATAGCCGTTATCTGATGATAGGCTGGGCTTAGTGTGAAATGAGAGGGCTAAGGAAAATATTGTACCGTCCTTGTCTTTTCACAGGAAGCTTTTGTTGGGACATAATTTCCGGTTCAGTTAAGTTCCGAGTCTCTAAAAGGGAAACGGAAGTGAAACTAGTAGAGCAGTCGGAGTCGACAAGTCTAGTCGGTGGAGAGTGTCGAGGAGGAGGAGGAAATTGAGACTAGCAGAGCAGTCGGAGTCGACAAGTCTAGTCGGTGGAGAGAGTCGAGGAGGAGGAGGAAAAGGAGTCGAGGAGCAGAAGTTGAGAAAGAGATGGTGTATAGAGAAGTCGAGGGGAAGAAGGAATTTGGAGAAAGTCAGGCGGAAGAGAAGGAATTGGAGGAATAGGAGAGAAGAATACACAGATGAGAAGAATAGAAGGACAAGTGGAAATCTATCTCACACTACTAATCAAATGATACAATATGCTATCGCAGGGTCGAGCGGAAGGATAGTACTTGGAAAATTGTATTCATTTGACTATTTAA
The DNA here is from genome assembly GCA_028554795.2 of Sinohyriopsis cumingii. Classification (NCBI taxonomy): domain Eukaryota; kingdom Metazoa; phylum Mollusca; class Bivalvia; order Unionida; family Unionidae; genus Sinohyriopsis; species Sinohyriopsis cumingii. The sequence continues at coordinate 136,752,236 of CM068827.1, read as the reverse complement.
TAGTCATTAAATTGTTATTCGTTGGATTTCACTTTTGTTTGTATTTTCAATCATTCAACCGTTGGCATTGCTGAATGGGGGCTCGGAGCTTTTCATATGTCAGTCACTAATTTAACTTCAAACCAAAATTAGGCCTGGGTTGGACTTCTATAATAATATAAATAGTATATTGAGAGCACCCCACACCAAACATAACATCTACCAGAGTGGCGGCATGACAACCCTTCACACTACAATGATATTAAATGTGAACTTAATTAAATGAAGAGACATTTAAATCAATTATATTCAGAGGTAAGAACAAAAGTCGATTAAAGACTTTAACCGTATGTGAGAGAATTCATTCATACAATACAGAAACAAAGAAATCATTAGCAAATAGAAACTTAAATATCAGAACATAGAATCTTACAATTGATGAAATTAATCAAAGGTTTAATTATATATGATTTACATGAAGCTCTACCTGGAATGGTATTACATTTTGGGTTTTGCTTTGTTATAATACCAAATAAACTTGTATTTATGTTAAATATATAGACACATAAGCACACAAGTTCTATAGCCCAGTTCGGTAAGTGCATCTTGAAAGTACGTCCCTTGACGTGCTCTCCATTGCCGACGATAAGAAAAGTATAAACCGCCACTTCCGGGGAGCAATTTCCAACAATGGCTAGGATACTTATTGAATAGATTGCCATTTCTGTTATGTGCTCTGTGGATAGACTGACACACAAGAACACGTGGCATACATCGCTATATAAAGGGGGGGGGGGGGGGGGGATGATTTGCATGCTTTCTCAGTCACAACCATGGGTAATAATTATCAATCTCATGAGCACAAGACTCCAAATCAAGACTAACATTTTCAGAATGTATAAATTTTATATAAATGGATGCTTACATAAAATATAACAATATTGGTATGAACTTTGTCAGGTTAATTGTGGAAATAATCATGAAAAATTAGAAAAGAAATGCACATAACTTTGATTTAATTTGTACGTAAAATGTAGTGTTGCCCCATTTCACACTATCACGTGTGTGTTGTGTGTTGTGTGTGTGTGTGTGTGATTTTGGATTTTTAACGTAGCTTTAACAATTTTTCAGTCATATCGCTACGATGTCTGAAGTGTGGCAGTTTATAGTGATGTCTAGAGCTGGGACATCATGCCGCAGACATGTAGATTGATACTTGTGCCAAGTACTTAGTGGTTTATAGCTCTGTACAAGATTCATTCGAAAACATTTTTATGTTAAGAAAAAGTAAAGGTATAATTAATATATTCAGTCGCATAACTTCTCAAAATGCAAATATTAAAGTCGTTATCTCATTTGCCTGTATCTAATTGACCGTGCGCAATTTCATCTATTGTCGCCGAGATGATCATATATATTTTATTTCAATCTTAATATATATTGGTTTTCTTCAATGTACTTACATAAATACGAACCCCATATTTCTTCACAAGCTTGCTATGTTATTGTTGTTGTTGTTATGGGTAATTTGTATTTTCAAGATTTAGTCATTCATTACCAAAAAGGCAGGATAAGTTCTTTGGCAAATGTATAATTGACATTTGTTTCTCTATTTCTCCCGCATATTTACAATTTACGGCCCCTCAAGTTTATGCAAACTTTCCATCATTTGAGACAAAACTAGGATAAACATTTCTGTAAGCAAACAAACTACACATACAATTCTACAAAAATACACTTTAAATCTAGTTCATAGATTCATGTTATTAAGCGTGAAGTCCAAATTGTTTGAACGTGATCCAGTCTGATAGCAATAAATTATTATGTTTCATTGCAATTGACTTAGTTATAAATCTTGAAGTAAAAGCAAATGAAACATTTTGCAATTTATTTCCTGCTGAAAGGCGATTTCAAAAGCATCAGAGGTTTTAAATCAGTCGATGTTTTATAATTCAAGTAAAGAATAGTATTTTTCAGAGAGTTTATGTTACGTACTTGTAACGTATAAATTTGATGGATCGCCTTTTCCTTTGTTTAAAGAATTGTTACAATGCTCCCCGGAAGTAACTAATGTACGCCCATTGCAAGGATGATAACTCTGCAGTTATTCTTTAAGGAAGGTAAATAATGTTATCGAACTGGGCTATAAAGGGCCGTAGAGAGTGATCACGGGCCCTGGGGTACGAAACACCCGGGCCTCTCCTAATTCTTGTTTTTTTTTTTAAATTCTTTCATAAAATTAAAAAGTGTTGTTCGGCCCTGGCCCACTTACGGTCCCGGGCTACGGGGATATATCACCGATTTGCCCCCCCCCCCTTGTCGGCCCTGGTTCTATAATCTAAATGTTTTAAAAAATACAAACATTGCATACGTTTCAAGGATATGCCAATGTTCCAGTATGTTTTGCTGGTAACATTATATTTTCTTTGAAAATCTATCAAGCCATTAAAATAAATCAACCAGGTTTATATTCAACGAAAGTAAAGTTAGAGGTTGAGAATATTAGTCTTTTCATTTTTCGTTTATAGAAAATATTATTGCCTAATGAACCGATATATAAAACTGTAGAAGTATATATTCAACACGAGAATCGAAGCCATGCTATTTAGAAGAAAACAATCTGGTTTTAGATAGAAAAGTTTTAATTCATGTTACAACGTTTTTGAAATTAAGTTTTCACGTTGGGGACATGAGAAAGATTTATTATCACTAAATAGTATCATCATCTGTAATAATCAGGAGAAAGATTGCTAGTGATTTTCTCATTCATCGAAACTAATTTATGTTGAGTTATTTGCACCTAATAAAGCTGACTGATGAAATATTTGTAGAATTGCAAATGAGTTAAATAACGGCAAAACAAATACATTTAATAATATAGATTTAAAATTAAGGAAGCAAATCTTAGTCAGCATTCACAATTTGGATCAATTGTTTTCTCTACACTATTGTACTATCCATATCATAGTAATAGTGTACATAAAGTAAGCAACCTGAACATGGTGATGTTTATAAACTTTCAGATAAACAGAGAGCTAATGAACCTGGTTTTATTGCAGCTGTGGTGCGGGCTAGTGTTTTAACCAAAACGCAGTCTGTCAAGGCAGATTACTGGATGGTTTTTTGGGACTGCGCATCGCTTGGACTACTTCGCTGAAGTTCAATAACATATACAAAAATACCTAAATAAATAGAATCAGAACGTATTAAAAATATGTACAACCTACTTACATGCAGGACAAAACTACCAAGTTTTTTTTAGCATCTTATTCAAATGCATCATTGGGTCATATACACTCTATGTAGCAAAATAAGTGAGCAACTTACGTTTGTAATACCTAAGGCTGAGACAAAACAACTTGATTATTCCAGGAAGATTATTTTGTCTCAAGGTTGGATGCTAAATTAAAAGAGAGGCAAATTATTATGTTGAATGAAAATCTTGTAATAATGCTGAATAAACACACACGATTCCATTACGGTAAGACATGATATTTGAATGCAAATCATGGAAGAATGCTGAGTAAGCACACAAGATTCCATTACGGTAGACATGACATTTGAATGCAAATCATGGAAGAATGCTGAGTAAGCACACAAGATTCCATTACGGTAGACATGATATTTGAATGAAAATCTTGGAAGAATGCCGATTAAGCACGCAAGATTCGATTACTGTAAGACATGATATTTGAAGGCAAATCTTGGAAGAATGCCGATTAAGCACACACGATTTGCTTGCTGTATACATGATATTTACAAGCTGAACGATTACAACATTTACACGAAGTTTAAGGTCCCGTATTTACCTGCATATAGAGAACAAATAACGAAAGAACAAGGTATATTAATAGGAAAATTGCGAACGCTAACATCATGAGCAACTAATGCACACGACACTAGTATAAAAACAATTCATTTTATTGCATACTCAAAGAAATTAAGATGACCGCTTCGTTCAGATACTGACAGATATTGTCTATTATATCCTTTCACTCATCCTCGAGAATTCAAATTGGACTGATATTGCCTATTATATCCTTGTACACTAGATGAACATTGTCACGAAACATAGAGTTCTTTCTCTAGTGATGAATTTATAAACGAAAGCAATTCCTTTTCTGTGCTTATCGATAACACACACACACACACACACACACACACACACACACACACACATATATATATATATATATATATATATATATATATATATATATATATATATATATATATATATATATATATATATATATATATATATATATATATATATATATATATATATATATATATATATATATATATATATATATATATATATATATATATATATATATATATATTACGCTAGAGAGTCATGATCTCATTTGTGAACAATACACCAAACTTCTTAAACTGGAAAGCCATTCATCTCATGTGTGAACAATTCAACAATTTTCTTGTTACTTAAAGGCATTCTGTATGTCATATTGATAATCGCTCGGATCGTAAAACTGTACGATATGATCTTATTGATTAGTAATAACTTATCACCATGTTGGCTCATTAGCTTGTTGTAGTAAACATCCCACTGCGGCAACCTACTTCCAGCACTGTAAACCAACCGTATTTCGGTTTCTTATTGGTCTTCTTGCAACTGAGATATCCTTTGGAATCATAAAACAGTTCTTATCATCCGTATAGTGTTTCTACATTAGTTTTCTTAAATGTTCGATATGTTTTCCGACCCTAGAATTATAATTCCACTGAAAAAGCCTTTTTCAAAATTGTTGACTGCCTTAGTCTCAAAGATGTATTAAGTTCAACTAAGATTTAAGCTCAGCTTTATATCTTTTGTAGTTTTATTGTAATTCAAAAATATTTCAAATTTCGACAGTGAATACAGTATTTTAATCGTAATTATAAACACATCAAATTTCGACAGAGAGTAACATATCTTTCTTTCCTTTTAACATGAATACTATTTTAGGTACTGACTGTTTTGTACCCTTTTTGTCACGTGACATACGATCATGACCTTGATTTGTTGTATTCTCCATTGCTCAAACCATTTGTTTGATTCTCACTGTATCTTCGTTAGCGTTATAATACATACGAGTTAATGTATCATATCCATATATAATCCTCGTCTGACTCCAGATACAATCATTAAAAAACTGCAGGATCTGTCAGAAATTCTAACTGTACCCTACTTATTTTCCAGCTAGCACAGACAGACAGCTAGTCCAGGTGAACTAAAATAACGTCTAGTTTATATTTACTTATACAGATTTAAATTCATTAGACATATCACGTGTCATTTAAGTATTTCCTTTCAAGTAGTAATCACGAATGGCGCAAATTAAATTTAATTTGAAATCTTCGTAATGTCTTTAATATATGTAAAATCACGTGCATAATTTCCAAATCATGTTTGCAATTGATAGTTTCTATGTAGGTCATTAATTCGATTCATTAGATCTTTCTGTGTATTCGTATAAACTCATTTAATAAAAAATCTAGTGTTTGAAGCAATTCAGATGTAGTATTTGCTCTCGATTTCCCCGTAGCATGTTATTGTTTGTGTGATTGTACCACTGTTTAGATTTATGTCAAGTTGATTTTTATTGTATCACCGTTTAGCTTTATGTCAAGTTGTCTCTTACTGCCTAGATGTTGCTGTGAAATTATCAGCGTTTAAATGTATGCCTATATGTTTCTGGGTATCTATCTTCGTTTAAATGTGTGCCTATATATTTCTGGGTATCTATCACCGTTTAAATTTGTGCCTGGCTGTTTATGGGTATCTATCAGTGTTTAAATTTGTGCCTAGATGTTTATGGGTATCTGTCATTGTTTAAATTTGTGCCTATATATTTCTGGGTATCTATCACTGTTTAAATTTGTGCCTAGATGTTTATGGGTATCTATCAGTTTTTAAATTTGTGCCTCGATGTTTATGGGTATCTGTCATCGTTTAAATTTGTGCCTATATATTTCTAGGTATCTATCACCTTTTAAATTTGTGCCTACATGTTTCTTGGTATCTATCACCGTTTAAATTTGTGCCTATTTATTTCTGGGTATCAATCACCGTTTAAATTAATGCCTAGACGTTTCTGGGTATCTATCAGTGTTTAAATTTGTGCCTATATATTTCTGGGTATCTATCACCGTTTAAATCTGTGCCTAGATGTTTCTTGGTATCTATCACCGTTTAAATCTGTGCCTAGATGTTTCTTGGTATCTATCACCGTTTAAATCTGTGCCTAGATGTTTCTTGGTATCTATCATCGTTTAAATGTTTCAAGACTTACAACACAGAATGTTCTAGAATTACATTTTATGTGCGCGGAACCACATATTGTCTTGCAAGAGGTGAATGAAGTCGATATTGTTAAAGACGACCGTAATTGCTTTCATAAGAAGATAATGAAGTCAACATTGGTCAATACAGCTCTTACTTGTTTTTTAACAGGCGAATAAAGTCGACACTGTTCAAGACAGCACATAATTGATTTGAAATAGATGAATGAAGCCGACATGACTTAAAGTGTATATGCTAGACATAATTGTTGATGTTCTGGGTAATGATTATTAAAAAGCCACGGACTAAATTTCCCTAGTAAAATACGATATTGAACTGAAAAGGTTATATAGTCATTTCGATTATTGGGCAAAATATATAGAATCTATATTGTATGGATTCGGCATAGAATAAAATCTGACTAAAGTAATGATGATGAAATTATGTTCCTGAAATTGTTTAAACAAGGCTGCAGTGATTTCATTTCATACTGGCATGAATATATTGTGATGTAACAAGATGTTGAAAAATGAATTTGGTATTGATCCCTACCTTGTTACACAGAAAGCAGTATATCAAGAATTTTAAAACAATGCAGTTTACGTTGGAGGATAATAAATCCATATCTAATGATGCAATACACAAACGTCCTGAATATTGTCATGGACTATGAATGGAAAGTAAATATATAGACGATGAATATCATTTCATGGTAGCAATACCTGCTCTTTCTCATGCACGGTTTAAAAACTTCTTTTTGTCTATGTAGCATGCCTATCAGGGGTAACTTTGTACTCTTGATATCAAATTTAGGAAACGAGTCAATCCTGGAACTGTTTATCATAGTATATACTTGATAATGTTAATTTCAGAAATGAGTATATGTCACAGCTGATGCATGGTATACAAAGGTTTTCGATAGCCGTCCAACATACCTACATACCTGACTGCTTGTTTACTTCCCTCCGTTTGTTCTTATTTATTATTAGGGGTTAAGGCTGCGTACATCATTGAAGAAAATGAAGGGCTAGATTATGATTCAAGAAGAAGATGATCGTGATCGCGAAAAAGATGATGATGCTGTCGATGACGATGAGGAAGAAGAATAAGGAGAAGAAGATACTAATATTGAATGACAACTGCCTAAAATGTAGGTGATCTTTAGCTGCGTTGTAATTTTTTTGATTATTTTTGTAATAAATTGGATTTTACAAATACACACAGGCTAACTTGCTTTGTGTTACACGTATAGATCTATTTCTAGGAAATATATGCCACAAAGGTATCCCCCGATCCTAACATTTATAGTTTATTTCTGAAATAGGAAAATAGCATTTCTCCGAAAATCCGATCTGCAATGAATTATTTTCAAATGCAGATTTCATAATGTCACTGTAAAGATCAGCGCAAAACAAAATATAATATACAAATAAAAATTATGTATGTCATTAACCAAGTTAAAATGGTGGCATTGTTCGTCCTTCGTGTTAGATGTTGATCATGACATCAATAACTATTTTGGTGCTGTGAATACGTGGTTGGTTCATCAGGAGTGTTTGTACTCTGAACTGCCCTTGGAATACTTGACATAAGTTGCTATTTTGGTTTACTTGATCGATAAAGGACGTGTTTCATTTCTCAGATTTACGATGCTCGCGCTTCTAAACCGCCTCTGCAATTCTCTTACATTCCAAGTATGTAGCTCCAGTATGTATGAGACTGTGCCAGCTAGAGCAATCTCTGTACGAGATCTTTCAAAGACACACAGTCAATGTTGAAATGTTTCAAGGATGACCCGGGAGAAGTTTTGAAGCGTTTTATATGACCACCATGACATAGGTTTCCTCCCTCAGTTCCCAAAGAAGAACTCTTTGGCTGCCGTTCTTCCGACCAGCTGTGACTTTATCACCATATTGTGGTTACTTGAGATGTCTACCTGCGTGATAATCTTAGTTTCTGAAATCCTGCCCTGTTATCTTGTCATCATCAGCTTCCTAGGTGTCACGATTCTCGCATGAGAAAATAGTTCATTTTCCTGGAATAGAGTCTGCACGTCGTCCAGGTTTTGTAAGCACACAGCAGGGTTGTTGACACAATGGCTTTGTAGATCTTAAGCTTTGTTTACTCACCGATGCATCTGCGCTCCGACACAGTTACGTGTCGTCTGCCAAGAGGAGTTTGCTTTAGCGATTCTGGCGTTGGTTTCGTCATCGATGAGGACTGCACGTGACAGTGTACTGCATAGAGAGTGATGTGATGATTTCCATTTGAGACAGACGATTATTTATCTCCTCACTGATAGCTGACTGTTGATTGATCATGATGTTGAAGTGTTCTGCACATTTATGTCCGTGAACAGTGTGGCGATATCAGCACTTACTAATGAAGATGTTCTTGATGAGTTTGTTTTCAAAGCATCATATAAGTTCTTCATCTCATTCCTGTCAGCGTACAACTGAATCTCCTCTGTCTTATTGCACAGTTATAAGTCTTGCAACTCTCTGAGTTTGCACTGGACAGAGCTCATGATGTTGCTGAAGTCTGCCTTCTTGTATGATGACGTTCTCTATTCAGAAGTCTGTCTAACAGCAATTTCTTATCAAATCAACCTTGAGCTTTCAGTGTGGTGGGACAGAGAGTTTGGGGTTTAGTTGAGTACATCAGTATCTGAAAGATGCCCATTTCTCCTCGATATTTTTGGAGTTTAAATCGATTGTGTCTAGTTGACTGCATAGTTCGTCAACTAATGCAGATTTTACGTTTTGTTTCAACATGGCGACTTTGAGCTTTCTGAGGTGGCTGAAACTGGATTTTGAGCTGGGATATGTCGAGTCCAGCATTCTGAACTTCTCATAGTCTTCATCACTCTCGTTTAATCTCCTGACCATGATGTAGTCAATAAGATTCCAGTTCTTGGAGCGTGAATGGATCAGTGACGTCTTGCTGCGGTTTGATAGGTTGACGACTGTAGTGATGTATAGGAGATCGTGCTCAGAGCATTTCCTCATCTGGAGGAGTCCGTTGTCGTTGCAATTTCCAAAGTCATTTTTGCACGACGAGTTTGAATTTTAAATGACTACCAGCTTGCAGAATGTAAGAGATATCATAAAACATCGTAGTAGAAAAAAGGGGAATTGAAACTTGTACGTCATGTATGTTTTATTGATCACGAGACCAGATGTGAAAAATAAACTACTTCCACAAATATAGAATTTAGGGAGCAATATGATACAGATGAAAACATGATAAAGAGGTTACATCGAAGAAAAGTCTATCAAAGTAATGAATTATGTGACGGAAGAAATGAAAAGAGACAATATAAGAGAAAATAAAGTTGCTTGAAGCAAAATTTATAGAAAGCAGAAAAGCACGTTCGTCTACGATAGCTTGAAAATGGTGAAATGGAATGAAAATTGAATTTGCGTTGCAACAATTATCAGGACGTTAAATTTTAATTTGTTATTAAAATATATATCAGCAAGTCACTATTTTAATCAATCAACGATGCATTTTTCTGGACAAAAGGGTTATCATAAATAATGCTATCACATGTATAAAGTCTTCAATCACAAAAATGTCAAAACAATTCAAAGAAATCAGTTGATTAGAAGTAAAAACGTGTTCACCTTTAATAACAATCGGATATACATATGGTGATGCTATAGTTTTTCAACCAGTAGTAATGGAAATCTACCTACTGAAATAAACATAATAATCAGATATGACACCAGCAGTAATGGAAACCTACCTACTGAAATAAACATAATAATCAGATATGACACCAGCAGTAATGGAAACCTACCTACTGAAATAAGCATAATAATCAGATATGACACCAGTAGTAATGGAAACATACCTACTGAAATAAACATAATAATCAGATATGACACCAGTAGTAATGGAAACCTACCTACTGAAATAAACATAATAATCAGATATGAATTAGTAGTAAAATGTTACAAATATTACACATGTCATAGAGAAAAGCTGCTGGAAGAGTAGAAAAACGAAATAAGATTTATTAGAGATGCAAAGATTATGTAACACAAGCATTATAAGTCAGGTATAACGTTGTGTTGAAAGAAGATTAGCCAGTTCAATGCGAATTTATTGATAGTAACTAATGCAGGTTAGGTTCAAGAAACTAACCAGCACAGTGAAGCAACATATTTCTACAATAACGAGATACAAAATTTCTACACTGAAGCACAATGTTGCACGCAAGCCACAGAACATGTGTTGAAAATTACATTTTCAGATTTAACAGTGTTCAATGAAAGAAAACAGGCTGATCGCTTTTTGACATACACTGTTTGACAGGGTCTTCTAAGCTTAGCAGAATGAATGGTAACAATGTTGTGATATTTTATGCTGGCATATAGAAGACAATCATGTTCGAGAGTTCGCATACCTTCGTTCTTTGAACTTAAAATACCTCTGCTCGATGATGATGCATTCAAATCGAGCTGCAATAAAATTAACTTAAAACAATTTAATTCGACAAGCAAATATTTTAAGTTCTACCATATCATGAATAGAGATATATCATTTGCAAATTCAAGCCAGAATCAATAAAACTAATGTATGGGGGAAAAAAAAGGTTTTGATGATGATATTTGTTCATATACCTCGCATCTATGGTGTGCATAACACATCAGCTAATTCACTCAGGGTATCTGATGTTCACAAGAAACATAACAATAAAGAAACAAACGAAAACAATATTTGCTATGAAAGAAGCTAAACATTACTTATTTTTAAACAACGGCGGTGGGATCTGCTCATTTTCTTTTCAAGACGTGACCTTCTGTATGAGTATTCAGTCATACTAAATGACCCCTGTAATGCCTTTCTAACTCCCTTTGGAAAAGGCTGGTCAAGTATTGCAGTTGTCTTTACCTAGCAACATGCAATGCATTTTACTTCTACTAAAACTTTAAAGGTGTGTGATAGATTTAACATCATCATCACTTTAGCATAATGCCCACCTTAGTTTCTAAAGTTTCTGCCCCTGTTGGTAGAAAGCAGGAAGGAAGCCACTTATCACCCACAGGTGGAGGTCATAGTTCCTAGTGATTGAGCTTCTTCAAACGCGATTGTAAATCGTTCTGATTTTGGTTGTCCTTCCTACGTGATAGTAATTCTATCTAATTTAGGACTTTCGGTTGCTACTATTGAAAAAGCACCTTTCGGACTGACTTGTGATGCTTATGTCTACACACATGGTTAAACATTGTTTGTTTCTTTGCTTGTTTACCATTATTTACAAGGCTTCCAATGCATACACTTAGCATAAAACCAGCTCAATATGATCCCGACTGCGTCAAAGTGTTCACATAGTACCATGTACAAATCAGTCTCATCTTAAATTCTCAGCTAAGAACGTTTGTTCTGGAATGAATAATGTATGTCTGCTAGTTTTATCTTCATTTAAGAGTTTAACGTTGTTTTCTCTGAATTTATCGTGGTATAAACTGTCAGTTGCCGACTCGCACAGCAAATAACGCCCGAAGGGCGTTGTTTAAGCTGTGTCAGTCGGCAACTGACAGTTTATATCCCGACAAACTCATTAAAAACAATGTTAAACTCTTATAATTGAAATTTCAATTATTCGTTATGTTATTTTGTTTGCATCATTTAAAAAAAAAATAGAAATCGTAATTGAGCGTAGTAAGAAATGTTTGGGTTTTTCTGTTACATAGCTATTTATAGCACTTGGGATTGTCCTGCTGGATCGTAATATATTTTTCACAAATTTCGACAAGGAAAGAATGCTTTTATTCATAATATCTGAGAAATATCGGTTGCTTCAGTCTTTCAGATTAAATTTATTCAATCATTTTTTTAAAAAAATTGTTAGAATATTCTTTTCCTTTGATGCTTACTACCTGTCTGCCTTCACTGGCAGTGCTTATCTTATGCTGAACACGTGACTCTATTTATAGAAGTGGGTATTATTAGAAAAGTAGTTCTCCTTACAGTTCATACAGAAATAAATATAATTCATTTTAATCATGTGGTAACATTCTGACCAATGGAAATGTTATTTTCAATTATAAGCTACTGGCAATTCAATTTTTACTCCCTGAAGCTGACATAATTTGAAGAGCTTTGATCTGACATCAGTAATGTCCAAGTCCTATCCTCTTTTGCGCACATAGCGCGCGCGCGCGAGAGAGAGAGAGAGAGAGAGATGTACACACTTTGCAGGTAAATGGGCACAACTCGAAATTAATTATTACTTCAGCTTTTCGCTTAAATCAAATTCGATGATACACTGTGTCACATTTACTATTAGTTCACCACTTACTCGTTCGTATTAGCTGCATGACAACATAGTGTACTCTCTAGTGTTTGATATGTGATTCTCTCGAACCTGTATTTAATGTATCCTTTATTTGCCGATTCAAATATGTGTACAGTTCTGTTATAGCTCGCTCTTGGAAGCTGTTACACTTTGCAATATAACACAACACAAAGGTTGTTTAATAGCTAGATAACAACTGATTTCAGACACAAAACACACTCATTCGAGTTTCTTAACGCACATAGAGGTTTTAAGGCATATAGAGTTTCTTAAGGCATATATAGTTATTTAAGGCATAAAGGGTTTCGTAAGGCATATAGAGTTACTTAAGGCCTATAGAGTTACTTAATTCATATATAGTTACTTAAGGCATGTATAGTTTCGTAAGGCATATAGAGTTTCTCAAGGCATATAGAGTTACTTAAGGCCTATAGAGTTTCTTAAGGCATATATAGTTATTTAAGGCATAAAGTGTTTCGTAAGGCATAGAGGGTTTCTTAAGGCATATAGAGTTACAACTTAAGGCATATAGAGTAACTTAAGGCATATAGAGTTAGTTTGGAACTAGAGCTGATTTGTAATTGTCTCATCATTTGAAGCAATAGAATGTTTGGACCATATCGCACAACGATTCCCTTTATGGGACCATATCGCACAATGATTCCCTTTATGGGACCATATCGCACAACGATTCCCTTTATGACACCATATCGCACAACGATTCCCTTTATGGCACCATATCGCACAACGATTCCCTCTATGGCACCATATCGCACAATGATTTCCTTTATGGGACCATATCGCACAATGATTCTCTTTATGGCACCATGTCGCACAACGATTCCCTTTATGGAACCATATCGCACAATGATTCCCTTTATAAAGATATGCGTGTTTCTCGTATGATAATTGTAAGCATATTCAAACATAATAAACAACATATTTTACACACATATTAAAGATTAGTTCCTCCTTGAGGTGAAGAAATGTTCACTAAATGTCGTTATGATGTAAGTTCTAGCTTTTTCTTATTCGCATCATCCTTACTCATATTAAAACAAATACTTAGTGACTTATTGGCATTACTGATTTGATCTATAGTTATATGTTTTATTTTATAATTGCAGAATGAAACATAAGATACATTAATACGCCCCTTATCACCTCCAGCTTGACATATTCACAATACGTAATGTTATTCAGGACAGTCATCGAATTTATATAACACAATTTCTGGATCTTGCGGGTTATTTTATTAGAAATTCATTCCTTATCTGAATGCCTCCTTTATTGTATGGCGCATTCTGAAGTACTGTGATCTTTGAATCATACTGGAGGACCTCCATGCTAGTGTATTTGTATGAATCGAAACTATCTGGCAGCGCCTCTTTTGTTTGTAGCATCTGTGTTCTGTTTCTCCGGCACGTAACAGCATCTATAATTTACACATCATGCAATATTTGAGTTGTGCTGGTTCAGAAATATCCCGTTTTCTGATTCGTACTTAGGTCCTAGGCTTTGGAAGCTTTTTGGTTGTTCTATGATACTTTTTCTTTCTGTTTGCTTGATTTATAGACAGTTATATGATGGCATTATGCACAGTTGAATGAAGACTCCAAACAATCATCAACGGATGTTCTTTGTACTCCAGTATAGATAAGGATGGGTCTTTGCCACCTTTCTTCTCCCTGTCGAGAATTCCTTTCATACACGAATGGTTCTTTCTACTTAGCGATTACACTGTTGGGGCATGACGTAGTGTGTTGGAATCCACATGATTTTGCAAACTGACTATATGTCGTTGAGAGATATTTGATCATTATCGCTCCGTATTTATGGTGTTGTTTCATGCCTTACAATACCGACTTTGTGAGTGATTGTAGTGCGTGCTCGTGTATTTTTTAACTTGCCAACTTCAAAATATCTGAAATAACAGTCGATTATTAATGCATAATTAATGCATATTTATGATTATTCCACATAAATGAATATGTTCCAAACACTTCCAACTGGGCAGGAGTTTCCTAGAAAGAACAACATTTCAATAATGTTTTTGCAATGTGCATTATTGCCAGGCCACTGAATAATGAATATTGCTCATTCTTCGCTCTCCTTTTACAACATCCATCTATTTCTGAAAGCACCTCTGCAGTTCCAGGAGTTTCTAATTTCAAAAGGTGTGTATCACTTGGTCATCCATTTTGTATTATTTCTCGTAATTCGTCCATTTTATTTGTCAAAGTTGGTTCCATACTCTATTGATTCTAAATGTGTATCTGCAATTTGTATATCTGATATGACCATGTGCACATAGCACTCAGTTTCACTGTCCATGTCCATATCTGACGTGTCACTCATGCTATGTTATGATCTGGAGGATGCATTCATTCCCTGAACATTAAGTAAAGACAACCAACGAATTTTGCAGTCATAAAAACATTCAGGAAAGTCTAGTCGGTGCTGCAGATAGAGGGTACTTGATTCTAAAGGTTTATGGCCAGTTTGAAGTGGAATTTACTAAAACTTGGTTAAATCTTTCGAGATTAAATAACACAGCTAACAGCTATTTTTCTCTCCTTGCATACCATATTTCTACATTTGTCCTAGGACCTTGACGTAAATGCACGGGGTTTCCTGACGGCATCAGCACTGCTCCAATTCCTGATTTAGATGCACCACAGCTAACAACTATCGGCATCTTGACATCGAAATATTGCAACACAAGTTCATTGCTTTGAACCTGTTTGACATTTTTAAACGTATCTTTCTGTGCAGTGTCACAAATAAATATAGTATTACTTTTCAAAAGTGGTTTTGTTGGTTACGTCAGTATATGCATGGTTGGGATACATTTCACAAGGTAGTTGGATATGCTCAGTAATCTTGTATTCTCTTAATGTCAGTCGGAACGAACTTTCTGATATTGTCGTCATTCTGCTTTGTCATGTTTAATACATGATTTTACCAGAATGCGTCTCATGAACCCAATTTTGTTAGTCCGTATTTGCATTTTTTGTTTTCAAATTTCAGTATTAGGTTTATTTTTTGGCTTGTCGTTAAGACCTTTCTGCATTTTTCATTATGATTTGCATCTGAAGGCCCCCAAACAATTCTGCAATGAAAATCAGTCTCCACCCCAGGTCCAATCTCAAAACATTGTGCCTTACGTTTTGGGAACAACAACTTTAGCTGATTTAGTGCCAACCTGTCAAACGGTGTGTTAAAGTTGTTAATAACTGACTGACTGTTAGCATCTAGTTGCAGTTGCATGTAACGATGACTGGCATGCAGTTTGGAGAGAATATTAACTCCAGCCCTCCTGTTGGTTATGTCTACAAATGTAGGATGCTGGTAGTGAATCCGTTCGATAGATTGACTCATATTTCTTAGATCTAGACAAATTAGTAGCTGTCTTGGGTTTTTACCAATTATTATTGAATTCCGTTCGTTCGTCTATTTCAGTTCAATCTCTTCAAAAGTTAATTGTAGTGGTTCTATGAAAACTGCGGAAACCTTCCTTTTTGGATTAATGACAGGCTTCATAATTTTGGTAATTGCAACAATATTTGGTTGTTTCAGACACCCTAAACCTTTGAAAACATTGAGAAATTCTTTCAAGACAATGTTACCATTATTCTAGTTAATCTTACAAACCACTTGCATTAAGTGTAAGCCTTCGCTGGTGATTGCTTTGTGTCCGTGATGTAAAATTCAAGCTCTTGATTCATGCAGTTTAATTTTCATTTGCCTACGACAGTTAGTTTCTTGCTAAAGTAGCCTGTGGGAAAAATCTTCATAAGTTTTACTTCAACATTGTCAATATCGATTGTACCAAAAATGTGATTCGGAATGATGTTTACTTGCGAGCCAGTATCTGTCTTACATTTTACAAAAGTACCATTGAGATTCAGAGTAAATAGCATTCTTCGCCACTGATTCAGTTTTGTCGTTTGTCACAGTTCCTGGAAAAGATCATTGGTTTTCTGTGATAAAATATTTTACATAACACGAACCCACTTAGTCCTACAGCATTTTATAAAACTGCATCACGTTTTTCCACATATTTGACAGCTACCATTTGTATATCGCTTGCTACATTTACCACTGTTGGTAATCTGGAGTCTGATTTCATGTTTGTCAATTTTGCCTTTTGCCTTAGGTGTACCATTTGCTTTCACATTTCTTATTTTCCACATTACGAACTTCAGATACATCTGCTTCATGTTTGCATAGTTTGAATCCTTATTTTTCAGTATCAGTTTGCCTTCCAATTTTTATATGGATCAAGTCAAGTTCACTACATATTGGTCAACGGTGTCATGCGTTTGCTGGATTGTCCTCAGATTTGTTGATAAGTGGATGAACTTTTGAGCTTAATTTTTCCTGAATGTAAGATGTTAGTAAATGTCTTATCATCACGCATGTTTCCTTGTCCTCTTTATCACTCAATGTTTCCTTGTCTTTCTTTAAGAGTCAAGGTTTCTTTGTCTTTTCATCACTCAATGTTTCTTTGTTTTCTTTAAATGTCAAGTTTTCTTTGTCTTTTCATCCCTCAAGTTTTCTTTGTCTTTCTTTACCAGTCAAGTTGTCTTTGTCTTATTTATCACTCAAGTTTTCTTTGTATTCTTTATCCTTCAAGTTTTCCTTTTCTTTTTCACTCAAGTTTTCGTCGTCTTCTTTATAACTCAATTGTTCTTTGTATTCTTTATCACTAACATTTTCTTTGTCTTCTTTATCATCAATTGCAGCATCTCATTAAAGCTGCATAGTCTGTTACCACCTACTCCAACATTCAGCAAGATGGAGTGAGTAAAGGTCAATTCCAGGACGCTGACTGAGTTTACCTATGGCATCACAATACACACAATATATAACAATTCAGCATGCTAATGGTGATATAAGTGTTAATGGCATCAATCCAAGTTCATAAATCAAGAGAAATGTCCGATCTAACTACTTTAGTGGCTAGATTACAACTGACTAAAACACTATAACTCTAGTTTCTTGCGTGAATGTTATCATCAGACATATATGGAGTGTGAAGCCCGGAGCTGACAATACATGGCTAGTGCCTGTCAGATCATTTGTGTGAAGTCTGAAACCGACAATATGTAACTTGTGCCTGTCAGGTCATTTGTGTGGAGCCTGATGTTGACGATATGTGACTTGAACCTGTCAGATCATTTGTAGCAATATAAATATAACATGAATTACCACATAAGAGTATCAGCTGAATATTAGCACCATAGATACACATAAGTATGTAACCATCATTGGCAATAAGCGTTTTTATTCCATTTCGTTTGATCGATTGTATGTTTCACAGCTATAACATTGTATCATCTCCCATTTAAGATAGTTGTCTTGTTTCAATAACCACATTTGCATGGGAATGTTTCACTTGTAAAGACGTACTACCCGACCAAATAAAACAAAAATGTATTTAAAACATTATATAGAAAAACATTATATAGAAATCCCTGACACAAAAATAACCTTCCGGAGAAATGATTTCCATCAAAATTCTTTTTGATGCTTTCCTAAAAAAAAATATACACCAACTGGTGAAGATACAAATGTACACAAAAGCCACTAAAACTTTAGAGCGCCATATGGGTCGGTGGGCGGGACGCTTAAACGATCAGTATCTCAACATAGTTAAAAGTTGGGGACATACTCACAGATAAAACATGTGTCTTAAATGGTTCCAGTTGTATCGAAAATTAAATAAGCTTTGTTCTTCGCGAAAGAATTGTTTAATTTTCGAAGAAAATTGCGAAGGCAAGTTTAATTGCTGAGGAAAGAAAGCTTATTTGCTAAATAAATAACATTTATGCGTCTAGAAAATAACTACCTTTTTATCAACGATGACTTTATCAGGGCAGTGCAAAATAAGTGTTCTCGGCGGAAATAATTTCTTTGCGACGAATCAAATTGTCCTATATGGGTAAACAAGATCTTGTTCGACGCAGAAATATATTTTCAACTCAAGATTGAAATTAATTTTGTTAACAAATTAAATCATTTTCTATCTGAGAAGTGTTTAATGTTTGTAAAAATAGACTATCCCCGCAATTGAATGATTTTTGGTCTCGTTGGAAAGATAACGTTTTATATTGTGAAAAAATTGTCTGTGGTCGCAAATAAAAGTAGTTTCGTCCCAAACAAATTTATAATCGCGAAATAAACGTTCGACTCCACAGTCTATTAAACTGATTATTTTACAGGCCATACCAATGATAATTTTCTCTCTATTTTCGAGGTTAATGTGGGTGGGTGAGTGGGAAGAATTATTTCCTAAAAATAATGATTAGTTCTTTGTATTTTGTCAACAAACAAATATTCTGGTTACAGACAGTAGATAGCATCCTTGTTTCTGTCTTTTCACCATATTTTCATTTATGAAAATATATACCGCAGCGATTAATTTTGTTTCTAAACTATTTTGCTATGGAAACAAGTATAGAGAATGGATCAGACGAAATGTTACCATATTTTATAGGGGGACATTTTAGAATAGGTAACACTATGTATGTCAACTCAGGCACAATAAATGATGATAAAAATAAAACAGGAAATTGAAACAGAAAATATTCTAGATGAAAGAATCTGAGAAATATTAGCAAGAACTGAAAAGACTTAAACATTATTTGGTAGCAATCCTTTCAGTAAAATGCAGAATTATGATTGTATGAACGCAATTTGACTTTAAAACATGTTCGTTGTCGGTAGGAAAATCAGTATAAGCGTTTGAGATGTAAAATGTCATCAGAATAAACTTTGTGTCTATAGTTTCCTTACTTGTCATTTAGACTTTCTTAAGTGCAGCTTTTCTAGAGAAATCAATGCTCTTTTGTCTATAGTATTTACAAAAGCAAACTGACCAGCTTTCAACTTCAGTAATGTTGCCTTAAACATAAAGTAGGAAAGATAACATCCGGATTATATTGTATCATATCTATTCATGTCCCTTGCGTGATTGTCTCGAGTCTTTACAATTATTAGACTGGTTGATTAATGTAATGAATCGGCAAATTTTCCGGCACTGAAGAGTAAAATTAATTTACAAGGACGCAAACTTTAGGACAAAGATACAATCTAAGGTAGAACCAATTAATGTAATAGCTTAAGAAAAGTTTACGATACCACCAAATCTATGAGTCAATGAGGCGTGTAATAGGCACTTAATTACGGTATCATTGCGTGATGTCATTTTAGAACTACTTTCTGACTTCTGCCTATTTACAACCAGAACCTCGAAGCGTACTCTAATAATTTCCTCTTCCACCTGTGATATAGTGCCATGCCGTAATTGATACCTGAATTTCATTAACTGTCTCACGAGATGAACGGAAGGAACATTATAAGGCAAAACATCATCAAATAGGCAGGTAGCGTGAGTGGCTAATTCAGTTGTATTAGTTTTCAGTTTTCCTCCTTACCTGAGCGGATGGATTTAACATACATCAAACTCCGCAATGGTTTCCGCGTCAAAATTCGACAACGGTGTCTCGTGGAAAATAATGGGATTGTATTCGTTTCGTTTCGATTCATTTAAGCATATTTTATTGCTTCAAGTGGTAAGATTATACATGTGAAATGTTTGGAGAAAAAATATCTCCAACTTATTTGTACGTTTGCATTAGTATTATTAATTTACTACCATTGAGTCATAGCAATAATTTTTTTTCTTCAGATGTCCGAACGCACGCACACACGCACACACACACACACACACACACACACAGATATATATATATATGTGTGGGGGGTATGTATGTGTGTGTGTGTGCGTGCGTTCGGACATCTGAAAAAAATTATTGCTATGACTATGGTCGTAAACTAAGCAACACGTTTAGTAAAACTCGACAAATAGTTTATTTCCCTAGAATACATAAAAGAAAATTTGAAAAGAACATTTTTATTGCTAATTAAATCCTCAATAGTCCTAAAAAGTTTCATCTCAAGTCAAAAGTATAGGGTATTACGAATTAATTCTAGTGATGTTCCGAATTAATTCAAATCTTGAATATACTGGTGTACTAATAGCCTGGAATAGTGTTGATGTTCTAACAGTCCGTATGCATCACAATGTTTAATACAAAATGTTTCTAAATGAATTCACAATAATCCCCCGAAAATAGTTATTTAATCCGAAAGTATTTATGGGCTCTTGGTAATTGCAATGGATAATTTAAATATATTATTATTAGTAGTAGTATTGTGTTCAGTCGTTCATTTGGGCTGAAATTTGTTTCTTCGAATTCAAGTGATTTCCTCCTGGAAATACAGAATGCTTATAAAAATAATATTCTTGGACGGAGACATTCACAAGGATTTATAGAGAATTCAAACCTGGAATTATATTACTGTGCTTCAATAAAAAAACTGTTGGTATAATACGACGATACAGAACACCACAGGTACATCAATACTTTCGCCTTTGGATTAAATTTGTATTTCTACAACAGTGTATTCAGAACTTTTAAGATTAGGACTTCTGTCTGTAATTCTACGAATATTTTGGGATTTTATTTGAATACCGTATTTTGTTTTCATTTTTACTTTGTATGCTAGGGAAATAAATTACTTGTTGAAATTTTCTATGTTTATTGCTTTTCACTGCTTCTGTTACTTATCTTAGGAGCATATATACTCATAACAAGAGAGCACGACAAACATCTAGTAGGCCCGAAATTATGGAGAGAAATCCAATGTTCTGAGCTCAAATGCAAATAAACATCATTATCCTAAAACATAATCTACAATCATAGACAAATAGTAGCTATGCAAAACGTTGTTTACAAAATGACCCTAACAACATATAATCATGGGCAAAAGCCAACACACAGTACAAATTAAATATAGATGACAGTGTTACGTCTTTTAGGAAACAAGCTTTGTAAAATTTAACAAATAATCTATTTCCTAGAAAAACAAGGTAAAAATGAGAAAAATAACTTACAGTTTTACGAATCAAATCTAAAACTAATCCAAGAATTAGAAAATAGCAGTCCTCGTAACAAAAAAGTCCTAATGAAACTCAGTTCGAATCCCGATCAAATACGAAATGGAAGGCGATGAAGTTTGCTGTGGTCAGCGTCGTGCTGATGTGTCAACAATTCTTTGTTGAATCACAGAATATAACATTCCAGGTTTTTAATTCTGTATAGATGTCGATAAATGTCTTTGTCCAAGAATTAATGTAGAGCAAGAGTATTTCCTGGGAAAACAAACTTGAAATCCAAATAAATTTAAGAAAACAAAATAATCAGCCCAAAGCTGGTCACAACATAAAACACTTTAACTTCTCAAGTGTTAAGGCAAGAATGACAATTGCTTCTCAAAACATTAGTAATAAATCAAACTACAATGCAAAACAGATTCCCCGGATGGAGGTCAAGAGTTCATACTTCTTGCAAAACCAAAGGTTTGTAAAAATAAACAAATGCTATTTATCATGTACTCCAAGTATGGCCTCGAATCCACTTTAAGTATCTTACTCTGAGAAAGAATTAAAAAAGTAAAGAAGTTGTTTACTACAAATCTTACTGATTCTGAATCAAGGTCAGGAACTATGTCAGCATTAAATACAAAGTTTCTTTTATTAGTTGTTTACTTTGAAAATAAAAAATCAGTCAGAACTGAACACTATTCCTGTAAATAAAGTAACATTACAATAACATGTAATGGAATGAAAAAATGTAAAACTTATAAACAAAAATTAAATTATATCAAATATAAATTAAATCAAATATACATAACGCTTCCCCATAAAAGAAAAATATATATTATATATATAATAACACTTTCGTTTTACCATATGTTATTTATATATGAGGTTTAAGAAAACAGCATAAGAAGAACTCTTATGAATTAAACAAAGTGTACATGAAATAATATTCCTATACACGAGAAAGTGCATCTGCTATTAAATTGTATTTCTCCTTGATGCGCCTGATGTCAGTATTATATTCCTGCGAAAACAAACTCGACCTTAGTGGTTATTGACTTTTAATTTTCGTCTTGCCGATGAAAGTAAGCGGGTTCTGATCACTAAAGACTATAATCGAAGGAGCTGAACTAATGTAAACGTCAAAATGTTGTAATGCCATTATCAAAGCCAAATATTCCTTCTCGATTGTTGAATAATTTCTTTTGTGCTTATTTAAGTTTTTAGATAAAAAGCACACTGGATGATCAACGCCATTTTTATATTCCTGACTTAATACTGCTCCAACCCTAATATCACTTGCATCAACATACAGTTTAAACGGTAGACTGAAATTTAGGGCTGTAAGAACGGGTTTGCTATTAAGTATTGCATTTAACCTATCAAAAGCCTTCTGACATTTTTCAGTCCAACTTTGTTCTTTTGCTCAAAAATTTGTCACGGGTTCAGCAATTATAGAAAAATTGGAACAAAATTTCCGATAGTATCCAGCCATACCAAACAATCTCCATCAGTTGCTTTTTATTTACAGTCACGGGCAATTCAGGGATAGCCTTGACTTTAGCATCTATAGATTTAATAGGTCCATGTCCCACGATTTGTCCTAGAAATGGCACATAAGCTCGGCAGAACTCACTTTTGGAAAAATTAATTGTCCAACTTTCATCAGTGAGTCTGTCAAAGAATTTCCGAATTGTCGCTTAATGTTCTTTCCGGGTGTCGTTCTATATGATTATGTCATCAATGTAAGCATCACAATTATCTAGACGAGAGGTGATCTTATTCATTAGACGTTGAAAAGTACTTGGCGACCCTTTCATCCCAAACGGCATCACTTTATATTGATAAAGTCCATCTGGACTCACGAATGCCGAAATTTCCTTTGCTCTTTCCGTCAGTGGAATTTACCAAAATCCTTTCAGAACGTCATATTTGGTGACATACTTGGCATTTCCAATCTTATCAATACAGTCATCGATTCTTGGTAATGGAAATGAATCTGTTTTAATCACACAGTTCACCTTTCTATAATCAGTGTACATACGAAATGTTTTATCTGGTTTCAGAGCAAGTATACATGGTGAACTCCAGTCACTTTTGCTGGGCTCTATGAAATCTTTCTCCAGCAAATGCTGAATTTTCTTTTTCTTAAGTATTCCTGTTTGAGAGGGTTCATCCTGTACCGGTGTTGTTTCCCAGGCTTAGAAATTGCAAATTAAACGTCAGGAAAAATTGTGTCTGTTCTTGTAGGAACATCTGTAAATAAGTGCTCATATTCAAGTAATAACTGTTTCAGTTCATTTCTTTCTCGCTGTTGCAAATGTGAAAGTTTCTGGTGCAGATCTTTCATAAGTTTCGAATTCCGAAGATTTGTCACTCCAATATCAGTAGCGTCCGATGGTGTTCCTTCACTTAAACCTTCAATGAGTGGGACAGGTACAACTAAATAATTTGCATGTTTAACCTAGCAATCTCTGTCAATATGCTGGTACTCTTTAAATTTATTTACATTCCAGGAGTAGTAGTATTATAACTTAACTCGTTCATTTTCTTCTTAGCTTTGTAAGGGGCGTGATATCTAATAGGAAGAAAATTTTGAAGAATGAGCAAGAGGGACAGAACTCCATTACTATACTCAAAAGTTCTCTCCATTGTAGTTCTGTTGAACCATAATTTCACTTTTGACTTGAATTGCTGGATGCCAAATCAGCTGGAGAATTCCAGACCTAATGTTTGACTCTTGACCCGATTGGACAGATTTGGGAAGGCCAAATGAGTAAGATCTTTATTAAAGCTTTTACTATTTTTTAAATTTAATACTTCTCAAAGGAATTGCCTTTGTTGACGCATGAATTATGCTATTGTAACAATAAATACATGTCATTTGTCTCGGACTCCAATTATGATCTCAATACCACTTTATGAATCTTACTCTGAGAAAGAATTTTTTAAAAGTTGTTTACTACAACTCTTACTGGTTCTGAATCAAGGTTAGGAACAAGGTCATCATTAGATACAAAGTTCCTGTTATTAGTTGTTTACTTTGAAAAATAATAATATCAGTCAGAACTGAACTCTATTCAAGCAAATAAAGTTACATTACAATAGCGTGTAATGGAATAAAAAAAATTAAAAGTAACAAACAAACAGTTAAATCAGTTCAAATATAAATGAAATCAAATATATATAACAACAGTATATATATATATATATATATATATATATATATATATATATATATATATATATATATATATATATATATATATATATATATATATATATATATATATATATATATATATATATATATATATTTATTTATAGAGAGAGAGAGAGAAAGAGAGAGAGAAGCACGAGTATAATAACTAATGCACTTAGTGATAATCGAACCGAAAATGCAATATTGATCACACGGGGTAACGTAGGTTTTAGTGATCCTGATTTTTATAACCTATTACTGTGTTTATTTCTAGAAATAGTGTTCTTTGCAATAGAGTGAGATCAACACTCATATAGAGGAAGGAGCGTTTTTAAAAAGTAAGACATGTTTATGTTCATAATACCTAACAAGGAAATGAAAATAGTTTTTAATTGGGTATCCAATGGAGCAAACTGGAAAAGAAATTAAGTTAAAAAAACTTCTACTTCAGAACACGGAATTTATAATACGCTAATAATAAAGAAGCTGACCAATCGTCTAGAGCTTAGGTAGCGGCCAATAATACATTTCGTTGTTTCTCGTCGGAGAGTTCTGATACCTAGACATTTTTTGGATATAATGGTAACTCGTTCCAAATTCTTGTCATAAATGGGAACAAAGAAGTTTTGATCAATGATGCACGATAATAAAGCTTAGCAAGGATTAATAATTCTGTATATATATATAGGTAGCTATTGTATGTGTACAAGGTGAAGAGATTCAGTTAGGTACTTAGGACACTGCTTACTGATAATTTAAAGAAAGAAAAAAGAAACACACCCACCCCACCTTTTCCAAAAAACCAAAAGAAGCTATAATGACATTCTTTCTGCAAGAGTTTGGTAACCTGATTTAAAAGAGATTGCTTCCTCGAGATCATATTGCGGAATGCAGGACACAGGCTATCTGTCTCATGTACTATTTTGTCCAATAATGAAACAGCGAACATGATGACCAAAATTCTGATATATTTTCTGGTATCGGTCAAAACGTAAGTGAAGAAAAACTTATATGATTGTCTGAGGATATAATATACCAGCCGTTTATGAGGTGGTTAAAGCAGATTAAACAATATTGTTATTATTCTATGCATCAATACTGTTCGACAAAGATCCATATGACGTTAAGACTATTCCAAATGACAGGATGAGGAAACGCTTTTATCTCCTCAGAATTTACTCTCAAGGTAAACGTTCATTCCCGGATTACAATTTATAATCCAATTCTTACTAAATTCCATAATATTAAAGACGAACGGACGAAGACACCACCACCCCAAGGAACACCTGCTGTTGTCGTTCAGTTCAAAATTAGTTCCTTATGAACTCTTGCTAAATTCTCGTTCAATTAGACGTGTAACTGAAATTTAAAATAAAAGATTTTAAAACTTACAAACAATTAAATTAAATCAAATATAAATTAAATCAAATATACTTAACACTAGAGTATCGTTAATATTCTGGCCCAAAGTTAATGTGAAGGATTAAATGATCACATAGGTTTCTGATACAATAATAGTTAGAGATTGGTAGCCGAGTGAGGCCTTAAACGAAATGGTTCGTAGACTGTGTTGACCAACTTTCTTACAGGAATTTCGTGCAGGTGCTTTTTGTGTGGATTTAGATGGTCAACGTTTAGTTCACCTGTGGTAAAGCATGTATCACTAATAGCCGAGACGTAGGAAGAAAACGTTTGGAAGAATCGCTGTGTTGGTCTTTAAAGAGTACCGAACGAAATCCCATTGTTTTGTAAAACGAGTTGAAACCAGATCGTTTCGTAATTTTGAACGTCAGACTTGTGCCTTCGTCTCAATGCATGCATTTGTTAACACAGGAAAAGTATCGCCTGTTAATTGATTTATATAATTTGGAACATGTCTTTAAGTCAGGTATTTCTGACAATATCATCAAAATATGCATCACTACAAAAGAATATCATATTATGATAGTTGTGCCCTGAGTACTTCTGATGTTGGCCTCATGGTCCAAATATTCTGAAGAAAGAAAGAAAGTTAATGTGATTCAAGCTTTTGGACCAGGGTTTGTGTCAATATTTTAACCATTAACATACTGAAGTGCTCTAACAATGAGACAGATCATGTGTTCACGTGGAAAAGGACTTTTAACTTTGTATAATGTGTTACGGAGAATATTATAAATAACATACTATTGAAATCAATTTGAAAAATCGCTTTTTAAAAGTGGGGATTGAGCATAAGTGCTAAAAGTTTTTTAAGATAATTTCCTTTTTCAATCTAATGAATTTTCAGTCATGAGCAATTGATCTTCCAAGATAGCATGCAGCAAAAAAAAAGCAAACCTAACACCAACAGAACCCGTGATAAATGACGAAAAAAAGAAAATGAAAGATTAAATGATGCCCGCTTGTTAATAATTAGAAACATGATGACGAGAAGAAAAAAAAGAAAGATTAAATGATACCCACTTGTCAATAGTTAGATAATGACGAAGAGAAGAAATGAAAGATTAAATGATGCCCAGTTGTCAATAATTAGAAACATGACGAAGAGAAGAAAATGAAAAATTAAACGATGCCCAATTGTCAATAATTAGAAAAACAAGTGCAATTTACTTCGGGACGAAAAATATAGTATGCCTAAATTAAATTTGTACATTTTAATGTGCATGTCAACGGTGTCATACCGTAAAACACGCTCACTCACATAAACGTTGATGAAAGGCCCGGGACAACAGTTACATTTTGACGTAGAACAAAGCCGTTCTTTAGAGGACAATAATACCAAACGTACACACATACATTTGCACTCATATTACAATAAGAATTTAAATTTTAGCACAGAGTGACACAACTGTCTCGAATAATTTAGGGATCGGAAAAAGAATAGAGTATTATAAAAAATGACTATGTGATTAGAAACATAGCTACTCTTTGTGAATAAGGCGGAAAGTTACGGATGGAAGCGAGCAGTAGCATAGCAGCAGCATCTTGCGTGACGTGATCTAGTCAGTCCACTACGTCATTACAAGAAGATTGCTTTTCAGGTTGTAGTGGTGGATAATGTTTCGCTTCGATCTTAACATCCCTAATTAACTTCCACTTAAAAGAAACAAGGCTCATTGGCAATGCAAAGCCTTTCATGGTTAATGAATGGCATGATATTATATAACATCCAGTGCACCGTAATTTCGTAACGCGCAGGTTTCGGTTAGAGGCACAATAAATCGATGATTGATGAACAGTGTTTCGTGTTAAAGAGACATCGGGTAAATGTTATGAGTGGATTTGTCTCATAACTTGTTGTGAAATGTTTTGACTGGCACTTTCAACACATTCGCCATACTCATTTAACGGTGGGCACGCTTATATTGACAGAAAGGTAATAGGAAGGTTGTACATCTTAGTCATAAAAATGACATAGAAAATGATTATATCCTTTCAAGCGCACCAACTTCATACAATTCTAGAATTTTTATCGTTTGGAATATAATGTAAATAATTAAATATCGAATGAGTCAACAATAATCAAGAAACATGCTTAATAGACAACTGTTCCAAACTAATAGCAATGATTATTTATAATAAAAGTATTTTATTGGATTGTTTGGTCTAAAATACCAAAACAATGTTTCCAGTAACTTGCAAGCATTTTATTCCTAGATTAATAATTAGTAAGCATGGCTTTGGTAGCGAAATCGTGTTTACAATTAATCCATACTACGATATAAATAAATATAAATCCTTAATAAAATTTACCTTTACACTACTTGATTATAATTTTCCAACGGCTGCTTCACCCATCCGATTACCGCCAGGAATGTAGTGAAACAAGATATCGTGGACATTGTTCGGTGGGGAATTTTGCATACATGTTTGTTGTATCAATACTTTACCTCCAAGTGCAATCATGGCCTTCGTTTCTCTTTTGATGTCCCATCTGAAGATTCTTTCTTTGAGAGCTGAATCGAGTTCATGTCTTGGATGATATCCGCGTCAGCGAGGTAACGCGCACTTACATCGTTTGATGCTTTGTACGCGAGATCATGTCGGTAACATGCGGCATCTTTACATTTTAGAAGTTTTTGCGAACGCTCATCGGTCATGATTTTCGGCAAGACTGCAGGAGAGATCAAGCTACGTTTATCACCAAGATATTTATTATACAGTGCTCTAGGGCGTTTAGTCAACGCGGCAACCATTTTTGTTCCTTCTATGGAACTAAGAGTAAAAAACGATTTGCTGTCCGCCCACGAAGTCAAACTTGTTTGTTCCATAACAGACGCAAGTTCAAGCAATTCAAGCTTGGTCGTAAGGTCTTTGAACCCGAGTTGGATTTGCGGTACATGTTCATACGTGGCATCCCACATAATAGGAAAACTTGATGATTCTGATAAAACAATTATTATTCAACATGGCATCACGAAGCGCAGTTCCGAGTTTCTTAACAAAAACACCATCAGTTGTTGTTGAATCGGGTCACGAGATGGTTAGCGTACGACAGACAAGAGCCAAAGTCAACAAGGTTCGTTAAATTGAAAAAATAATTGATTTCTCAAGAATAAAAACTGATGCTAAAATATGGAATGAACAATTCTGATTATCAATATATTTATATAAACAAAACTAAGACACAATAAAGACATAATAAAATAAAGAAAAACAGAACCAAGACGAGGGTCGTTTTCCCATCCAATTTCTTTCAATAACATTCTAAATTGTAAACAAGGTAAGAACATGTAAAACATCAGGAAGATTAGACATACCCAAAGGGGAATACCAATATTCTTAAAATAGATCAAAGTTGAAAATGTTTACTTCAAAGTAAAATTAATCGTAAAATATCATCTGTAGAGAACAATTAGCTATGTAATATGCTGTTTACATACAAGACATTAGAAAGTTAGGCCAAACATATACCCTCAATTATGGACAAAGGTCAATCACACAATACAGATTAAATATACATAACAATGGTTAACGGTGGCCGTTGGTCACTGAGAGCATTTCTTTGCTAGCCGTATTGCAAGCCATATTGTATTGACATAATCATCTCTTTGATTCAGATTAATCTAACCCGTGAAGTCATAAGCGACAACTACCAAGCAAACATTGCGCAACCGTGAGTGGCATAGCCTCAAAGGGTTACTTATTGTTTGGGTTCGCCCCGAATGTGCCTCCGGGTTATCTTATATCAATTACCCTCTATGTATATTCTATTCATCAATATTTGACTCCAGCAAGTACATTTTCCACTCAGGATAAGGATCAGTAAGGACACATGCGAGGGGAGACCTTGCCAATACAACTGTACGTTATAAATTTACTTGAGATTATTGTATGCAATGACGATTGTATGTGGACGTGTTAGACCTGCACATGTCATCAACCCGTTTACGTGACATATTACCAAAATTGTCTTAGTTATGTTGTCCAGGGACTGTTCACGAGAGCCCCACAGTTGTTTCCATATGTGATCTCATCAAAAGCGCTGCCGATAATATCCCCTTACTACGGCAATTATTGATTCGGGTTCCTCTTGTACAACCAAAGTCGGTTGCACTTTCCTCGCCGGCCAATAAAGTCATCACTGAATCTGCTCAACAACGTCTCGACGCGCTACTGCAAGCTAGTACTGAAACAGATTAGAGTTGTTAATGGGGCCTGCACGCAAGTGGTGAAGCCCCAGAGGAGTCTCCCTAAAAGGTATAAGAAGAAACCGATAATGTATAAAGTTTCGCCATGGCTCGATTCAAAGATGCAGTCGACCCCGCGTTTGAAATGGACGTGTCTGTGTTAGTTGATCAAAGTGTCTGAGAATTGTTGGTACTATTCTTACCCAGCTAAGGATGATGATTAAGAGGAACACATAGAATCACAAGTGCATGGAACGTTTTGGTATTTTATTCCGAGTGAGGATTTGTTTGAAATCAATGTAAATAATGACGACTGTGCAAATTACGATTCTTTTGCTAATATTGAATTAGTCAATAAAGGGATCTTGTTATTGCTCATTATCATACAATATCTCATCGAAGGAAAGGAAATCAAGGCATGTTTGAGCAACGTTGACATGACCACGGAGGACTCGCCAGATGCAGCGATGATTACACATGATCTGCTAGCCCGTCTGTAATGTTTCACAAAGATACATCCGAACATGTAGATCATATTCTGTATGAATGTAGGTAACCTATATAAAAAAACACACATCGCCTGATGATGCGGACACAGAACCCCTACTTACCGACATCAATGGACATTTCAACTTCGCATGGTGCAAATACCCATAAGGTATTCTTCATCACTGCATCATTTGTGTTTATTTAAAGTACCAAAACTGTAAACAAAACAAGTATGCTCTTAATGCACTTTATTGTAATATTGTTTTATATTTCTAATAGTCGATTCAAAAGTGAAATTATAGAGAATGCATATTAATGTACTCGAAATAAATCTAGAAGACTGCAAAACGATGCCATTTACACGATATATATATATATATATATATATATATATATATATATATATATATATATATATATATATATATATATATATATATATATATATATATATATATATATATATATATATATATATATATATATATACATACATACATACATATATATGATGACATGATCAGCGTATCTAATCATCTTTCTTAGAGACAGTGATTTGGCATATGTTGTTTATATAATATGATTTGATTTAGCCATCGTGTATATGTGTGTGTGTGTGTGTGTGTGATTATGATTTTTAACGTAGCTTTAACAATTGTTCAGTCATATCGCTACGATGTCTGCAGTGTGGCAGTTTATAGTGATGTCTAGCACTGGGGCATCATGCAGCAGACATGTAGCATGATGTCCCACCCAGACACATTCTCTTGACACCAGGCCGACCAGTCCTAACACTAACCTCTTAATGCTGAACGCCAAGCGAGGCAGCTGTTTGTATCATTTTTGTAAGTCTTTGGTGATTTAGCCATCGTTAAGTGAATTTCGTACAATTCACTAGTTTGTCTTTAATCAACAATGTTGTATGATTACAGAAATATACGATCATTTAGTCTCATCTGTAACCTTGACCTTATCTTGCATTTGACCTTGCAAAAATAAGTAATTAAGTAACGAATTACGAGATTATATATAAATCGGCTGTATAGAAGATTTGAGATCAATCGCAAGAATATGCAATAAATATTTGTCTGTGCATAAAGTCACATAATATTTCATTGATTAAATTAAAATGTGCAAATTAACTAGGATTAATAAAGCTATGCAAACCATTTTAAGGTTACTCATGAACATAACCGCGATATATCGAGTAGCATTAAAATGAGAACCACTTTATTCGTCGTGTGGAGTATTTGTAATAGAATTACAAGTAAATCAGATTTTCTTCGTAAGCTTTAACAATCATTTCAAAGAACAGATCAATCAAAAAGTAACAACCTGCAAATAATGGACTTCATATTTTGTTGTGTACCGTACATTGCGAAAAATGTAAAATACATCTTTTGTTTTAAAAGACAGTAAATTAAAAATGTTCAAAGATACATATTTAGGAATTATATAATCTCACAAAACATCGGACATAGCTACTAATTAATGATAGTGAAAATATACAATAATAAAGAAGCACAATGACCGTAAACGTGTAATCGGTCTTTAGAAGCAAAATGACAATTATGGTGTCCTCAGTCTTAAAGAAGCATAATGACAATAAACGTGTAGTCTGCCTTAAAGAGGCATAATGACAATAAACGTGTAATTAGTCTTAAATAAACATAATGACAATAAACGTGTAGTCTGTCTTAACAAAGCATAATGACAATAAACGTGTCGTCTGCCTTAAAGAAGCATAACGACAATAAACGTGCAGTCTGCCTTAAAGAAACATAATGACAACGAACGTGTAACCACTCTTAAAGAAGCATAATGACAATAAACGTGTAGTCTGCCTTAGAGAAGCGTAATCGCAATAAACGTATAGTCTTTCTTAAAGAAGCATAATGACAATAAACGTGTAGTCTTCCTTAAAGAAGCATGATGACTATACACGTTTAGTCTGCCTTAAAGAAGCACAATGACAATAAACGTGTAATCAGTCATAAAGAAGCATTATAGCAATGGACGTGTAATCAGTCTTTCAAAAAATAACAATTATTGTATCCTCAGTCTTAAAGACGCATAATGACAATAAATGTGTGATCGGTCTTAAAGAAACATAATGACAATAAACGTGCAGTCAGTCTTAAAGGAGCATAATGACAACAAAAGTGTAATCAGCCTTAAAGAAACATAATGACAATAAACGTGTAATCAGTCGTAAAGAAACATAATGACATTGAACGTGTAATTAGTATTAAAGAACATAATGAGAATAAAGGTGTAATAAGTCTTAAGAAGCATGATGACAATAAACGTGCAATCAGTCTTGAAAAAGCACAATGACAAAAAACGTGTAATCAGTTTTAAACAAGCATAATGAGTAAATATATAGAGAGGATATCTTCGTTCTTTGAGTAAATATATAGAGAGGATCACTTCGTTATTTGAGTAAATATATAGAGAGGATCACTTCGTTATTTGAGTGAATATATAGAGAGGATATCTAAGTTTTTTTCCTCTAATAGATCACGAGTGAAGTGGACACATTTTATTAGAGATTTGGTTTAGTTTGGTATTGGTAAGGCACGTCAACACTTATTAGTGATTTATTTTAGTTTGGTGTTGTTAAGGGCAATTAACACTTAATAGTGATTTGGTTTAGTTTGGTGCTGTTAAGGCACATCAACAATTATTAGTGATTTGGTTTAGTTTGGTGTTGTTAAGGCACGTCAACACTTATTAGTGATTTGTTTTAGTCTGGTGTTGTTAAGGCACATTAACACTTAATAGTGATTTGTTTTAGTTTGGTGTTGTTAAGGCACGTCAACACTTATTAGTGATTTGTTTTAGTTTAGTGTTGCTAAGGCACATTAACACTTAATAGCAATTTGGTTTAATTTGGTATTGGTAAGGCACATCAACACTTATTAGAAATTTGGTTTAGTTTGGTATTGGTAAGGCACATCAACACTTATTAGTGATTTGTTTTAGTTTGGTATTGGTAAGGCACGTCAACACTTAATAGTGATTTGTTTTAGTTTGGTGTTGTTAAGGCACATTAACACTTAATAGTGATTTGTTTTAGTTTGGTGTTGTTAAGGCACATCAACACTTATTAGCAATTTGGTTTAATTTGTTATTGGTAAGGCACATCAACAATTATTAGTGATTTGGTTTAATTTGGTATTGGTAAGGCACATCAACACTTATTAGTGATTTGTTTTAGTTTGGTGTTGTTAAGGCACATCAATACTTAACAGTGATTTGGTTTAATTTGGTATTGGTAAGGCACATCAACAATTATTAGTGATTTGGTTTAGGTTGGTATTGGTAAGGCACATTAACACTTATTAGCAATTTGGTTTAGTTTGGTACTGGTAAGACACATCAACACTTATTAGTGATTTGTTTTAGTTTGGTGTTGTTAAGGCACATTAACACTTAATAGTGATTTGTTTTAGTTTGGTGTTGTTAAAGCACATCAACACTTATTAGCAATTTGGTTTAATTTGGTATTGGCAAGGTACACCAACACTTATTAGCAATTTGGTTTAGTTTGGTATTGGTAAGGCACATCAACACTTATTAGTGATTTGTTTTAGTTTGGTGTTGTTAAGGCACATTAACACTTATTAGCGATTTGGCTTAGTTTGGTATTGGTAAGGCACATCAACACTTATTAGTGATTTGTTTTAGTTTGGTGTTGTTAAGGCACATTAACACTTAATAGTGATTTGTTTTAGTTTGGTGTTGTTAAGGCACATCAACACTTATTAGCAATTTGGTTTAATTTGGTATTGGTAAGGCACATCAACATTTATTAGTGATTTTAGTTTGGTATTTTTAAGGCACATCAACACTTAATAGCAATTTGGCTTAATTTAGTATTGGTAAGGCACATCAACACTTATTAGTGATTTGTTTTAGTTTGGTGTTGTTAAGGCACATTAACACTTATTAGTGATTTGTTTTAGTTTGGTGTTGTTAAGGCACATCAACACTTATTAGCGATTTGTTTTAGTTTGGTATTGTTAAGGCACATCAATACAAGAAGGACTTTTGAAGAAGAGTGTCTTGCCCAAGGACACACCACAATAGCCTACCTGACCTGATCCGATGGTAGGGTTCGAACCCGCAAGTCTGGCATGACAACACTGAATCACCACATATCCTTGTCAGAAGTGAATATAATTTAGGACAAGAACGTTTTACAATTTCTCTTGTACATATAATGCTGCTGGATGCATTTTTATCAAATGAACGACATTGTTCATAAGAAAACAAGCATAGGATAATGTATGGGTAACAAAGAATATCGAATAGAAGTAGACCATTTAAGTTCATTGACAGAAATTTGCATGACTCATGTGGAAACCTATCGTTTTCAAAGTACTTTTAGCCTATTCTTTTTTAAGCATTTTGTTATGGCAACCCGTCATTGATTTCGTCAACGTACATAACTTATACACTCGTTACATACATGACTATCTGTTTATCGAATTAGGAGAGAGAGAGAGAGAGAGAGAGAGAGAGAGAGAGAGAGAGAGAGAAGCCTTAATATGAAAATACAGGTTTAAAAAACATACATACATGCAGATATATTTCCTAAATGGAAAAAAAAGTAGTTCCAAACATTACATCGTCGATATCAATTTACTTCTTCTGATTTCTACAGTATCGCAGTATGAAATGTATTCCAAAAATAGTTTGTTACCGATGTATTAAAGTGCCGTTTTCACGGCGAAAAATTTGTATAGAATATGTCATCAAAACGATGCCTTCTGGAAGACTGATCAAAGATTGCAACATGTCTTCATGATTCAGTAAACATGATAACAAATTGATATATTTATATCAATATATCATGATTCAGTAAACATGATAACAAATTAATATATTTATATCGATACATCATGATTCAGTAAACATGATAACAAACTGATATATTTATATCGATATATCATGATTCAGTAAACATGATAACAAATTGATATAGTTTATCGATACATCATGATTCAATAACATAACAAATTTATATATTTATATCGATATATCAATTGATATATTTATATATCGAGATATCATGCTTCAGTAAACATGATAACAAACTGATATATTTATATCGAGATATCATGCTTCAGTAAACATGATAACAAATTGATATATTTTATTGATATATCATGATTCGTTAAACGTGATCACAAATTGCTATATTTATATTGATGTATCACGATTCAGTAACATGACAACAAATTAATATTTTTTATCGATATATGCCATCACGACCTCAGTATCTAAATTAATTTTTGTGTTTAGTTAATTATGTCAACCGATTGCGATCGGGAACTCTTCTTTTTGGCTTAAAAGACGTCTTGATCATGTACGTTATATAAATATTTCATCATGTGCGTTGTAGAATTATTTCATCATGTACGTTATTTAAATATTTCATCATGTTCGTTGTAGAAATATTTCATCATGTACGTTGTAGAAATATTTCATCATGTACGTTGTAGAAATATTTCATCATGTACGTTGTAGAAATATTTTATCATACACTTTGTAGAAATATCTGATTATGTAGGTTATAGAAAAAGCTACTCATGCATAATGCAGAAATATCTTATCATGTACAATAAATACCTCATCATGTACGTATTAGAAATATCTTATCATGTGCAATAAATACCTCATCAGGTACGTAATAGAACAAATATATCATGTAGGTTAAAGAAATATCTTATTATGTAGGTATTAGAAATATCTCATCATGTAGGTTATAAAAATATCTTATTATGTCGGTATTAGGAATATCTCATCATGTAGGTTAAAGAAATATCTTATTATGTAGGTATTAGAAATATCTCATATGTAGGTATTAGAAATATCTCATCATGTAGGTATTAGAAATATCTCATCATGTAGGTATTAGAAATATCTCATCATGTAGGTATTAGAAATATCTCACATGTAGGTATTAGAAATATCTCATCATGTAGGTTTTAGAAATATTTCATGATCAAGGTAATATAATTTTCTCATTATGTCGGTTATGAAAAACTCATCATGACGATGGCATATGAATGCTTAACAGAAAAGTTTCGTTCCAGTTGTTTGTCATCATACATATGGGGCTGTTTAACGATTTCAATTAATACTTCATATGTGTAATTTTGGAAAGAAAACGATTATTATCCGTTCAAAACGATAAATCTTCGAAATATAACATTTTTATAATGAATGATCGCTTTTGTGATATGATGGAGTAGTGAAGTTTTCAATTTGTATTTTCACAAAGCAGATGGTCTAAAAAACTAAATCAATAACATAACGTATGGGTTAGTATGCATTATCTTGCGCTCTTCTTCGTTAAATATTTATCCCAAGTGAGTGTCATTAGATATAAAGGTATGGGTAAACTTACTCTGTTGCTTATTGTCCAGATACATTATTTAGTATTTAGAAATTCAGAAAATTTACACAGGTTGGAGATAATAAATTCTTATTTTCAATATTCACAGAAAAGTTGGCGAGAAAAGTTGGCGAGTGAATATTTTCAGCCTGGCATATTTTGTATGGTCACGTCGATTCTTCCAAGGCCTATTTCGCTTACTTTGTCATTTTCGTTTACAGGACTGTAACGTCTTTATTCAAATTGATCTAGTTTCTTTGTCATTATTTTGTATGAGACAGAAGTCACGCTGTTTAAGTTCAATCTAAACCAGAGTTGAAAGAGCTTCGAAACACTTATGTAATAAGTGACGTCATATTTATTACATAAACATATAATGATCACGTGTCTTTGCTGTGCAGCAAACGTAGATTCTACAAAAGTGGAGTACCTTAAAATTCAGACTGCTGTGTACTAGACTTTGAAGTAACTGAGACAGAATGATTATGGATGTACGCCCATTACGAAAAATCGATTGCCTTTCCATTTAAGCCAGAAAATAAAGCACGATTCATTACCTTTTTGTATTTTCCGTTTGTTGCAAAGTCGAAGTCTAGCAGTAATTTAATGAAAATTTGATCCATCTATTTTACCATACGTCTTGTGGCAACTTCCTCTAATGCCGATTAATACAAGGTCGTAAAATTAAAGGTTATAAACAATGTTTGCTAAATAATGTATCGTCTGCTAAAGACTCAAACAATTTGTTCCTCGTTAGCGACTAATGTCCGTTAGTTTATGTGAGTGATCATTTATTGCAAAGATTTATTGCTTTTCTATTTCCTCGGTAAATTGGCTGTGATGAAATATCACGCGCTAAACGTAATTCCATTAGATTCCGGAACGTATGCAGGGATACAAAATTACATCTTTGTCTTGGCTTTTAGACATCGTTTATATTTGTCTTTTATTACAACTAGAATCACATGAAAAAGAAGCATCTCCGTCTATTTTTCTGCATTGCTGACAGGTAAATGGGTTTGGTTCTCAGTGAGAAGTTTTAATATCCTATTCATTAATCATTTATTGTTTTTGCACAAATCCTTAAAGGTGGGACCAATTTCAAACCATGAGAATAGCTTGAGTATAATGAGTTTCTTTGCCAATAGTCTCATATATATATATATATATATATATATATATATATATATATATATATATATATATATATATATATATATATATATATATATATATATATATATATATATATATATATATATATATATATATATATATATATATATATATATATATATGTATACACACACACACACACACACACACAAGGTACTGTTTGCTATAGCGTGTTGCATTTATCTATGCCATAGCAATCAGAAGATTATCTTAAAATTTACTGATCTTAATTACTAGTATTGACTCTTTATTTGAGTTGAACGTGAATCACATTTTGTGTGTACATTACCTTTTAGTTTGGAGACAAGACGTACCATTGATTGCATGTATTACAGTTTTAGACTGAATGTCAGCGTTAGGCTCATGCTAGGCCAAACTGAGACTCGCCCTCTTGCTAGGCCAAACTGAGACTCGCCCTCATGCTAGGCCAAACTGAGACTCGCCCTCATGCTAGGCCAAACTGAGACTCGCCTTCTTGCTAGGCCAAACTGAGACTCGCCCTCATGCTAGGCCAAACTGAGACTCGCCCTCATGCTAGGCCAATCCGAGACTCGCCCATCCATCGTCAAACGAGTTGTACTTTTCAATTATTCTGATGTACTGGCCTTCCAAATCATTTAAGCACGATTTAAGTATCTATGAAGAATTTAAGATAGAAATTGAAGGAAAATTATCAAACAGAAGCCACCTGTTGCATTTGTTTCTTTCGTTTGTCACTTCAATATCATACATCGTGTCAACAACTGTTAATTTGGTGAACGTTTTGGGAATCTGATAATAAATTTTATTTGGATTATATTGGGCTTATGGCAGCTTGAACACATTATTAAACACTGATTAAAATATCCAACATACTTCAGTAAGAAAAACAAAAACAAAAAACAACAACAACAATATAATATAAAAAAGCAGACCGACTGCCTGCGTGTGTTGCATAGGACAATTGTATGAGACATATATAATATGTGATATATACCGCTTACCACTTCAATCGCCACAGTGGCGATGTCATTTTTTAAACGAATTTACTTTCTGTATTTCTATTTTTCCAGTTAGGGAATATATCTGCCATTATGCGTTCCTTTTAAACCTGTATTTCCATATTTATGGTTTTTTCGTGGTTCTTCTTCTACAGCTCTCTCTCTCTCTCTCTCTCTCTCTCTCATGATAAATCTATCTAAAAATGTGTCAATAATGTGGACTCTCAATTATACATGTGCTATCAAAATGTCTAAAATAATCCAAACAACAGAAAATATGTTTCAAGTACTAAAGTTTGTAAAATAGTTGTTCACATGAATCACTCAGACTGTTAAGTGACTGAACTTCCATGACATGTTTCTATTCGGTATTCAGTATTACCCCTACATTATATTAAACCTGTCATACCCCTACAGTATATTATACCTGTCATACCCCTACAGTATATTATACCTGTTATAACCCTACAGTATATTATACCTGTCATACCCCTACAGTATATTATACCTGTTATAACCCTACAGTATATTATACCTGTCATACCCCTACAGTATATTATGCCTGTCATATCCCTACAGTATATTATACCTGTTATACCCCTACAGTATATTATACAGTATAGTATACCTGTCATACCCCTACAGTATATTATATCTGTCATACCCCTACAGTATATTATACCTGTTATAACCCTACAGTAAATTATACCTGTTATACCCCTGCAGAAATAGTATACCTGTTATACCCCTACATTATTTTATACATGTTATACCCCTGCAGTATAGTATACCTGTTATACCCCTGCAGTATATTATACATGTTATGCCCTTACAGTATAGTATAGTATACCTGTTATACCCCTACAGTATAGAGTATAGAGTACCTGTTATACTACGTCAACAGGCACAAGATTTAGGGGATACACAATATTTATTAATTATAGTAATAAAAATGTTGGCATAATGATTTTAACTCTCATTAAACATGTTTGAAAGCAATACATCGGCATTAAACCTGTTGAAAGACCAACTCAGTAAAATAAAGGGAATATTCTCCTTAAATACGTATCTTTCTGATAAAATACCTTCATTGCGTCACATTACAAATATAGTCTAACAGTTACAAAAATTACAGGGATATATTGTTAACTAGAGTCAAAGTATATTGTATCTTAAATAAAATAAACAAGTAAAACAATAAAAAAAATTAAAAAAAAAAAATTAATAAATAAATAAATAAATAAAGAAAGAAAGAAAGAAAGAAAGAAAGAAAGAAAGAAAGAAAGGAATGCTTATTTACACAAGCTATGGAAGTCATGGAGTAATATTGTATTCATAGTACATCATAGTACATCATGCCACTCGTTTCATGGTTCTTATATCAGTTGAACAGTCCTGTGAAATTCTCCATTTATCTCTTAATATCATCGATTTTATGTTTCATCGATACATTCTTGCCATATTAAGCAGATATAGCATCACCACATAGACGTAAAAATTGACGTCATCCATCCTACAAGACAGAGGAGCAATATCATACACTCATAAATGTACATTGATTCCTTGCTATACTAATCATGTGATTTATTTTGTTCCCCCGATAAAATGAATGATTCTAGTAATGGGCACGAAAAATTCTCTCACTTGTACTATTTCAAATGAAATTTATAAAATTATATGAAAATGTCACTAATGTGGTCATAACGTATATCAAAAAGATCATTTTTACCCATTTAGTGCACTTTATTTACATTAAGCTCTCTTGCAATATCCACCATATCTGACCTCGCACTGAAATGCTCTGCTGCGATTTTATAAGTCAGTGTTCAAATATTATCTAAAAGACTCTTCAGTAAATGTTCTAAATAATAGTTAAAAATGCGTTATTAAGCAAAGTCTTTATTCTCCTATTTATAAAATATAAAGAAATATTTAATGTTCAATTTAAGTTTTGCATTCATCAAGCTCTGATTCACTTCAAAGAAGTGGACCGTATTGCGTATGAAAAGGACATAATTTTGAATCATTTAAAAAAATGCCTTTATTAAATCTAATTCAACATTTATCCCAATTTTATTTTTCGTATGAAGTTTGATTTCTAGGTATTTAAATTAATTTTCTTAAGAACAAGTTGTAAACTTTAATCTATGAAGAAACACACATTGTATGGTCGTATTTACATATACTCGCCATAACATCTCTGTACGTTTCTGTTCAAAATAAATGGAAAATGCAGCACAAATTGCTCACTAGATGACGTCACAAAATCACTGTATACACAAACTATTTGACCCTGGAGATGAGTTTCGTTTTGAATGTCATTTCTGGATTTGTTAGCGATGATTATTTTCTAGAAGATCGACTCATTTGACTATGGAAGAGGCAGATCTGCTAGTATAAGCATTGCATTCTATACTGTATATGTTACATTTGGCAATTTGTTTTATCGAAAACAGAGTTAATTCGAGATTAGGCTTTTCTGCAAGTATCTACTAGTGTGTTTCAACTTCAAATGACACTAGCGTTACCTGAACAGTAAGGGAGGTAATCCATTGTGCTTGGTGTGTAAATGGAATATCGCTCAGCCCTTTCCGTCTAGTCGGGAAATAACCGCGAATGTAGTTCTAAGAACAGACACAAAATTTTACAGGTTTTGGGAGATCAGCCCCAGGCGGAGTACACCACATTTGTTTAGACAGAAAAGGCTGACAAGGTTAGGAGTGAATCTTCGTCTCCTAACAGCGCCATATGCACAATCTTAATTCCGAATATAGATATCAATGGCAGCGAATTGAATTCTCGATTTCTATTTAAAGTTTACGGTAAGGGCAGAGAAGGTTCAAATTGAGAACTATGAGTATAACATACATCAAGATCCACCGGCGCATTTTGCACCTGCAGATCTTGGTT
This sequence comes from Sinohyriopsis cumingii, assembly GCA_028554795.2. NCBI lineage: Eukaryota > Metazoa > Mollusca > Bivalvia > Unionida > Unionidae > Sinohyriopsis > Sinohyriopsis cumingii. Next base: position 136,709,933 of record CM068827.1, on the reverse strand, counting down.
CAAAATGGCCGTTGTGCTTACTTATTGATGTGTAAAACACTTCCGAATTGGTGGTAAATTTACCCCACAGATTGTTAACTTTATTAACATATAACATAACAAGTAAATTTCTATACATTAGGTCAATGGCATCATTAATGTCTTTTATTTTAAACAGATTTTCCCGACATTGTTAATTTGTATATTCACGAGTGATTTTGTTTTTATTGTTGATTACTTGACAGTTATTTAGTACTTCTGACAGAGGGACAGGTTAAGGATGATGTTGTGTGCACTTGCAACATGCACAGTTGAGCGAATGCTGGCATATCTCTATGCTTCTTTCATGTACACTGACTCATTTGTTTTAATTTTTTTATGGAGACAATACTTTGTCTAATAAGTAGATTTCTGATCCAAATGTCTGCTTGCATGTTCTCTGCAGGTGAACTCGAAGCAGTGAAAAGTACATTAATTCTAGCAATTATTATAATATGGAAAATGACATTTTGCCCGAAGGGACAAGTCTGGATTCTGAAAGTGCAATCAACCACAGACCAGATAAATGGAATTAAACTTTATTTTTAGCAATCCCTATGATATCTAATGTAATTATTAAATACTAGTGAGATCATCCCGGTAATTATGTTTCTTTCAAATCCAACTCAGAATTGCTGAGCTAGATTTAAGGACAATTTCAAATATTAATGAAATTAAGCTTCTGTTTTTAGTGTCATCATGTCTGATTTTCTCACAGAAATGCTACATTAGTATGATTTGTATGAAACGAAAATGTGAATTCCGCCAATTTTACTCTTTATTATACAACATGGCTCGTTGTTGTATGATTTGAATGTGTTCTAAATTATGGGGAATTTAATTGGCTTAAAACACAAAAATAAAAGCAACTTATATTTAAAACTGCTGGATTAAGAGCAAGACAAAAGACTAAAAAATATGTTATGTTAGTTCACAGTAAGGCACAATCAGTGAATCAGTGACATACCATCAAATATTGGGTTCAGAAGAGTAAAGAAACTGTTTGCTCCTTGCAGAAATTTGTAATTGCATTAATATTTGAAATTATATATATATATATATATATATATATATATATATATATATATATATATATATATATATATATATATATATATATATATATATATATATATATATATTAAATAAAGAAAGTTATAGGCTATTTCTTTTGTCCATTTAATCTCGGAAGTCCAGGAAGTGTAAGTGACAAGTCTATCGCGAGGTCCATATCTGAGGTAAGTGACATGCTACACAACCTAAATTAATCCAACTATCATACATTACAATAAAGGAAATTAAACGTCATTGTATCAGTATCTAAGATATACGATGTCTTTGTGTTAAATAGCCAGGATAACCAGTCAGGAAATTGCGGGAAAACTTGTTTTTAGGAAATCAAATCTTGTCCAAAGTACCAAAATGTAGAAAAGAACAATGGGATGATACTCCATAATGATGATAAAGAGCATGCTTTGCATTTATTTTCATTATCTAACAAAGACAAATGTAACTAAATAAAATGCATAAATGGTATTACTTTTTACGTTGCACTCTCATTATCTTAAATATTTCAAATGGTACGAAACTTCGTACCATATATTATTATATCAATTAACACGATATTTCTATATGATATAGATACAATATGAAATATCAATATTTTCAAAGTCTGAACAAAAATGTAATCGTTTATTTTAATTTTTTTTTTTTACAGGTAACTGTATCATCTCTATACAAATGTCAAATTTCAGCATATCATCATGTATTGTCTGTGTGGTTGTATCCAAAAGAGAGGGAAGAAGTATAAGGATAGGAAAAAGTGGAGGAAAAAATAAAGAAATATATAATAATTTCTGAAAGAATGCAAAACGTATTGTTGAAAATCTTCATTACATACAACTCAGAACATCTACACTTCTTTCTTGGCCATACCTGAACTCCAGTAACCGCCTGGCCATATATAAACCAGTACAAACTTCTAACTAATTAATTTAGAGTGAATCTTCTAACAGTAAGTTTATCAGTGCTTCTATACAGTGTGATGATCAGCTACATTTGTTGGTTGATTCTCCAGGATTTAAAGAGACCGTCCCTGTGTGCGGTGTTTATTTTTCTTGTTCCTTGTTTGTTTCTTATTTTAATTTTTTAAAAACACTTCTGTGTGTTTAAACTGGCTCCCGCATTAAACCATTGAACTTTATTCTAATTTACAGTAATTATTACTGAAGTTCTTTTCACGAAATGCTCGTGGAATGTCTTTTTATAATGATGATGTTGCATTAGAGCGTTTATCGCCATTACCTGTCCGTTGTCATAACTACCCACTTCATTAAGGCACTGAAGTACCCACGATAATCGAGGACAATGCTAACAACCACATCACACAACTGAGACTGATCCGGCATTGCGCAAAGTTAAAGATTCAGGCAAATAAAATTATCTCATATTATCCATTTACCCATTAAGACTATCTCTATTAAGTAAATAATGGGGCCTAATTTGGCTTTTGTATTCAAAATCAATTCTTGTGAATAACACCGTAAAACTATGATTAATTCCTCAATTAAGTGGGCTCGTGTCAGCCGCATTCTGTTTTATATTAACGAGAGAGAGAGAGAGACAGACAGACAGAGATTTCGTATACCCATCTGAGACGTTTGATTTGCATACTAGCATTTGTGTTGTACTTTTTGGCTTGTTTGTTCGTTTTTGTTTTATTTTAGTTTTTTTGGCTTATTATAACTGCGCTTATAAGCAATTATGTTTTAATGAAGGAAGGGACTTGGTACAATTCTCTGTGCTTGCTGTTCATTCCGTGATGTTTTCCTTCCTATCTCTAATTTATATTTCATGACGATTAAATATTGTCTGTGAAAGAGTATTAAAATATTGTTTTAAAAAACAACATTCCGTGCTCTGTTATTTGGGAAACTGTGTGTTCATCTCTTCTCTCTCCATCTGTCTAATCGTATGTTTGTCCGTCCAGCCGTATACCCGTCTCTGCATATGTTTCTTTTACATTTATGTATTTTTGTCTGTCCATCCTTCTGTGGCCTGCCTCTCTATACATTTACTTCCCAACATATTCTCCGCTCTTTTCAGATGCGTAATATTACCTTTTATTATACACACAGTTCCCAGGTACTTATTGAATATACGTACCACGTGACAAAATTAATCCAATTGCCATAATAGGATAGTCACGCTTGCAACAAACTGACACTTCATTATTCTAATTCGGAATAGCTGATATGGGTATGGCTAACCATTAGGTGATATTGAGCAATAGGGAAACAATCATCTTTAAATTTCATCCTGGATAAACAATTAATCCTATCACTAAACATGCATGACAGGGTTTACGTTTTCTGCAGGGAAGTTACTGAATTAAACCACGTCACCGTCTGTTAATACGTTTGTTTGCCTTCTTTAAATTTGCCCAACAGGTTTAGGATCAGCTTACCATTATTTTGTTCCTTTGTTAGTTTTGTAAAACCTTAATTAAGACTAAGAAAGAAACACTCTTTTTTTGGACAGCCGATAGGTTTCTTACGCATAAGAGCCATATGTCCAAATATGGTCAAATCATTTGTTCCATTGACAGACAAAATAACAGACCGGGACGGATTAATATTAGCACGTGTTGCTAACACATCTTGAAAGCTATTAACAAATATTGATAAATCGTTGCTGTGTTTACTCAAACTGTTGAGAATGTGACATTTAGATAGGATAATGTATTTTATATTTATCTTATATTACACAAGGTGTAAATGATGTCTTCGCGCGGCAATTCGATTCTGTTGACAAAAATGACTTAGATACGAAGGTAAGTCATTTTTATCTAAGAGAAGCATATTGGTCTTGTCCATTTTTAAGGCTTGACTGAAAACGCCGTTAAGGCTCGGATTGGATATCTGAAATTAACTATTGCTAATTTTTGAACACACACACACACGGATAATTTTAAGAACAGATGCTTTAGACGCATTGAGTTTAATTTAACACAAAACATTATCTCAGTTAATAAACGTGAAACCATTACGACTTATATCGCAAATTCTAAAAGATCATTACGACTACGGAATTTAATGCAAATTCTAACAGACCACTACGACATGGCAATTTAATGAGAATTCTAATTTTAGCCTCCAAGGAGTTTACACTTTGTCCTTTTTATATTAATGGAATTTGAAGAGTGAGCAAGAGAGTGCTGATTGGTTGAAAATGAACTTAAAATGTTGCCGTACAAGAAAACAAAAGCAAATCATTTGTTGGCTGCCCCAGTAATCTTTCAACATGAGACGAACCTTCATGTTAATTACATGGCCAAATGTTATACAGTAATAAATAACTAAATAACCAATGATTAAACTGATGTTTGAATTATACCATCCAATATTGAAGTTGACAAGCACGCCCTTATATAGTGTACATTTCCTGAAGACATCGTCAATAAATATCTTGTCTGGCCTCCACAAAGAGTACTACTGTCAAAGAGTCCCAACATTCTTGGCAGAAGCATATAACGAAATGCCTTTGCGTCACAAAAAATTCTCACCACCCCCCACCTGCAAAAGTTAATTTTGGGGCCTTCGCACAATATAAAAAGTGTTTGATAAGAATTTTGGATCTCCACCCCATCCACCCCACCCCGTAAATGAGTAGGTTGATGGAGCTGTTATTATGCCACTGTGGGTATTATTTTAATGCCTTAAACTAAAAACATAATTGGCGGGTAATGTGCACTAGATTGGTAATACGACGTGTGCACAGCATGCATTTGCTTTTGGTGTTCGTTCACAGTAAAGGATATCAACGTTAATTTTCATGAATGTTTGTAGTTCCATATTCTCCTTAACAAATAATGCTTGCATATAGACAAATCTTACCAATAGTTTGTTTTGCAGGCATGTTTCAGGGAGAAGTATATAAAGAAACGCTACAATTTACCAAGAATGTATTTATATGTTTCGTTTATAGTAATCGAATATCATTTAGTGCAATTTTAATCGAATATCATTTAGTATAATCGTAATCGAATATCATTTAGTGCAATCTTAATCGAATACCATTGAGTGTAATCGTAATCGAATATCATTTAGCATAATCGTAATCGAATATAATTTAGTGTAATCTTAATCGAATAGCATTTAGTGTAATCTTAATCGAATATCATTTAGTGTAATCTTAATGGAATAGCATTTAGTGTAATCTTAATCGAATATAATTTAGTGCAATCTTAATCGAATATTATTTAGTGCAATCTTAATCGAATATCATTTAGTGTAATCTTAATCAAATATCATTTAGTGTAATCTTAATCGAATATAATTTAGTATAATCTTAATCGAATATAATTTAGTGTAATCTTAATCGAATATCATTTAGTGCAATCTTAATCGAATATCATTTAGTGTAATCTTAATCGAATATCATTTAGTGTAATCTTAATCAAATATCATTTAGTGTAATCTTAATCGAATATAATTTAGTGTAATCTTAATCGAATATCATTTAGTGTAATCTTAATCGAATATCGTTTAGTGTAATCTTAATGGAATAGCATTTAGTGTAATCTTAATCGAATATAATTTAGTGCAATCTTAATCGAATATCATTTAGTGCAATCTTAATCGAATATCATTTAGTGCAATCTTAATCGAATACCATTTAGTGCAATCTTAATCGAATATAATTTAGTGCAGTCTTAATCGAATATCATTTAATGGAATCTTAATCGGATATAATTTAGTGTAATCTTAATCGAATATAATTTAGTGTAACCTTAATCAAATATCATTTAGTGTAATCTTAATCGAATATCATTTAGTGTGATCTTAATCGAATATCATTTAGTGTAATCTTAATCGAATATAATTTAGTGTAATCTTAATCGAATATCATTTAGTGCAATCTTAATCGAATATAATTTAGTGTAATCTTAATCGAATAGCATTTAGTGTAATCTTAATCGAATAACATCTAGTGTAATCTTAATCGAATATAATTTAGTGCAATCTTAATCGAATATCATTTAGTGCAATTTTAATCGAATACCATTTAGTGCAATCTTAATCGAATATCATTTAGTGCAATTTTAATCGAATACCATTTAGTGTAATCTTAATTGAATATCATTTAGTGCTACAAATATTATATGACGATGATGGAAGACAAAACCCTAGACAAAGCTAATTAAGTTTTAATTCATAGCGATAAATTGTATTTCTTTTTATGTACTAACATCATTCAGAATGCATGTATCAAACACTGTTAATAAGAGCTAACAATAATATGTATCCCCTTTATCACGATATTTATTTCGAAATAAAAGATATTTCATTTTACAAGTGCAAATGTAAACATAAAATAGAAATATCCGCGTTTTTTTCTTAGTGCATTAGCAGTTGTTTACACGGAAAATATAATTTCTTCTTAAATGTTAATTAATCGGGCAAGTTATATATTATGAGAGAGAGAGAGAGAGAGGGAGAGAGAGAGCAATCTTTGAATATAGATAATCGCTTGTGGTAATCTCAATTATTTCACCATCTGTATTCTGTCAAGATCTATTTAATAGATGCAATTATGCCAGTTATTCTTGACAAAATCGATTTGTTTCACACTTGCATGTGTTTTTGTGTGAAAAACTAAAACTGAGTTAGAAAAGCAAAACAATAGTGGTCATATTCATTCGTCATTTTGCTCCGTCAATAGATAGATCATCATAGATCTATTAATACTAATCCCACTGTGTTTAAATATACCTTGGTAGTCTTAGGACCGATTAGTGTCAACTTAATAACAACCTGAAGTGTCTGGTGAAGGTAAGTAGAAAAACAGAAAGACTAATTGCCGATACAGCCTTGTGCCCGTATTACAGTTCATCCTATTTACCAACAAACTTCCTGCTGTACTTGTCTCCTGTATAATTATATATCTGGTTGATCGTACGTATGGAAACATTTCGCTTAACTTTACAACCAGTAAAAATAATGTACACTTGCCATGTATGTATGTATGTATGTATGTATGTATGTATGTATGTATGTATGTATGTATGTATGTATGTATGCATGCATGCACGCATGTATGTATGTATGTATGAATGTATGCATGTATGTATGCATGTATGTAAATGTATGTATGTATGTATGTATGTATGTATGTATGTATGTATGTATGTATGCATGCATGTATGTATGTAGGTCTGTATTTTTCGTTTTCTTTAATGTCTCTTTCTTTTTACACTTTGATATTAGATTTCAGATCTCATGAGATATGCCCTATCCTTGAGTTTCCTTCATTGGGATATGTCACAACCTTGACATTATGAGTCATATCATAACCCTGAATTTACATCAGTGCGACATGTCGTAAACTTGAGGTCACATCAGTGAAACATGTCACAACCTTGAGTTTACATTCGATGTGATAGAAATTGTTATATATCGGCGAAGCAAAGTAAAAACCAAATACAAAATTATATCAACCTAGAACGACATATTTCAAATGTATAGCCGCATACTTCTCCCACGACATTTGTATCCTTACACATAGCATATGTTTCCACACTGGTGGCTGAGTGAAAATGTGGAAAAAAACATTTTTGGCATGTTTATTTTTCTTTTCTTTTTTTAAATCGATTCTTTATTTATTCACGTAGAAAATTTACTTTGACAGCGAATAAATTAGATATATTCAAATTTATCTTCTCACGTGAAAAATTCTTGATCGCAGGATTTATGGATTATAGAAAAGAATCTCTGTATTTTGAATTAAGTTACATAATTACACTCGCCAAATATGATTTGTAACACCGTTTCACAAATTACTTTACAAACTGCTAAAATTTACAAGATTTTCATTTACGGTCAACAGCTTTGTTAATGGCCATTGTCAAACTATTTAACCGAAGACCGTTGAAGCACACGCTTTGAGATTAAGTTTTCAAATCCCGTGATCAAACCTAATTCATTTCTAGATGTCGCTCTGCTTGTACCAGACAATATCTGTGAAAAGTCCATTCTTAGACCTCGGCGTCACGGTTCTATGAAGTGCTAATGAGAAGAAGCTGAGCTGCGGGATGCCATTTCCCGCGGAGTGGTTACTACCAATAGTTAGCACAGTTCCTACAAGGCATCTTATTATAATTTAATAAACGGCTCGAATCATATATCAATAGCTAAATGACGGATACAAATGGGTTGGATATCTGCAATGCTCCGCCCATCCTAAGCGATTAGGTGTATTTCATCGGATCGATAGGCCGATGGATAACGTACCCATAGGGCTTGTAATAATAATAACATCTTAACAGTTGCTCACATAAAAAAATTGAGTTAGCCAATCAAATAGTGTCTCTAAACAAAGGCGGTTTGGTGGATTAGTAATGATAAACTGAGAAATGTCCACAAAATGAGAAACTAATTGAATCAAAGGCCTACCAATGGTAAAAACGTCAGAACGGTATTTAACATGTCTTTTTCAATTTGTGGATTGCAATAGATGACTTGTCTATACGTCCAAAAACAAAACGAGTTTTGCTTTAAATATTTATATAGGAGGACTACACGAAATGGATATGCATGTGGAAACATTTAACAATAGCGCTGAAACGGGACTTAAGACAGAATTTCCCACCAGCGGAAAGACTATGAAATCATACAGTATTGAAAGCATTCTAGGCAAAGACGACACTAAATCCAAAGAAATATTTCACTATGATTCAGATGCCGACATGAAGTATAATAGTATATGTAAGTGATTTTTGTCTAATTATCCTTAACATTTTCAGAACATTTTTTTCAACCTTCTTTCTTCATTTGGACTTTCTTTTTTCCTTTCCTTTTTTATTCTTTCTTTCTGATTTTCTTTCTTTTTTCTTGCCACCTGTCTGTCTGTCTTTTATTATGTATACCGATCTATATTTTTCTTTCTTGCTTTTCTAATGTTTTCTTCTTTGTTTTTTTTTTCTTCTTTCCTTATGTCTTTCTTATTTGTTGCTTGGTTTGGACTAATTATCATCATTGCATTTTCGGTTTATGACTAATACATTCTTGAATTTTCACTGGTAATGATGTCGCATTTTTTGTATGCATTCTGAAATTGACTTAATTTTTGTGGATAATAAAGCAAACAATTATTTATTTTTGAAAAAGGCGGATATAAACTATATTGGTGATATGTAATGCAATTTAAATTCTTACCATTCTTTCTGTCTTATATGATGGCCATAAACACAAACCCTTCATATATTAATTTCAGATATCACAAAAAGAATGTTCAAAATTTAATATTTACATAGAGTCAAGTCATATGTGATTTTTTTTTGTATGTTTGTTTACAATCGACCAAAAGGATTCATATTTGCTAGTCATTTTGGCAACAAACTATAATCTCTTCAAAAGATTTTTGACAATTTCTTTGAAAGAATAAAGGAATGTTGCAATTTACACTTCGTGCAAACATATTGTATCATGCCAAATGCATTATAAAGGAAATTAGCTCGATTTCATATTGACAAATATATTCCTATCAATAGTTGTAGTAAATAAAATGTCGGTAAGTCATGGTAAGAGATTCATGTGAATTCAGCTAGTACGTAGATTTAATTCATTCTCTTTGAGTTCATTGAAGACGATGGAAATTATAAGTTATCATATCGACGACTTTTATAACAACGGCACCCTGTCTTCGCCAGTGATACAGTTATACAATGATAATATTCAAACCGCAGAATAACAAACTATATTCGCATAGAGTTCAAGACATATAATTATCCGACCAATTTCAAATAAACCCACACGGATTGTATCGAGACTTATAAGAATCTATTAATAAAAGGGGTGGGCTCAGAACCCTTTTCTATCATATTCGTCAAAGAAACCTTTGTCTAGATGATCCAAGAATATTAGCTAGAAGACGACAGGCGCCCCTTTCGTGTTCAATAGAAGATTAATGAGATTTCTTGGTAATAATTATATTTCAAAATACAAATATTAATTTGAGGTAGCACTTAGTCAGAAGTCAAGCGCATAATTCTGACATTACGACATTACCTGATCATTAGGTCACAGAAGTGGAGACGAATCGAGAAGCCCAAGCCCTAAGAGCGAAACAATGGAAGGTTCTGCAATGGATGCCCGAAAGTTTCAGGGTCCAACGAGAGGATACGAAACCAGTCCTGAAAAGAACGAACATCTTTCCAGAGAGGAAATCGGCATCCACAGCAAGGAATATCAAACCGCCACGGAAAGTAACACTTCAGTGTCCGAAAATGAGGATAATGGCGGAAATCCGAAGCCACGAAAGTTAAGACGTAGCCGCACAACGTTTACAACGTTTCAGCTCCATCAGCTGGAAAGGGCTTTCGAGAAGACACAGTATCCGGATGTTTTCACTCGGGAAGAGTTGGCTATGAGACTGGACCTCAGCGAAGCAAGAGTTCAGGTAAATTGATATCAAAACAAATTTTGTTCGTCCATTTATTATTATTATTATTATTATTATTATTATTATTATTATTATTATTATTATTATTATATAATGTGTCTTTTCTTTTTCCAGGTCACTTTAGGTTTCTTTTATACAATATCGGTAAAAATAATTATTAAATGGCGGTTAAAATAGTTATTAAACAAACGCGAGAATTTATACTGTTCAGCAATCGACCAGAAATCATAAAATTCTTGTCAATTTGCAAACAAACGTACCAATTAAATGAGAAAATAAGCAGCTAACTTATAAGTTAACTGACCAACTATGAAGGTTATATATATATATATATATATATATATATATATATATATATATATATATATATATATATATATATATATATATATATATATATATATATATGAGAGAAAGAAAGAAATATTGAAATAATGAAAGAATTAAAAATGATAATTGCGATATACTGACAATGCAGTTGCTTTATATTCATGTATAGGTACAAAATCTTATAGACTACTCTAACTAGATAAATACCAGTATTAATAAATGTATCCAATATTAAATAAATACACATTGAAAAATATTTTATACATGTAGAATTTTCAGTCATTTAGGCAATAACAATTTTATATTATGGGATATCAGCACCATATGGTAAAATGTCATATAATGGGACATCAGCACCATATGGTAAAATGGCATATAATTAGAAATCAGCACCATCGGGTAGTGTGTCATATAACGCGAAATCAGCACCATCGGGTAAAATTCCATATAATGGGAAATTAGCAACATAGGTTTGTATCTCATATCATAGGAAATACCACCATAGAGAAATATGTCATAATACTGTCAATTACGAAATTAATGTTTCCTCAAATAATACGAGTTCCTGTGACCATGCAAAAGTGTGACCAAAATTAAATGTGATATGTCTGTAGTTTACTTAATTAATTATCGAAATAGCGAGACTGTTGTTAAGTCGCATGAATTATACCTTTCATGCAATAACTGTCACATTTAAACTAACTTGCATATGTGACCTTTATATTATGTATCCTCTCCGTCTCTCCTTACCAGCATTCCATATTTGTTTGTAAAATGGCGATACAGAGACAAAAAGTTCAATACTTTTTACAGTTCAAAGATAGCAAAAGTACATATGAGACTTTTTCTCGGGGATTTCCTAAGTTCATTTCCACCTGATATACTGGCTGCAATACATATCCTATCACGTGCTGAACAAAGGCTTTACACCCCCAACCACATATTATTAAAATTGATATCAGCATCCTTTCCTGTCACATGTGTCCTAATTGCTTTTTATATTGTTATACAATAATAAATATTTCATTTTCTGTCTGTGATTTCAATATAGCAATGCTTCATGCAGCGATAAACCTTGCTTCTTCTTCCAGTCCCTCACTAATTTATTATAATAACCATGAACTATTTTTTTTCGAGTCCCTCACTAATTTATTCGAATAGCAATGAACTAGTTTATGTTCGAGTCCCTCACTAATTTAGTCTATTAGCCATGAACTATTTTTGCTCGAGTCCCTCACTAATTTATTTTAATAACCATGAACTATTTGATTTATCCACAGAATATATTTTTTCCCGATTGAATCACTAATTTATTATAATAGCCATTATATATATATATATATACTAAAATACTAAATTGACTTGGATTTACAAAAGAATGTTTTGAACAATATACCACATCAAGTTCCACTATCGTAGGTCTGAAAGTTACTAAACAACACTTTATGACTACATGATATGTGGCGCAGTGTAGCACTCGATGGATTAGATACCGTGTATTTATAATTTGACAGGTGATTTAGTTATATTCGGTTCTGTATTTTTGCACATTTTCTTTTTATATTCTCAACCTTTTTCCAATTTGCATGAAAGACTGAGTAGTTGCATTTCGCATATATTAATACACTGCTGTCGTCATCATGGTAATCATCTTATTGCTCATTCTGCTCTGGTGATGATGATAATAAAAGTGATGGTGCCGATGAAATATTGTTATTATTATTATTATTATTATTATTATTATTAATTCTCCTCATCATCTTCTTCTTCTTTGTCGTCAAAGACATTATCGTCTTCTTCGTCGCCCTATTTAACATCATTATTCTTTTTGTTCACAATAGGATCTATAAATTAATTTATATAATGAATATAATTATTTTTCACTTTTCACTTTGCGTGTGTTCATCATCACTATCGTCGTCAACATTATCATCATCATCATCGTCGTCATCATCTCTTCTTCTTTAATATAATTATCATTGCCTTTGTCGCAATTATTTACATCCTCCTATTCTTCCTCATCGTCATCCTCTTCCTTCTTCTTTAATGCGATCTGTTATTGTTGCTGCCATTGTTCTCATCGTAGCCTTTTTCTTTCTTCTTTATTTTCATTTTCTCCATCGTGCTTGTCATATTTGTTCAAATGCGCCATGTATTTCTTACAGATGTAATCGGTTTAAAAAAGTTTCTTTTTCATTGTTTGCTCAGTTATAATCCATAGCGAAAACGATATAACCAAAAATAAGCTCCTTAGTGTGTGAAATAATTTAAATAATTTAAAGTCAGGCATCTAGTACGAGCAGTCTAAGAAAATTATGAAACTGTTTCAGCTTTATGTGTGTGTGTGTGTGTGTGTGTGTGTGTGTGTGTGTGTGTGAGAGAGAGAGAGAGAGAGAGAGAGTACAATCTTTGAATATAGATAATCGCTTGTGGTAATCTCAGTTATATCACTATCTGTATTCTGTTAATATATATTTAATATATGCAATTGTGCCAGTTATTGTTTACAAAATCGATTGTTTTCACACTTAGACTTAGAAAGAGAAAGATCTGTTTTGTGGTATTGACGACTTTTTTATTACTGTTGTCTTCTTTGTTAGTTTTCTTTTCTGTCTATTCTTCTTTTCGGAGAAAATATTAGAAGCCGGAAGAATGCATATAAATACAGATGATATATATATATCCTAGTATAGTCAGATCATTTCTTATTTGCATATTCAATTTTGACATCGAAGTACAGAAAGGGGTGTCTTTGCCAAAAGCAAATTAGACCTATATTTGACTATTTGACTACATACATGAAAGCGTAAAGCTAGTATTATGTTCAATAATAATAATAATAATAATAAGAAGAAGAAGAAGAAGAAGAAGAAGAATGAAGTTTAGTAGCAGTAGAAGTAGTAGAAAATCCGGTCTTAGAAGATTAAGCTGTAGTAGCAGTAGTAGTGGTAGTAGCAGTAGTAGTAGTAGCAGTAGTAGTAGTTGTTGTAAAACCCAGTTCAAGATGATTAATATGCGCCTCTCCTGATTTGTATAGTACTGTAGCTCATTTATGTCTTCAAGTCAGCCCCACAGATTCCCCGGTTTTACATGTGAAATCGGACAGAGCCATTCTTTTTCTATCTCAGGGAGTTGCTTATTCACAGAGGGGTTCCAATTAGTGGTCCTATTTGTACCTTATTTTCACTAATCCCTTCATTAGCCGAGCATTTTAACCTTGTTATGCATTTAAGCACGACACGCTTCAAAAGAGAACGTAACCAAATAACACGGCTTGTTAAACGAAGAACCACGTCTCAGTCTAAGGCACGTCGTGAATTTCGCGGTCAAGGCTGGACATGATATAAGCGAGCGCATTTATCTTTTTCTTATGTTGGTGATACATGTGTATTCATATGTAATTATAAATGTTGATTCTTATTAAGTTAGCATCAATTATCTATGTGACAACATATGCTGTCATAAGTCGACAAAGAGAGTTGATTAATGATGATGATGATTATTTAATTAATGTAATCATTAATTAATTGCTTAGTAAATCAATCAGTGACCAAATCAGTTGGTTCTCTAGTAAGCTAGATATATAGTAGCTTATGAGTTATTAGTAAGTAATTAAGTATATAAATTAGTCAGTACCAAGTTAGTTACTTGTTTATCTTGTATTGCTGGATAGCTAGTCAGTTAATTAGTTCCTAGGTTAGTAAATTGTTATTCTCTGTATGTGATTTGGATTTTTAACGTAGCTTTAACAATTTTTTAGTCATATCGCTACGATGTCTGCAGTGTGGCAGTTTATAGTGATGCCTAGCACTGAGGCATCATGCCGCAGACATGTATCATTATGTCCCACCCAGTCACATTATCCTGAAACCAGGCCGACCAGTCCTAACACTAACCTCTTAATGCCGAGCGCCTAGTGAGGCAGCTGTTAGCACCCTTTTTGTAAGTCTTTGGTATGACTCGGCCAGGGTTCGAACACTACCTCCCGCTTCCGAGGCGGACGCTCTAACCACTATGCCACCGGATCATCATCATCATCATCGAGCCTGCCTTGGCAGAAACTCTACATAGCGGTCACTTTGACCTCCGTTAGGTTGTCCGTCCGTACGTCGGTCTATCTCGACTTCCTTCCTCCCACATCTTAGATTAAACTCAATGACAAGATTTTTTTTTTTATTAAATCAGTTTGTCAAGTACAGTTCACCACAGAGGTATGTTGCCTGTTGTGTGGATACAGTTTGATATGCACAACCCCAGTTCACGAAAAGCTTAGAGGTGGACTCAACATACAGACCGTAACCAGCTTGTTTTGTTGTTGTTTTTTGTTGTTGTAGTTGTTATTATTATTATTATTATTATTATTATTATTATTATTATTATTATTAGCAGTAGTAGTAGTAGTAAAATTCTGAGGACTAATTTAGCAATGTATACTATAAAAGCCTTCAAGATTAGAGAAACCGTTTTACCAACGATTCCTGCTACATAAGACCCTAGATCTCTATGCAGGTTTTAGGTTCTGTTTCAGTTTGATTGTGTGATTACTGTGTAATATATTCTTGTATCTGAAGAAGAAAATAATCAATAATGATTACTTTCATGTATATCACTTCCAATAGAAACGATGTTCTTTTCTTACGCAGTATAACAATATTTTGTACCTCATGAAATATGGATATGTATCACGGGCCAGCTGCCTGCATTACAAATAAACACTATTATTATTATGATGTCTATTATCATTCAACAGGTATGGTTCCAAAATAGAAGAGCGAAATGGAGAAAGAGAGAAAAAGTTCTTGGAAGGGAAAGCCCCAATTTTCTTCAGGGAGAACCACCTCTTCAAATGACAGATATTCCCCATGGACACACAACTTTAGGATTCCAGACCCCGATGGAAGCATTTTGGGGAGGGCGGCTCTCACATCTCACGGGTATTAATCCGATGTTTGCTTTTCATCAGGGAAGTTTAAATAATCTTGCCACCCATTACGTACAAGGAAAACTCCCCTTTGGTGGTCTATTGTCGAACTATGTTGTTAACGGCAGCTCCTTGGGTGTTCCTGGTATTTACGTAGGAAGTAATCTCGGTGGATTAGCACATACAGCTGGATTAGCCCCACCAACTTCCGCACGTTATGCGCGTGAACCGGAAGAGTGCCTCGATTTTCGTCGATCAAGCATTGACAAGCTCCGAATGAAGGCGAAAGAACATTCTTCTACTTTGGAACCCTCCAGTTCACCGACAGAGACAGAAGCAACCCGTTCGTAAAATCGAATTAACTGAAACGGACACTGTTTATGGCTGAGGCTCAATTTACAATGCCGACGCTTGTGCATTTCTTTGTTGTCGGGTTTTGAGAAACTGGATAATGTAAGACGATCGTTTTATTAAAAAAACAAACAAACAAACAAAAAACTAAAAACAAAACAGCATGTGGGAACGCTATTTCTTTAGAAATGAGTGCTACTCGACATAGTTTCCATTATGTAGAATAAACAGGATTATATATGATTCTGATTATCTTGCACGTTTGAGACATTTACGTTTGGCATTTTACTGTTCTCCACTGCACTGTTTGACTTCCTAAGGTATGAATTATTCACGGCCAAGATTGGAATGTGTGAATCATTTCTATCGCTGATTGCAAACTCATGTTACATCACCTACCGCAAGAGCGTTATTCATGTTCAATTTTAATTTTACTAGAATCTCAATTTTTGTCGTATTAACACGACGCTGACAATTATTTTTTATGATTGTGTTTTGTAAACTATTATATCGCACATTATGTTTCTTTGTAACATGTTGGGAGCATTTTTTCGTGCTGTTTTCTTTTTTCTTTTTGTTCATAATTTCTTTTAATAGGGCTTTATACATTGTTCAAAATGAGCAATCTAGATTTCCCCCCATCTACCCTCAGCTCCGTAGGTCAATCATTCTATTTCGGAAAATGTCCCCCACCCCTCACACAAACATTCTCTCTCTCTCTCTCTCTCTCTCTCTCTCTCTCTCTCTCTCTCTCTCTCTCTCTCTACAAGAAGAACGAAGATTGTACCTTTTACTCTTGCATATATATTTATATCTTGAAAACCGGTGTTTTACGTCTCGAAAATAAACCACACTGACCAAACATTGCTTCAGAAGTATGAGTTAATGAAAATTGGATGAAAAAGTTGAAATGTTATAAATTGAATTTGTACTCCTTTTATATTCTAGTAAGTTTACGACAAGTGCTTTGCTAATAAAAATGTTTGGTCATTTCTTCTCTGACTATTTATTTGAATTCGAACCGCTGAATAAAGAACATGCCTGAGGCAAGAACTGTCCCCTTGAGATCTACGTTTAACATAGTTTTTGTCAAATCTCTATTATAGTTTAATCAAGGAGATCAGACGGAAAAAATATTGCTAAACTTTTATATATGTTAAATTGTATGCTTCTTAACTGACAGACCATAGATGAAATCGAAGTGTACTACGGCCAAAAATATACATTCATAAAAATAGTTCCAGTTTACACACACACACACACACACACACACACACACACACACACGCAGAGAGAGAGAGAGAGAGAGAAAAGATACTTATCCATCAAAGATTTACCCACGTTTGAAAAAAAAACACAACAATATTACCTCTTGTTGAACATATTGTAGATATGATTGTTTCATATCTATTAAATGTAAATCAAAAGTAGAATACCAAAAATTAGAGCTTCCTCTTTCTTTCACTGACGAGTGTTACACTTGGTGTATTTTGTCCAAAAGTATTCAGCGCAAATGAACGCTTTTTTTGTGCTAAATCTTCGCTGCTTATTTACTATTAACAAAGACAGTTATCAATTTCGTTTGCTTATGTACCTTTATTTTTCTTACATCACTTTTAAGCTTTGCCAAAAAACCTGACCCTTATTCTTTAGCCTTTGCCTTATATTACATAAGAGATATAATGTACTCGATGCAAACACCTTAATTCGTGCAAAAGAAGTTTGTAAAATAACAATGTGTTCTTCTCGTGAAAAGGATAATGAAATATGACAAACAGAATAAATGTGCAAACGTCTCCAAAATAATCACGTTACATGTAGCAAAACAGTTGTTTCTTTATTTCCTTTTAACAGGGTTTAAAATATTATTCTACAACGTAGACAATTAAAATCTCGAGGCTAAATCCATCTTCACACAACAATAACCTAGTCACTGTATTTCCTGTATATCCATATATTAGACCAGTTAGGTTTTAACTTAAGTTTTCTTTATCAAGTCCATTTTATTATGTGTTTAGTTGGCAATATATGTTTTCTTTCTCACATTTTGTGCGTTGAATTAGAGGACTTACTGGAACTATTTTATTGCCCTCCATTTAGTCTTGAATATTCATGCACCATGTAGTGCAACCTGTTAAAACTTACACGACTCGGTCTTCTTCGTCTCTCCAAATGATGATCGATGATAAATTTTGTCCAAAAGTATTCAGCGCAAATGAACGCTTTTTTGTGCTAAATCTTCGCTGCTTGTTTACTATTAACAAAGACAGTTATCAATTTCGTTTGCTTATGTACCTTTGTCTTGGTTTAAATGGAGTAAATTAGTTGTAAAATCATACCAAGGTTTCATTAAATGAACTTGAAGACATCTTA
The DNA here is from genome assembly GCA_028554795.2 of Sinohyriopsis cumingii. Classification (NCBI taxonomy): domain Eukaryota; kingdom Metazoa; phylum Mollusca; class Bivalvia; order Unionida; family Unionidae; genus Sinohyriopsis; species Sinohyriopsis cumingii. Next base: position 136,691,479 of record CM068827.1, on the reverse strand, counting down.
AGGCAGTATTAGAAAAGGTCGATCATCAGCGAATATATTTACACACTATTTATACACATCTCAAAGAGACGTAACCGTATTTTAGACATCAAAGTTAATACATATCTGAGATCATATTTGTTTAGACAAGCTTGTGTTTCGATATAATGCAATATTTTAAAAAATAATAATGAAAAATAAACACAAAAAACTGTCATTGTCTATTTTTCGTTACTGAGTATGTTTGGTCTGCGTTGTAGCTGAACAAAAGTTGAACAAATTACCTGATCAAGATAGTAGCTCTTGTCTTGAAAACATGTCTTTCAAGTCATCGCTTTCATGTTTTGATAATATAACAATGTCACGAAAACACGTCTTTCAAGTCACTGCTTTCATGTTTTGTTAATATAACAATATCAGGAAACCATGTCTTTCAAGTCACCGCTTTCATGTTTTAATAATATAACAATATCGCGAGACCATGTCTTTCAAGTCATCGCTTTCATATTTTGATAATATAAAAATATCAAGAAAACATGTATTTCAAGTCATCGCTTTCATTTTCTGATAATATAACAATATCACGAGACCATGTCTTTCAAGTCACCGCTTTCATGTTCTGATAATATAAAAATATCAAGAAAACATGTATTTCAAGTCACTGCTTTCATGTTTTGTTAATATAACAATATCAGGAAACCATGTCTTTCAAGTCACCGCTTTCATGTTTTAATAATATAACAATATCGCGAGACCATGTCTTTCAAGTCATCGCTTTCATGTTCTGATAATATAAAAATATCAAGAAAACATGTCTTTCAAGTCACCGCTTTCATGTTTTGATAATATAACAATATCGCGAGACCATGTCTTTCAAGTCATCACTTTCATGTTTTGATAATATAAAAATATCAAGAAAACATGTATTTCAAGTCATCCCTTTCATGTATTATGAATTTTCATAAATTAGAATCAGAATCTATCGCAAGCAGACAATGATAAGATATCAGCATTAACAAAAGCCACTTCCATTATGTTATTTAAGCCATTTGGCTGAGAGAGAGAGAGAGAGAGAGAGAGAGAGAGAGAGAGAGAGAGAGAGAGTGTGTGTGTGTGCGTGTGTGTGTGTTTGATTTTTAACTTAGCTTTAACAATTTTTCAGTCATATTGCTACGATGTCTGCAGTGTGACAGTTTATAGTGATGTCTAGCACCGGGGCATCATGCCGCAGACATGTAGCATGATGTCCCACCCAGTGACATTATCCTGACACCAGGCCAACCAGTCCTAACACTAACCTCTTAATGCTGAGCGCCAAGCGAGGCAGGTGTTGATACCAATTTTGTAAGTCTTTGGTATGACTCGGCCGGGGATCGAACCCACCACCTTCCGCATCCGAGGTGGACGCTCTAACTACTAGGAGCGGTCCAGAGAGAGAGAGAGAGATAGAGAGACGTTTCACTTTATAGTGTTATTTCGACTGATCTGCAGCCACCCTAAATCCATTTTTAGATTTATACAGTCAGATCTCTATACAGTCGGTGTGTTTGTTTAAGCCCGAGTCTGAAAACAAAAACACCCTTACTTTCACAACCACTTTCTTTTTCGTGAGGCAGAAGGAATTGCTATAGTGAATAGTCTTATACCGAGGTCCAGTCACATTTTCTTGACCATATTAACCCACATCTCTTGAAAAATGTATGTTTTATATGACCTGTTAGTGCTTTTAAAGTACACGGAACACAACAGTTTTCATTCTAGCATCGGAAATATAAAATGTAAACGATCTATAGAAACATTATTTTCTCCATATCTCGTTATCATGATTTGCTACATGGTTTCATAGGCCCAAAATATGTGACCTGGCATACGACTCTACCATGTGACCATGGCAAAGGTCTACACTATGTGGCCATAGCATACGGCCATAACATGTGACCATGCCATAGCGCCATAATAAGTGATCATGGCATATGGCCATAACATTTTACCACGTTATAGGGCCATAATAAGTGATCACGGCATGGGGTCATAATATGTGACCATAGCATAGGGCATAATATGTGATCATGGCATAGGGTCATACTAAGTGATCATGGCATAGGGTCATACAAATAGGACCATGGCATAGGGCCATAATATGTGATCATGGCATAGGATCATAATGTTACCATGCCATAGAGCCATAATAAGTGATCAAGGCATAGGGCCATCATATGTGACCATGGCTTAGGACCATAAAAATGGAACTATGGCATAGGGCCATAATATGTGACCATGGCATAGGGTCATACAAATGGGACCATGTCAAAGGGCCGTAATATGTGATCATGGCATAGGGCCATAACAATGGAACCATATCAAAGGGCCATAATATGTGACCATAGTATAAGGCCATACAAATGTGACAATGGCTTAGGGCCATAATATGTGATAATGGCGTAGTACCATAATATGTGACTATGACGATGTACCATAATATGCGACCATGGCATTGGGCCATATTATATGATCATGACACAGCGCCATATGGGACCATGCCATAGAGTCATAATATGTGACCATGGCATAGGGTCATACAAATGGGACCGTGTCATAGGGCCATAATAGGTGGTCATGGCATAAGACTATAAAATAGGACAATGGCATAGAGCCATATTATGTGATAATGGCGTAGTACCATAATATGTGGCTATGACGATGTACCATAATATGGACCATGGCTTTGGGCCATATTATGTGATCATGACACAGGGTCAAATGGGACCATGTCATAGAGTCATAATATGTGATCATGGCATAGGGCCATATGTGATCATAGCAATGTGACCATGATATAGGACCATAATATGTGACTATGGCATAGGACCATAATATATGATCATGGCATATGGCCATATGTGATCATGGCATATGGCCATAATATGTGATCATGACACAGGGCCATATGGGACCATATCGTAGGGTCATAATATGTGATCATGGCATAGGGCCATACTATGTTATCATAGCAATGTGACCATGATATAGGACCATAATATGTGACTTTGGAAAAGGGTCATAATATGTGACCATGGCGATGTACCATAATATGCGACCATGGGATAGGGCTATGATATGTAATCATCCATAGGGCCATAATATGTGATCATAGCAACGTGACCATGATATAGGGCCATAATATGTGACCATGGCGATGTACCATAATATACGACCATGGCATAGGGCTATAATATGTAATCATGGCATAGGGCCATAATATGTGATCATAGCAATGTGACCATGATATAGGACCATAATATGTGACCATGGCGATTGCCCATATTATGTGACTATGGTATCTCTTGTTTGTCTGAAAACATGAAGTCTAAAGCTGAAATACTCGCAGGTAGTTCTATGCTCCCTGTTGTAATTATTAACTAATAATCGTTGCAATTTAAAAATATTATGACAGAGAATTTTGGATCTAGAACAGCAGCTAATGAATTTAGAATCGAGCTCTTAATACAGTTTATGAAGGACAATAGCAGATAAACTTCTTTTCGAGAAGTTTGGAATGGAAAAGGATTCATTAATTTATATACAGATACATTAAACTACAACTGTGTGTCGTTCGATTTGTATTGGCTGATAGAGCGTATGAATATGGCAAGGTCCAGACATGTTCCTACATCGTAACAGACTAGTTATTCTCCCAGCAACACCCCGTCCCCCCTTTCTGCAACAAATTAATAACAGAAACAAAACTAGGTATGGGATGTATTTGCATCATAACGCCCCAAAATTCCCTTGATACAAAGTAATATCCTGGTGAATGAAGTTAATTAAGATGACGAACTCTTGATAAATTTGAAGCTGTGTTTAAACTATCAGAATATCGTTTTTTGAGGTCAGACTTCACGATTAGACCTATTATATAGCTTATGTTAATATATTACATTTACAATTCCGACCTTTTTTCAACTTGTTTTGCATACTGAATTAGCCTCGTTTGCTACTTTTTATTTATTATATGATATGGGTCACGTAAAATTGAATTTTGTAGATGACCTTTTCCAAAATCAAGGTTATTATCTACCTTGATTTTTTTTTAAATTTCTGTAAACAACTAATACATATTTTACATTTCTCTGTGAGGGTAGGTTAAATATTAGGAAGAGTATCGTGGTCTTAGCAAAAAACATTGTTTTCCATGTTCTTTATTATAATTTTAGCAACAGACCGCGCTGTCTAATTATAGCTTGGATTATTCTGGAAGTGAACTTTTGTCCTACATCCTGGTTGTCCTTTTGTGCCTTAGTTTTTTTTAAAAATATGATCTTGTTTATCTTTAAGTTATTCATTCGTGCTGTATGTTCTTGAGGCAGAATCATTCATTGTGTTCAATGTTTGCTTTGGGCTGAAATTATTTAATTCAAATTATTCTTCTCTAGAAATACAAAGTGCTCTAAAATAGTTTTGGAAAGAGACATTAATTGGGAATAATAGTGAATTCAGACAAGGAAACCTTGGATTATATTACTGTGATTCAACAAAAGACTGTGTTGGCACATCTTTACAATCAAGGCTATTGGCACATTAAATACATCGGAGACAACCGGCCATTACAAATTATTTGGAATACCACTAAGGTTTATTCATAACTTTATTCATTAGGACCTGTGTTAGTAATTATATTATTATTTTGGGATTTAATTTGCAATACTGTAACTTCCTTTTACATTTTTACTTTGTACTCAAGGAAAATAATTCTTTTTTTAAAAAATTTTACTAAAATTTTACTAAGTTTTTGCTTTACACTCTTTTCTATTATTATTTAGGACCATATAGTCGTAATAAAATGTACAGTTTAAATAAAATTTAAGGATCTTTGCGACATATAGCATTTGTATTCGGTGCATCAAAAAATGTTTACGCACATGTGTCAATAAACCATATAGACGTCAATAACTAACCTACATTTGTAATAACTACAGAAGGCGTATTACATCGTCGCCTCCTCCACGGATACACGATGGCGATATGATCTATTTATCAATTCAAACATTACGAGATATTTCTGAAATCATACGAACCATCTTTCGAAAATTTAAGTTTATTCTGTACTAGTTTATATTGAATACTAAATTAAAGACTAAATTGACTAAAGATGGTGGAGTCTAATATCCTGGCGCCATGTAAAAATGATAATAAAGAAAACAACGCCGTACTTAAAATAATATTATTTTTGACGTAATGCAATGATTTTTATGAAAGAAAATGGGGAAATTTTTTGATAAAATATACACTTCACTGATACCAAAACAGAATCATTTAATCTTATGGTAGGTTTTTATTATTCGATTAAAGCTTCGAGAGTGTTTTTCATTGTTCGGATAGGATAATATTGTCAACTTGATCTCCAATGACATAGATAAATAACGCAAATGCCTGAACAGACCTTGTGACACAGTATCAGCCACGTTTTAGGTTGTCGTCCAGGGAGGACAAAACAAGATGAATGTAAGCAAAAAGATAAGGTTACAATTCTGCAAATCTGAAAATATGGTAAAACGAGCGAGAACGCGTCTGAAAAGAGCTTTTGAGATATCAATGTTTGGTGACAGTGGCGTTGCGAGAGAAGCGTGAGCGCCACATGGGCAGGGCCTGTTTAACCGACTAGGCGAACTAGGCGGCCGCCTATGGCGCCAAGATTTGGGAGACGCCAAAAGCGAAAAAAAAATTCCTGTCAGGTTATTCATTTATTACCATTAGATATTTACACTAAATAATGACATTAATAAATTGTCGAGAAAAACGTGTATTAATACTAATAAACAGTTTGTAATAAGCGATAACACGAGGGAGGGGGCGCAGTGTGAAAGGTTTTTCTTACGGAGCCAAATACCCTTGCATTGGCATTGTATCGGATGAGCAGTTTGGCAATATTGTCTCATTTGGCTTAAAGTTGGTTTACAAAATCATATTAGTGTACTTTAGGATTTAGGAGAACCTACTCCAGCTGATGTGTTAAATGCCTACAATGAGGAACTTATTATAGTAAGTCACACAGGTCATGTAGGCATTTAAAACCGACTATCTCATGAATGCGTATCATTTTTTAAAATTTGATTCTATATACGTTAAAACTGCATTTATTTACTTTATTTGGATCCTTATACATCCTTATGCCCTTGGAAGGTTCTTATTTACAAGCCCCGATAAACGCATGCGGCAAAATCAATGTTAAAGTACGTAGACATTTTCGGACGAAATTAACATAAAGTTGAGATCCAGTACAATCCGGATTGAATGTCGCGCGCTGTGATGTCACAATGAAAGCTAGGCATGTGATAAACAAATTCCTACTACCATATATTGTGACGATTCAACTCGACGTGATCTTTTCTTGCCCCAGTTGAGTACATAGCCAGCATTGCAAATGTTCATTGCGATCAATAATTTTCGTCTTGAAGTTTCTTGATGACAGCTACTGTGCCGAACAATCAATACTCAGGATTGAGCAGACTTTAGTTAAAGGAAATGATTGCTAAATTTTAAAACAACAACGTATATGTAATGTAAAGTACATAAATGCACATACATGACCTGTATGACTTTTACCATAGTATGCATCGGGATCTTGAAAATCTGCTCAAGCTGATGTGTTAAATGTGTACAAACGTAAATATTATTACGAGGCTAAAACTGTTGAATCACGGGTAAAATTATCAGCTGAAATTCAATGTTTTAACTGATAATACATCAGGAGGGACTAACTTTTGCTACTTTAGTTTGCTGATATATTTTATATTTCGTCTACATGTCTGCCATATACTGTCTGATGTAACTGATATTATTTTCGGTTTAACTATATCAACAGTTTCTACATAACCTTTTGTTTCTCTCTCTTCGATGAATGAAATAATCTGTTTACATTTCCTTTTTGAGAATACACCTTTTCTAAATCTCGTTAAGTTTATCTGTTTAATTTTGTAAAATCAGCACATCAGTGCTGAAATAATTACACATGCCTCCTTTATCATTTGCAATTTTCTTTTATATAAAAACTAAAACTTAATAAGCTATTATTACTTACCTGTATAATAACTATTACATCATTATCTCAAATATTTGCTTCCCTATATCCCCCGGATCTTTATTCTTTGAGAGATTCCATATAGTTCCTTCTCTTTTCCAACCTAAATACTTTAGAAATAACTTCGCCTCTTTTTGAGCTTATAAAGTTCGTATTTACATGCTATTTGGATTGCCAGTGTTTTGTGAGGCTATAAAGCTAGTATTTCCATGTTCTTCGGATTGCCAGTGGTTTGTGAGGCTATAAAGCTAGTGTTTACATGTTATTCGGATTGCTAGTGTTTTGTGAGGCTATAAAGCTAGTATTTACATGTTATTCGACTGCCAGTGCTATAAAGCTAGTGTTTACATGTTATTCGGATTGCCAGTGTTTTGTGAGGCTATAAAGCTAGTATTTCCATGTTCTTCGGATTGCCAGTGTTTTGTGAGGCTATACAGATAGTATTTACATGTTATTCGGATTGCCAGTGTTTTGTGAGGCTATAAAGCTATTATTTACATGTTATTCGGATTGCCAGTGTTTTGTGAGGCTATAAATCTGGTATTTACATGTTATTCGGATTGCCAGTGTTTTGTGAGGCTATAATGCTATTATTTACATGTTATTCTGATTGCCAGTGTGTATTATTTCTCCGTTTAATTCACTGTAATGTAATGTCCTTAGTTTGATGAGGCCTAATTAATTGGTATTTATCTCAGTCTATCGACACTATGCTTAAGCTGGTCTCTGGGGTCATCAGCTATATTTAGAAGTGGATGTTGTAAAGCTTGTTGAGGCAAATTAAGAGGTTATGTTTTACCAATTATCACATCCTTGGTTTGATCATGTGTGTGTGTGTGTGTGTGTTTGTTTTTTGTGTGTGTCTGTATATATGTGTGTGATATGGATTTCTAACGTAGATTTAACAATTTTCCAGTCATAATGCTACGATGTCCGCAGTGTGGCAGTGTAGCATTAAGAGGTTAGTGTTAGCACTGGTTTGATCATCATTGTCACCTTTTGGTTAGCAGGATAATCACATTCAGCTCCACAAACGTTTGTCTTGTTGACTATTTATATGGGTTCAAAAGAACTTGAAAAAGAAATGGATTTTGCAGACTATAAAGAGAAACAATGGTCGGAGCTATGCGAGTAATTACAACAGTATGCACGTTCGTAGCAATCAAGGAAAAGGATGCAAATAGAAAGCAATGATATAAAGAAAAAGCAACATACAAGAAAATAACTGGTCAACATTTAACTGAAAACTATTTATGAAACATTCTTGCGGAAACCTAATTGGGAAAACATGCGAAATGCTTTTAAATGCTAGATTAGCTAAAGAGCCATTATATGGTCATTTTACACTAAGACTGAAATTTCTGATGACTAAATTGAACGAATTATAACCATAAATAAAAAAATGTTGCATGACAGCAAGTGAACTATGATGCATTACTAGATTTCTCTAATTTAGGTTAGGATTCCCTTGTGTTTATTGATTGCAGGCTTAATAGCATTCAAACGCATCTATTTAAAATCCAAACAAAATAAACAGCACATGTTCCAAAACTACAACAAAACAATAATTACAACAACAACAACAACAACAACAACAAAATCGGCCTGTTTAGACTCAATATGAATTGATATTACGGTAATGGACATTGTCAACAATGTTGCAAGTGACTAACCTCAACTGGGCGGAACACTGGCAAGAATGTTTCAAGTGGCTGACCTCAATTAAGCGAAACACTGGCAAGAATATTGCAAGTGGCTGACCCTAGGTAGAGACAAATACAGTAGAAACATATACATATATAACACATATACATATATTGATGAACATCAATCTATCGCACAAACAACTATATAACCGACTAAAAAATAATTAGGCAAGAATGCAAACCTTTTCGAGGCAATGGAGTGGCCCTGAAAAGGGCCTTTGTTTTTGCTCCTTAACATCATTCTGTTAACACAGAGGGCATCGCATAGGTCTTCTTCTCTTTCTCAAACTTCTTCTGACTTCTGGACCGTAGATGACGACTCTCTTCAAACAGCTTTGTCTCTCCACATATATTATTCTTTTCCAAACGCTCGTATCGGCGATCCGGATGATTGTCCATGTAACATACATGGGTAAGCCAGTACCGAAAAGCATCGACGATACGAGGGTAGATGATTCAACGTTAGTCCACATCGTGTGGTGAGAATAGGTGAAGCGAATACAGTGAACCACTGTGATTTTGTAGTGGAAGAGCTGATCGAAACGGATTGAATTTTTCACCAATCCCAATACGCGTTACTAAATTTAGTCACATTGTGGAGTCTGTCTTCTAATCCGAAGAGTGCTGCATGTGACGTCACAGTCCCTTTATAAATGCGCTAGTGTCTGTGCGCAGTGAATACAGTTTTCAAACATGACGGAAACTAAAACAAAAACGACGAATTAGGGTGCACCGGCCATGGAGACGAGAAGCAATGGAATAGCATGGCTACCAAAGTCAACGCAGTTCTACTTCCAGAAGAGACCGACTTTAATTGGGATTTAGTGGATTTTCTCTCTTCTTCTCAAGAATTTGTTCCGGTATCAGCACCTCCGCCACCTTCTCCTTCTTTACCACATGTCAATGATTTTAAACAGTGACAGAAAGAATGATTGAAGAAATTTTTACATCTGCAGAAAGAAGCAGAACAAGCTTTTCTCCATCGAAAGCAACATCATGAAGAAGAGGCAATAAGAAGGAAACGATAGGGAGACGTTTCAGCAGCTGAGAAGAAGCAATGTCTTAGAGAAAAGGATGACAGTGAAAGTCAAACGGTGATAGCACTCTTATAAAATTTGGCAGAGTTAAGGAATCTGAAACAAATGTATCAGACTTCTTTATTACGACCCAAGAGAAAAATACCTTCCCGAGCCAAACAGCCCAACACTGTTACTACGCCTGAGATACTCACCCTAGTGATTTCAACCAAATCATCATCGACTAGAGCTAGTCCAGAAATAGGCATTGGCCGTGGCAAAGTCTTAAGGTAGTTAAGCTGATTACTTCCTTTCCAGAGTTTGTTTTTCTTTTTTAAAAATACATCAAACGGTCCTTTTCAGGGCCACCCACCTTTCTCGAAAAGAGATAACATTCATTTTGCCAATGATGTACGTGTGTGTGTGTGTGTGTGAGTGAGTGGGTGAGTGTAGGTTCCCATTATGATTATAACAATCAAAAACAAGAGACAATTTCGTTTTCTGTCTGGTCTATTCTGCTACAAATTTTACAATTCAGTTCACAACACAACACTTTAATAAATTCATAGACTTCTTCTGTGTCTTTTATTTCACTCTCTCTGTTTTTGGATTTCTTCACTTTCACAGATTTTTCCTCCACTTCTTCCTGAATTTCTCCTCGTTTTCTTTTTTGTTTCTCTTTTCTCTTTATGGACCTGTGTGAATTCTTCCTTTTGGGAGGGTCCCTCTCCTTATCCCTATTCGAAACCCCTCTCTTCCTTTTGCTCCTATTGTTTCTTAGGCAGAGTGAAGATCATTGTCCTTTCTCTTGACAATGATAACAAGTATATTAAATTTTGTCTCATCTGACAGCTGTCTTGCTTTTCTGACGGTCTGGACATTCTGTAACCCAATGCCCTTTCTTCTTACAGATATATAAATTATCGTGACGTTTACCTCGAAAGGATGTGGGTGGGGTGGGGGTGGGAGTCCCTCGGCTTTTTTGAAGAAAACGTTCGTATGACACCTCGCAAAACTCTGATCAGATGTTCGATCTGTGTGGGCTCTTCCATCGTTCTGGTCGGTTTGAGAGTAACATGAATACTGGGAGGGAAGACAATGAACCTCTATATATAGGAAGAAACTGGTCTTATATGGATATAGTGACCCATAGCGTTTAAAATGTAGTCATTTGGCTTTTGCAGTCAAGATAAACGATCGCATCATTTCGTGGAGAAAGAAAAAAGAAAGTAAGAGGCAGAAACGTGATTTATCGCCTCGCACAGTAGCTGAAGTCTTGGCTCAAACTCATGCCAGCGAGTTTTAAGATGACACAGGGTGAGCCCGAATCCAGGCCCAGAGAGTCTATACCCAATCAATGTCCACCAGTAAACTCTTAAAAGTACCACCACATTCGAGAGACGGAAAAGCGCTCCTCTAGAAAGTTTAGAACTACAGCTTACACGTACACGGTAAAGTTTAATGATTTCAAGTCCGACGTACCGCTGGGGAAAGCAAAAGAGTTCATCACCGATGTGTGGGATTCTTTGTTAACCACACTGAAACGACAATGTGAAGCCAAAAGAAGACAATCGCTTGAAACTTTCCATTCATCACGACAGTTTGAAGTCGCCCGTGTGGATCGGGTTTAGCAGCCCAGCAGAATTGACACCTTCTAAAGTCATCTACAAGATTCAACACGTTCTACAATTCAACGACAAATTTCACATCACCGAAGTAAAAGTGACACTGTTCATAACCTACGTTTCTCCTCCCCACGACGCATAAAGGTGTTATTGTTGGAAGACCTTCGCAACAACAAAAAGAACATAGTTCAAATTAACAATTCTCAAGACCAGATGTGTTTAGCTCGTGCCATCGTATGGGACGAACATATGCCGACAAGAACGACACGGCAGAATTGAAAAACCGAGCCTAACAAAGAAGCGAAGTAGAACTCCTTTTACAGCAAGCGGGCATATTCAAAGACACACCTTGTGGCATTCCTGAAATGCAAAAATCGTAAGACGTCTTGGCTCCACGCTACACCCTCAAGAAGTGTGTTGACTTCGAGGCAAATATTTCAAAGACAGAAAATACATTCACGTCTATCACCACAATGAATATTTCGATGCCATTACCAGTATCCCCGTATTCCTGGGATGCAGTTATTACTATGAGAAATGTGACTATAGCTATAAGAATCGAAAGCAGCACAAGCGTTGTGGACCGAAATGTAAGGGATGTTTGGCCTCCCAACCCTATTTTGACGAAGGACAAAAACGAGTGTACTGCCCACCTTCTCAGCGAACTAATGCCAGCCTTGCCTGTTACCAACAACATCTGAAGACGCAAGGCTCACAGAAGTAAAATGCTTGTCAACTCCTGAGACTGTGCCCTACTCGTGCACAATGCACACGTAACAATAATAACAAGTCTCACGTATGTTCAGGAAAGAAACGATGTCACATCTGTCACCAAATCGTGGACTTGGAACAAGAATGCTACATTCAAAAATACCATTGCAAACATCAAGAGGAAGACGATGACCACAAGAAGAAAGAGAATTTCATATTTTTCGATTTCAAATGTATTCAAGAGACAATAAGACCAAAGGACCCTATTCGGTGGATGGCTAGGACTTAGAAAACCCCAAGATCGTGTACGAGTTTCACGGGTGCATATTTCTCGGATTCCCTCGCTGCTACCCTTAATGTGACACAAAAAATCAGTTTTTACAACGGATCATAGAAGACTTCTACGAGGCCACTTGTCAGCGGCGTTTGAAGCTAGAACAGCAAGGATACCAAGTGGTGGAAATGTAGGAACATGAGTACGATCGCTGTTTGAAAACCGATCCCGAGTTTAAACGAATCATGGAAAGTTACAAGCTGGTGGACCCACTGAACCTGAGTTACTGTTCGTACAGAGGACGGACAAATGCCATCTGTTTGTTGTACCAAGCCGACGAGGAGAAAGGAGAAGAAATCAAATACTTGTACATGTGTTCGCTGTATTACTACGCGTGCAAATATTGTCACTTTCCCGGAGGGCACTCGCAATTGCTGACGGAACACATCGACTTGGTATATATTCGACAATACGAAAGATTGATCAAATGCAAAGTCTTGGAGACGTGCACATTAAGTGGAAAGTGAAAGGAATTAGGCTCAATTATCGCACCAGTCGAGTGATGACCTTTGGTGTGCTGAAAGAAGTTAGAAGCAGTCTGGACAAGATGAAAACATTAAAGTGACCACCTACTAACCGCTCAAGATTGTATATGTACCCATACACTAAATCGTCAGTCGACCTTTGGAAAGAAAGTATCCTATCGTGTACCAGAAGTGAGTACGGCTTCCCAACCACTTCACTTTACCGAAGGTTAGCATATAAAAGGGAAAACGTCCAGGACCAATAGTTCATTGTAATTACCAAGGTCAATAAAAAAGATGAATACTTTTAAAATGAGATCATTCAAGTTCGGGTATTCTCAAGTGGAATGCGATGATGTGCCTTCCGATGGCAGGGATGCAGTATGCTGTGAACTCAGCGATTCAGTATCACATCATGGGAACTTTGCTATGACTACTACAATACATACCATGTAAAGTGATGCTGTGAGTGTCAAACCTGATGAATGCAAAAGCGATGCCACTCGTTACAGAACACGTTATGACTTTACTGGTTTTCATTGTCAATGTCATTAACCACGTGAAACCATACAGCTACCACCCTCCGGATGTCATCCAACCCTAAGTAAACCCCGGCGGATATCATTGTACCCTCATCGAAATGAGACTGTTAAAGACAAATATTGCGTTCCCTTTGCGTTTGCCTGAATACTGCGACTTTGAAAGTCGTTTTCAAACGTTCCAGGGAAAGTGGCCTAAATATCTGGGAGGACCTACCCTGAGTCGGATTTTTCTACTTGAGCGAAGGGGATAAGGTGAAGTGATTCAGTTGTGGTGTGTCACTTCACGAGTGGGAGCAGAGATTCGGCTTACCTGGAACATGCTCGATGGTCGCCGCATAGTCACTATCTACTTTTAGTGGGGCCCTAGTCATTGACGTGGCATAACATGTCGTTTGAGAAACCAGCTTGGCTAGGAGTCGAACATTGGACAACAGATAGACAAATATTTAAACTCCATTTATCAGACCGGTGGAGGATTACCAACACTTATTAAGAGAACTGTGTTCCATGAATAGGGGCCGACGTGTGGTGTGTGTCTTAGTGACTTCCTATCTGGGATTTCGTTTACTAGCCTATTCCTTGTGGACTCTTTACGAACAGTACCTACAAAGACAATTATGGTGGATTCTTTAAATGTGGACGATACACTCATTCTGTTCAAAGCTTTACGATTTCATCTCTCGATACATCTCACTTTCTACTACATGAAAAAAGATTCGCAAAACTTTATTGACTTTGGATGTTTAAGACGACGTGCGTAGCTTGCTGGTTAAACGAACACTAGAAAGTTGTACATGATAGAAAGGTCTACTTTGGAACACAAGTAGCAGCTAACCAGATTGTAAACAACGTGTGTGACGGATAACGAGAGAAACGTGAATTTTGTCCTACTTGTTGTTGTTTTCAAATATTTGTTTTAGCATTTTCGTAAAAATGAACATTTAATGTAGCGTGCAAGAAGATGGCATTCTTCTATGAAATGTAAATGTAAACAATGTATATAGAGTGATTATTTTCCTAAGATATGAATGGTAATTTTTTAAAATACTTTTCTAGGACCAAGAACTTGGTTTTTAAAACAAATATGGGATATATGTGAGGGGGATGTTTTAAAGCTTTTTAGTCATTGCCCGGTTAGTTTCCTTGGAACTATCATAGACTGGATTCCATTATGTGATAGGAATGTAACTAGTGATATCAAAAGCTTACAAATGGAAATACAAGATCATATCTACAAGTTTCATTACAAGTCAAGGAGAGAGGAGAAGTCCAAGCTAGTGAATAAAGATGATCTTGGCCAAGAGTTGCATAGGGGAAAGGTAGATCAAGTAAACAAATATATTCGATTCATATTTGTTAGAACCTTTTGTGGAGCCTGTACTTGTCAAGAACAGATTTGACAGCTCAACAACGGCATGATATTCTCTCCATGTACCCAATTAAATTTACTGGAGCAATTTGTAGATAAATTATGTTCTTAGAAGATGTATTTCAACCTGCGTGTAATGAAGTAGAAGCAGAATGAGACTGAGTATTTGTTTTGTGAAAAACATGAGGAAGTAGAAGTTAGAATTAGAGGTTAAGTTAACTTGTAAATATGTTTGTTACATTTCCAATTGTTATGTATTAAATGGATGATGCTTAGACCAAACTCACAGGTCGTAGAGCTCGTGTATGTAAATGAATAAATGTATTGTACCCATACAAGATAATTTTCGTTTTGGAGTCACTACTATTTATGTGAACCTTTCTTTGAAATATCTCTTTCTTTTTCTGTGTCTTCCTATTTTCTATGACTTGGAAGTTGACATCCCTTCGATTCAAAACTTACCACGAAAGAGAAGGGTTGCAAGAAAAGAAACCCCAGACAGCTGGTGTCATCAAGAGTGCTAGAGGCGGTACTGTGCCGTTAGGACACGTACGTACTCCAGAAAACCAAGCTACTCGACAAGGATGTCTCATTCTCACAGTCACATTTACGTTGTCTTTGACCACGATGTCTACCAAGCCTGATTTATATCACGTCCGCACTTGAAAAATATAAAGAGAGGCAGTCTCCAGTCTGACCATCCATTGTTGACTCATCCTCACATGAAGATGTGTTCAAGACTAGCCAAGCTGAACGAAGCTTACGGGAATTTACATCGTGTTAGGCAAAGCTTGATACAGAAGCCTGAAGAGATAGAGAATGTCAGAACGTTGAAAGTGACCGACGAACTGGTAGAAGAGCTCTTCAGAGAGGAAATCAAAAATGAGGAAGAAAACTTGACGGATAAGTACAGACATGAAATGCAAAGAGAGCAGAGAGAACAGCAGCAACAGCAGCAGCAGGAACCAGACAGAGGAATTGTCGACTGCCCTGTAAACACGAAATAGTTCTCCTTCTCTTTCCGATGAAGCAGACCCTATCCTGTGGGAAAGCCTGCCACCAGATGGGGACGCAGTCTTAGACGAAAACAAATTGCCATAACTCCCCGTCCTCAAAAGCAGTCATTTTCAGGGCTACTTCACTGCTCTATAAAAGAGATACTAGTTCAATTGCCAATCATATTATTTTGTGTGTCTATAAGCACTTCGTTTCTTTGTTTTATGTACAAAAAATAGAAGTGTTTCTATCAACACTTTCTTTCCCTGTCTTGTCAAAAAGTCAGAGTGTTTTTGTTTGTAGTTTGTGATTGCAGGTAAAAAGTGAGTGAGTTTTTCTTTTATGTCCGCGCTTTCCATATTTGTTTTGGTAATCATATGGGTCTTGCAAGTTTTTGCATCGGGGGATGTTTTCCTTCACGTCCATGCTTGACATATATAAAGGGAAGCGCTCGTCAGTCTGGCTACCCATCGTTGATTCATCAACTTGAAAAATGAGTAGAATTACAAAACTCTTGGAACTTCAGATGCACCTGGTGTATGCCAGGTGCATACTAGATGAACTGGCCATGGCGTCCATAGCAGAAATTGCTAGAATATAGGAGAATGAAGAGGAGAGAATGAAAGAAGAGGAGAAGGAAAACAAAAGAACGATCCTGCCTCACCTCATACTGATACCTCTGTGTGAGGTCAATCCTGAGGGGAGGACGCCTCCACCACTACAACCAGCACCACAACCACAAAACGTCAGCTACAGTCACCAGTACCAATGCCAGAAATAAGGAGACATCATCATCTCCGACTACAAAATAGAAGACAGAGGGAAGTCTTCACTATACCACAAAGTTAAGACTGGGATGATGAGTCCACTCAACTCGCCTTTGCGCTCCCGAGAATAAATGTAAATTGGGAGCAGGACTGGAGTAGACGTTGCGTGTATGAGACCAAAACTTGGAGATGTCAGCATTAGGCGGGTGTATCTGAAGCTCAAAGCCAAATCTCTAGAAAAGAGACTATTGAAGTTGCCAGTTGGCGTGAATGTGGAGCAGTGTGATTAAAACACTCACTGCTTTACTGGTGAGTCTGTATGTAAGTGTGTGTGTGTGTGTGTGTGTGTGTGTGTGTGTGTGTGTGTGTGTTTCTATGCGTTCGCGTACATTTGTGTGGATAGTAGAGTATGTATTTGTATGCGTGCGCATACTTTTTTGTGGATAGTCGATATTGTTTTTTTTTTTGTTTCCTTTTCCAGTGTGTGTATAGTATATCTGTGGTTTGTATGCGGTCCCGTACGTTGGTAAGGATAGTATATTTGGGGTTTGTTTTTTCCTCTTCCCGCTGTGTGGATAGTACATTTTTTCTCCCTTTGTGTGTGTGTGTGTGTGTGTGTGTGTGTGTGTGTGTGTGTGTGTGTGTGTGTGTGTGTGTGTTTGTGTGTGTGTTTGCATGCGTTCGCGTACGTTTGTGTGGATAATAGAGTGTTTATTTGTATGCGTTCGCGTACGTTTGTGTGGGTAATATATTTGGGGTTTGGATGCGTACGCGTACGTTTGTATGGATGGCATATTTGTTGTTTTTGTCTACCTCCCGTGTGTGGATAGTATATTTGGAGTTTGTATGCGTTCGCGAACGTTATGTGGATAGTATATTTTTTTTCTTCCTTATGTGAAGTGTGTCTGTCTGTGTGTGTATGTGTGCGCGTACGTTTGTGTGGATAATATATTTGGGTTTTTATAGCACATATTGGGGGTATTTGTGATAGTAGATATTGTTGTTTTTTTTACCCTTCCCATCTGTGTGCATATTAGAGTGTGTGTTTGTATGCGTGTGCGTACCTTTGTGTGGATAGTATATATTGGGTCTTTTGATAGTAAATATTGGGGTATTTTTATATAGATATTGTTTGTTTTTTTTAACCTTTCCTTCCGTGTGAACAGTAGAGTGTTTGTATTTGTATGCGAGCGCGTACGTTTGTTTGGATAGTATATTTGGGGTTGTGTTTTATTTTGTTCCCTTGTGTGAATAGCATACTTTGGGTTTTTGTTTTTTCCCTCTTCCCACTGTGTTGATAGTATATTTGGGTTATTTTTTTCTTCTATCCTCTGTGGTGTGTGTGTATTTGTGCGTTTGTATGCGTTCGCGTACGTTTATGTGGATAGTAGATGTTTTGTTTTGTATGCGTGCGCGTACGTTTGTGTGGATAGTATATTTAGGGTTGGTATGCGTTCGCATACCTTTGTATGGTTAGTATATTTGGGGTTCATTTTTTCCTCGTCCCTCTGTGTGGATAATATATTTTGGGTTTGTATTTTCTTCTTGCCTCTGTGGTGTGTGTGTGTGTGTGTGTGTGTGTGTGTGTGTGTTTCTATGCGTTCACATAAGTCTGTGTGGATAGTAGATTTTGGGTTTGTTTTCCCTTCCCTTCTGTGTGGATGGTAGAGTGTGTGTTTGTGTGCGCGCGAATACGTTTGTGTGGTTAGAATATTTGGGGTTTGTTTTTTGCTCCTTCCCGTGTGTGGATAGTATATAATGTTTTTTTTTATTCTTCTCGTGTGTGGATAATATATTTCGGGTTTGTCTTTTACCTCTTCTCTTCTGTGTAATGTAGATAATGTTTTCCTCTTTCCGTCTGTGGATAGTAGATTTGGGGCTTGCGTTTTGCTCCTTCCCGTGTATAGATAGTATTTGGGATTTGTTTTTTTTTCTTCGTCCCTGTGTGTGTGTGTGTGTGTGTGTGTGTGTGTGTGTGTGTGTGTGTGTGTGTGTGTTTGTGTGTGTGTGTGTGTTTGTGTGTGTGTGTCTGTGCACCCGAACGTGTGTGTGTGTATGTGTTTGTGTGCACGCGTACGTTTGGTTTGTGTGTTTGTTTGTGTGTATGTGCGCGCGGGTACGTTTATTTGGTTCAATGTATTGGTCTTTGTTTGTCTTTATAAAACTCCCTTTATCCCTATGAAATACATTTCACCTACCTATCTACCTACAGTAGCGCGTATTCAGGTAAGCCACTTGCAACACTGTTGCCCTTTTTCCCCATGGCAAATACAGTGACGTCATTGAAACTCGAAATGTAGAGACAATAAATATAGACTTGGGTGTATTCTAGAGGTTTTAGCTGTAAAGAGATACTAGGGTTTTTAAACAGGAATGTCACACAAGTTGAGGCTATAAATATATAGTGGGTTTTTCCAAAGGCGTTTCCTACAAGTTGTAGCTGTTAATAGATAATGGGACAATAATTAATGGAGGTGCTAACATGGCCTTTGATAAATATCATATTTGACTCACCAATAAAGATTCAATGGGGTCTTGACGCTGTGGAAACAGTTAAGGAAACTGGTCCTGAATAGTTGCTGAATTCAGCAGTAGAACAAGCAATGATTTACTGCAGAAAGGCTATAAGCATGTCTTTTGTTATATGGGTATAAAATTATGTTGTTACGTTTTAGGCTCTTACAAAATGTAAAAAGAAAAGAGGGAAGGCAACAAGCTTTATAAATTTAACAAATACTATTTTTCCCTATAAAAACAAGGTAAACATGAGAAAAAGAACTTTTGGTTTTACGAATCTAATCCAAAAATAATTCAAGAATAATCCTATAATTAAAAAATAGAAGTCCTAGTAATAAAAAGTCTTAATGAAATTGAGTTCGAATCCCGATGAAATCCAACATGGAAGGCGATGACGTATGATGTAGTCAGCGTCCTTCTGCTGTGTCAACAGTTCTTTGTTGAATCACAGAAAATAATATTCCGGTGTTTGAATGCTGTGAAAATTCAATAACTGTCTTTGTCTAGGAATTAATTAAAAGTATAAGTATTTCCTGGGAAAAATTAATCTCTTGGAATCCAAATAATTTGATGAAAGATAAAAACTTCAACTCAAACTGGTCACAACAAAAACACATTCAAGTGTCAATGGTTTAAAGCCCGACTGCCCAAATTCTCTATAGAAAACAGTTATACACTAATTTAAGATGCAAAACAGATTCCCGTATGAGGGTCGTGATCACCCTTCTAGAACAACATAGAAGCTTTTTACATGCCTAGCATCACGTACACCCAATATGACCTTCACTAAAACCAATGCCTTTTACACTTGGAAAGAACAAAAATAAATAAAAAGTAGTTTACAAGAATCCTATACTGGTTCTAAATCAAAGTCAGGAACTAGGTCAACATTAGATATAATGTCTCTATAAAATTGTTTACGTGCAACAACAACAAAAAACAACCTCTGAACTCTATTCTAGACAACTTTACAATAGCACGCAATTAATAAAAAATTTAAAACTAACAAACAATTAAATTATATATATATATATATATATATATATATATATATATATATATATATATATATATATATATATATATATATATATATATATATATATATATATATATATATATATATATATATATATATATATATATATATATATATTACAGCCGTCTTAACAACTTCGCACCCAGATAATGTATTCATAGGTAATAGTATATATTTAGGATACTTGTAACTAAAAATACACTCTATATATTAGCACATATATATTTTCCAGTTACAGTAACGTGATCTCTTACTTGTAGCAGATGGTATTAGTGGTAACTTCGTTTTGTCTTTTTGATTCTTTTCTTTAATCTCCTCTACAGGAATATGACAGCTGTTAGTTGAGTTATAATGCTTTTAACCTTCACTATAAGTTTAGAACCGCTCTTCATCAATAGTTTCTACAATTAAATGCAAAAACTCGTAACCTTTATGTCTGTAATTGGCTCTTCCACAAACTAGTAACTTGTAGCTCTTGTGTTCGGATCTAGTTTTAAGATGAAATCCTATTATGACTATAACTTGTCGGTATTTTTGTGTCGTTTTGTTTTTGTTGGTATTTTCAGTGGTGTATTCTGGTTCTATTTACAGTCTATTATTGGTTCCATAACACTTTGCAAATTACAGGTCACAGATTACAAAACACGAAGAACTTTCCTTGATGATTCTTGTTTTTTTTCAAATTTATAAACAGAACCATTTTCAAGCAGTATATTTCCTGTGATATCTATTTTGTATTATTGTAATGATAATTGAGAATAAAAATAATGAGACACTACTTGCTAAATATTGGTATCGTTTGTCTGAGATGATGTAAAATTTTTACAATAATGATAATTGTTTACATATAAATACAGTTAACATATCTACGTGACTATGACTTTCTCTTTCTCTCATTGTAATCTGCTTTATAAATTTGCCCACTGTTCATGTACACCAGTAAATTAAATTCATTCTTTTATGCCTTGTATATTTATTGGTCGTTTATTAAACAAATATGTAGATTTATAAGTGTTATATTTGTTATGCATATACAGATGATATTTGGTGGTTTTATGACAAGTTTTACATAATAAAAAGAAAATATTTTTCCTTCTCGTTTTTTTTACATTAGGACAGGCTTTGTATTTTTGTTATCTATTCTGGTATACACTTTATGAATCCCCTCTAATTTTCCAGTGTAAACAAAAATGGATAGTCACAATTAATTCTGCAGAAACCCAATGTGTATCCATAAATATTTCTGAATATTGTGAACTGTGCTTTCCGTTCCTTTCCTATTAAATAAATCCTGGAACATTCTGCTTAATACCTTTCTCAATGAAATACGAACTAGAGACGGCTTAATGTTTTGAATCGAGTAAATTTATCACGATTTAGTTTATAACATCATTTTTTGTCGATAAAAATTCAGCATCAAAATTAGTTTCGTATCTTTGAATAATTAGTATTTTTTGCAGTTGTTCAAATTTAGAGGTGAATATTTTCGTGTTGTATTCATTGATTGTGTCAGTCTACCGTTACAATACAAGTTTGATTTAGTAATAATAGCACTAACTGTACACCGTTTGTACTGAGTTTTGAGATGTTCCACTACATCAACAGAGTCATGTTAACCATTAAACCACTTAAAGTACGTATCAATCTCATGTTGTTAGCTTTCTTTAAATTCCAAAACATGTATATCATATACACCATGTACATTGCTTATTCAGACTCATTAAACTAAAAAAGGGTTGAAAACAATACATTGCTTTTCGTCAATAATATGTGTAACCTCTTTTCTAAGTTTCTTATTACTGTGTGTGAGTGTGATTTGGATTTTTAAGGTAAGTTTTAACAATTTTTCAGTCATATCACTACAATGTCTGCAGTGTGGCAGTTTATCAATGTCTGCAGTGTGGCAGTTTATAGTGATGTCTAGCACTGGGGCATCATGCCGCAGACATGTACCATGATGTCCCACCCAATCACATTATCCTTACACCAGGCCGACCAGTCCTAATACTAATCTCTTAATGCTGAGCGCCAAGCGGCAGCTTTTAGTACCATTTTTGTAAGTCTTTGGTATGACTCGGCCGGGGTTCAAACCCACGACCTCCCGTATCCGAGTCGGACGCTCTAACCACTAGGCCACCGGAGCGGTAAGTTTCTTATTAGATGCTTGCAAATATCCCATCAGCAATATTCAATACTACTGACCGATGTAATGTAATTTGTATTACTGTCACACATTTGACATAGTACTGGCAGATGTATTCACTATTTATAGGCCGCATTGTTTCATCATACGAGATGTTACAACATTTTTTGTTCAGAATAATTTCTTTGATTTTGTTCTGAGGTGGTTAGTAGAATTTCGAAGGAAACATTTTGACTTTGTTAAATTTATTTTAGCAGCACACTATTTTCATTCTGTTTCCAACATTTAAACGAATCATCATATACATTTTAAGTTACTAACACATATTTTGTTCTGTTCAGTATTTACTTCCTTAAAATGTTTTTGGCATTAAACAAGTGAGTTTGCTTTTATACGCAGATAACTCAAGGTAAAAATATTCTTACTTTTTTTAAGTTATCAATTTTGAATAAATTATGGTCACGTAAAATTGCATGTATCATTTTTAATAATGTTTTCTGGTCACATTAGGAACATAATATTTTGGGAGAAAGTTACCGTTTTAGATCTTAACTTTCTCAACTATTTTATTTTTTGGTGGTTGACAGGAATTAGCTATCGGGTATTGAAATACATTAGACAATAGCTATTTATCTCTGACACTTATTAGTATATCCTGCAGTAAGACTAGGCACCACATCGACCCATTTTCTAATTGTATTTTGAGTGAAATATGTCCACATGATGCTATTAAGAGTTCCATTAAATATGTTTTTCACAGGTCCTCTTTGTACAAGTGGAGAAATTATACTATATTCTCTTTATTCAAGAATTATTTGACCTTGCTGTTCTATTATTCTTTTTCATCATATGCTTGATCTGGGTTTAGATCATTGAAATATCTTTGAAAAAGTCCTTCAGCTCATCCCCTTCTTTTAATTATCATCTGTTTAAATCAAGGGTATTTGGAGAAAATATATATCACTATTAAGCTTTATTTATTTCCATTGATGTTTGCGTCGCATGATTCTTGCCAAGAACGTCCACCTGCCAACAACGTCCACCTGAAACTGGTCATCCACGAGCATATCATACACCGTTCTTTACGAAAATGTCTTCTTGATTGCTTGTACAATGTGTATGTAAATCACTCTTTCAATTCAGATTATCTTATTGGACTTTATGATATTTTTTTATCATGGCTTTGATAGTCACGTTTAATTTCCTATTTCAACGGATCGTTATTTAGGACAGTAGTTTAGATGACATAAATACTGTTATCATAACCGTATATAGGTGTGCCGTCATCTGATTTAACATTGTATTCTTGGAATCAAGACTGGCTCAATTGGAGCCCAGGTTAAAATAGTTTTATAGATAGGCAACAATTGCAATATTTTAGAGAAATTTTGCTTATTTTATTGTTTAAAGTGTATTTTTGAAAAATAATAAAAATTAATTGCTTCATATAAATATTAATTTTTTTTGCTATCAAGAAATAAATTTTATCCATATTGAGAAGGAAAGAGAATTTTTAAATAATATGAATCAGGAGTTCATTTTATATTCGATACATATTTATTTTCCGATTCTTTTCCAGGTGTGTTTATATTATAGCTTTAATATACTTTAACCTTTACCTGGTCTGTCGATAATAACACAACAAAGTTCATTAGCAAAACATCATTTAGACTTTTCAAATTTAATTTAATGTTTATAAACTCTTTTATTAAAGTCGATGATACAGCAAAGAACTTGTTCAATATGCACAAGACATTTTGTTTTGTCGACAAGCGATGCAAACAATGTAAAAGATTAAATGATACAGTGATAGCATATTATATTATATTGTTGACGTATTATTATCACCTCACAAAGATTTGTCATATATCAATTATTCCTTTCATTTATTGATCTCATTTAATTGACCCACTCTGTGAGTTCTTCTAGGTAAAGAGACGATGATGTAAACAGACAGGTAGGCCAGTTACACAAATAGATCGTCTTATTCGGATACGTTTGACCCTGTATACGATTATATCATAATTCCACGCATGATTGGTCACACCTACCTGATATCTGTTGAAGATCGTCCCATTCTGTTTGGGTGCTGGTTGTATCTATAGCGTTTGGTTGATTATTATAGCGTTTGACCCAGTTTGAAATATAATTACGTGTGTATATTATCAAAGGAATTACTTCACCTACTATATAACGGGTCAAGCTTATGGGATGATAATTTAACAGTGGACTCAATATTTAATATTTATTTAATAAAGGAACGAGTGGCGAGAATCGTCACGCTAGAATGGCGGTAAGCCGTAAGAATTCTACATTTTTACATAAGCAAGTTAAAAACTATGAACTGGTGGCAAATACAGTTATTTGTTTATTTTGATTAGTGAGTTAGGACAAAAGGATTATCTGAAATTAGAGAGTTATTGGCAGTTGGCTTTATGCAGGAAAGCAGTAGAGCAAAATTGTTTCTAATATAATACGTAATAAATACAATTATATATGACATAATACGAAATAACTCCGATTGAAGATGACATAATACATAACAACTACAATTATAGATGAAATAATGCGTAATGACTACAATTATGTATGACATAATACGTAATAACTACAACGATATATGAAATAATACGTAATAACTACAAAAATATATGAAATAATACGTAATAACTACAATTATATATGAAATAATACGTAATAACTAAAATAAATATGAAATAATACGTAATAACTGCAATTATATATGACATAATTCGTAATAACTACAATTATATATGAAATAATACGTAATAACTACAATTATAGATGACATAATACGTAATAACTACAATTATATATGAAATAATACATAATAACTACAATAATATATGAAACAATACGTAATGACTACAATTATATAAGAAATAATACGTAATAACTACAATTGTATATGAAATAATACGTAATAACTAAAATAAATATGAAATAATACGTAATAACTGCAATTATATATGACATAATTCGTAATAACTACAATTATATATGAAATAATACGTAATAACTACAATTATAGATGACATAATACGTAATAACTACAATTATATATGAAATAATACATAATAACTACAATAATATATGAAACAATACGTAATGACTACAATTATATAAGAAATAATACGTAATAACTACAATTGTATATGAAATAATACTTAATAACTACAATAATATATGAAATAATGCGTAATAACTACAATTATATATGACAATAAATAATAGCTACAATAATGTATGAAAAAATACGTGATAACTACAATAATATATGAAATAATACTTAATAACTACAATAATATATGAAATAATACGTAATAACTACAATTATATATGAAATAATACGTAATAACTGCAATTATATATGAAAAATACGTAATAACTATATGACATAATACGTAATAACTACAATTACTATTAAAATAATACGTAATAACTACAATTATATATGAAATAATACGTAATAACTACAAGCATATGTGAAATAATATGCAATAACTACAATAATACATGAAACAAGGATTATAAACGCTTGAAAAACAATATTTTGTCATTTAATGTGATGGCCTAAGCTAGGAAGCGTACATATTTTTCCGCATGGTTTTTGGTTTTTGAAAAGTCAACACTTGTTTTTTCTAACTTATTTTCCAGTATTGGGTTTTGAAAAACTACAAGAAGCTGATTTGCCATTGAGCCAGCAAGAATCGCAGTTATACAACTTTGCTGCTCATCCTTCCGTTACATGTCATACTTACCTTCTAAGCAAGATGCCTAAAAACTGTAGAGCCAAAGAGGACAAAACCGGACATTTCGATATATTATAAAGGTACCAAGTCAAACTTAGGTTCTGGTTGATGTGTTTTCCTAATTTTTGTTTTACAAATTCATGAAATTCTTTTGTCTTTCCTTTTCATAATATCCTTGTAAGCATGATTAAGCAAAAATAAATTAGTATTCATACCTATACACCCTGATTAGTATTCGTATAAACCCTCTTAGTAATCATATCCATATAACCTTATTAGTTTTCATGACTATATATATTATATAGTATTCATACATATAAACCCATATTAGTATTCATACCTATACACCCTGATTAGTATTCATGCCTATAATCCCTGATTAGTAATCATACCATTATGCATTTATTAGTATTGACACCTGTATACCTTGATTAGTATTCGTACCTAAACACCCTATTTAGTATTCGTACAATATATACCCTGATTTGTATTGTTACATATATATCCTGATTAGTTTTGTAATCTATATATCGTGATCAGTACTTATACCTATGTACCCTGATTAGTATTATAAGCTATATACCCTGATTAGTATTTATGCTATATATCCTGATTTGTATTCACACCTATATACCCTGATTACATTTTCAGGTTTTTACAGCAATTAGTTGATTTTTAGCACAACTTGAAAACTTCTTTAATACGTTTTTGACAAAACCCTTATTAGCATATATTAGAAAGCAACTAATAAAGGCAAACATAATGTAAGTTTAGTGTGCATATGATTTGTTGCTCTTTTCAGCCTACAATAATATTTTTTCCTAATTAACATTATGTTGTTTGCTTTGTTTGTGTATACAGTAGGGCATATATGTTTTACAAACACAAATTAGCGTTCATTAATTTTTGTTCCAAGATTTCAGTATCTTGGCACCTCTTTTGAACAAATGTCAATCGTATCCTTAAGTTTGTAACGCATAAACATTTTGTATACATCACCTTTTATGGCTATGACGACGATACATTTAGTTTTATGATAAACTGTAGGGATAATTTGTAAATACCAATGGAGCCCATACATTGTGTTCAATCCCATTACATCTGGGACTTCACCTATACTCAGCATATGGCTGCGTAGTGAAGGAACCATGTTCACTTCTCGCATAGGTGACTCAGTTAACTCTCTTTCTCAACCCCAAAACGATACAATTCTAAATTACGTTTCGCGACCACCGACTGCAGCCTACGGGTATTGATTTGTGCTATCCACCCGGTGTCTGCCGTTTGTCCGTTTGCCAATCATACTTACGTTGCAAACAAGATAGTTCAACAGTTATTGACCAAACCAGACCATACCGGATGCCAGGATTCCATAGGTATGTTTCAAGACCTTACCCGTTTCTGCTGACCACGATCTTATTTTCAAGGTCCGTGGGCAGTTTTTCGTGTTAAGTACAAGAGATAAACTTCGAACCAAGATATCTTCGGGATGATTTGATCGAACGGGAACAAAAGTGATGATCCGATGTCCTGGATTATGGTGGTCTAGCTGGATTGTTGTCCATGATCTCAAAAGACTGAGCCAATCGTGTCTTGATTGCATATTTTGATGTCATAAGAAACATTCAAGACCTTATTTGGTTTTGAAGGTCCCAAGACCTTCTGTGGTTTTGAAGGTCCAAAAACCTGATTTAGTTCTGAAGGCCCAAATACCTGATGTGGTTTTGAAGGTGCCAAGACCTGAAGTGGCTTTGAAAGTCCCAATTCCTGATTTTGGTTTGAAGATCTCAAGACCTAATGTGGTTTTGAAGGTCTCAATGCCTGATTTGGGTTTGAAGATCCCCAGACCTGAAGTGGTTTTGAAGATCCCAAGACCTAATGTGGTTTTGAATGTCCCAATGCCTGATTGGGGTTTGAAGATCCCAAGACCTGAATCGGTTTTGAAGATCTCAAGACCTAATGGTTTCGAAGGTCCCAATGCCTGATTTGGGTTTATGATCCCAAGACCTAATGTGGTTTGAAGGTCCCAATGCCTGATTTGGGTTTGAAGATCCAATGACCTTAAGTGCTTTTTAGGTCCCAATGCCATAATTTGGGTTTTAAAATCTCAAGATCTAATGTGGTTTTGAAGGTCCCAATGCCTGATTTGGGTTTGAAAATCCCACGACCAAAAGTGATTTTGAAGTTCCTAATGCCTGATTTGGGTTAGAAGATCCCAAGACCTGATGTGGTTTTGAAGGTTGGGATATAAGCAAAGATCAGGATACATGCATCTCTTTTAGTCTTAAAATCGTCTTTAAGAGTGATATTTCCCTCTGACAAATGAGGTCAAGACTAGTCGGACAATAATGGTAAAAATATACAATGAAACGTTCACTCGGAAATGGTATAGATGTAAGCATGTATACGTCTGTGTATATATGTATGCGGATATGATAAGTCGACACGTGAAAGAACAACGCTATTTACACGGGTTGAAAATTCTCAACTACTCATGCGATAATTAGCAATGTTTAATGACTAGCAGCTCTTCGAGCACCTGCTCTCTACAGCCAAACGTGTACCTAGACGTATCTGGAAAATCTCATCATCTGTGTACATTATTGAAAGGGTCCTTTATTTGTACAATGATTGTAGCGTTTTGTTGAGTGGGGAACGTTCCAAAGATATGTACATTAATTATGAATGGAAACATTTATGAAAATGCTCAAGTCTGTATTTTATATCAGTCATAGCGTTTGCTTTATTATTATCTAGCAAATATCTGCTTGACTGGATAGAGTACTTTAAACTTACAGTGGTCACTGAATTGAGTACCTGAGGCAGACGATGGCCAAGGATGCTGAATTTGGAACGCCGGTCGGTATTAGAAGAGTCTTTACAAGTATCAGTTTCGTGAGTAAAATATTTTAATAATGGTTTTAAAAAGGTCATTAACCGTAGAGAAACAAAATAATTTCTAGGAACAAGAAATTTATAGGGAATTGATCATAATTTGCTTGATTGCTTGAATCGATTCGATTTATTTCAGTATATTTTTACAAAAGAAGTTATAAATATTAAATATAATATTGTCATTTCTAGCGAGAATTAGGTTTTAGGCCAGTCCCATTGGGTATAGATTCAAAAACGTAAAATAAGAAAAAGAAATGTCAAGCCAACACAGAATATTTCTTACAGACTTTGTACTTATCATACATTTTGATGTATGACAGTGATTTAAAAGACCATATGTGAGACCTCCTGATATCTTCACAGTTACATTTATTTATTTATAGTCTTTTTACAATGTCTGCAGATTTACGCACGCTTTGTTTTAACAGAATATGCTTCATTTATAAATTGTCAATATGCGCCTTTTAATTAGCAGCGAATGTTGGTTATTGGAAGAAACATTAGGTGTACGATCATAAGTTTATGCATGAGCGGTTCAAGGTCAAGAAAACATTCACATGCTCCAGTGAGTAACAGGTACAGGCCTGAGTTTAGAAACCAACATACTTTTTCGGGTGGGGCGGTAGTACAACTGAGAGCCAACTAAAAGGGACAACTCTGAGATATGGTTAAACGAACAAACAACAAACACCAACCCTGATAATATATATATATATATATATATATATATATATATATATATATATATATATATATATATATATATATATATATATATATATATATATATATATATATATATATATATATATATATATATATTCATTTATATACAACAACACTATTTTAGGGTGGACAAAGGATACGCTAAATAAAAGATTACCTTTAGAAAATGAAAAACACGGTGACACTTCGTCCGCTTTACCAGCTATGTGCTGGGACGCAGTCATGTGACACCAACATAACGGTTAAGACATACGGATAATCTTATTTAGAGGACAATGGGCGGTATTGGTGGCTCGTTGTATGCATGAGAGCGGTATTAGTGGCTCGTTGTCTACAGGCGATGTGCGATTTGGATTTTTTAACGTAGCTTTAACAAGTTTTCAGTCATATCGCTACGATGTGTGCAGTGGGGCAGTTTATAGTGATGTCTAGCACTGGGGCATCATGTCGCAGACATGTAGCATGATGTCCCACCCAGTCACAGTTTCCTGACTCCAGGATTTTAAAAAGAAACCAGTCCTAACACTAACCTCTTAATGTTGAGCGCCAAGCGAGGTAGCTGTTAGTACCATTTTTTAAAGTCTTTGGTATGACTCTGCCGGGGATTGAACCCACGACCTCCCGCATCTGAGGTGGACGCTCTAATCACTAGGCCACTGGAGCGGTCTTGTCTGCATGAAAGCGGTAGCAATTTATTGTTTATAATGCTTAATAATTATTATAATCTTTGTAGCACCTTTTATAAACTCTTGTATCAAAGATTATTTGTAATGTGGTGCCCAAGCACGGAAGCGTACAGACATTTTTCTCCTCGCATGGCTGTTTGGTTTTAAAAAGAAAACACATGACACTGGTCTTAGGTTCATGGTTGTTATTAATTTATTTCGGGTATTCGGTTTTGAGAAACTGAAAATAGGTTGATTTGTGACAGAGCCAACAAGAATTACAGTTATGCAAGT
The DNA here is from genome assembly GCA_028554795.2 of Sinohyriopsis cumingii. Lineage (NCBI taxonomy): Eukaryota > Metazoa > Mollusca > Bivalvia > Unionida > Unionidae > Sinohyriopsis > Sinohyriopsis cumingii. The sequence goes on along the minus strand of CM068827.1, from coordinate 136,660,840 downwards.
TTGATGTGCGTCGTTCCGTCCCAAGTCGTACTTACCTTGTAAGCATTATGTGGATAAACAAACTTGCGATCCAAAGAAGACTAAACTTAATAAATAGATTCACTGTCAAGTACGCAAGTCCAATTTTTTTTTCTAGTTGATTGTCAAGTTCACAAGTCCAATTTAGGTTCTGGTTGATGTGTGTGTGTTTTCCTTATTTTTGTGGTATAATGCATTTTTTAATTTTTTTGTTACTTTACTTTTAAAAAAATTCCAAGTAAGCACGATTTAGCAAAGGTCAACTGAGGTAGAAAACTTAAATGAATTAAGCAGATTCGTATATATACCTACACACCCTGACTAGATTTTAAGGTTTGTGCAGCATTTGTTTTAATTTCTGAGCACAAATTCAAAACTTTTTTAGGCTTATTATTGGAAAGGTCCTTCACTTTTACGATGATTGGTTTTAGGTTCTTGTAATATAAACAGCCTTTGTTTGAAATCGGGACTAAACGAAGATATGTACATACATTTTGAAAACATTGTCGAAAATGATAAAGGCTGTATATTAATTATCATGTTTGCTATATCAACTTGTGAATGGCTTCTTGGTTTGACTGAGTACTTAAGAATTATAGTGGTGATCGGAATGAGCACTTTAAACCGACGGTGGTCAAGGACGCTAAATTGAAAATGGAGAGAGAGTTTATAAGAATTTGTATAATCCTCAATGGTAATGATAAAACCGAAAACACAAGAATAACAAAATTTACTTGAGAATTTTCTCGCATCGTACATTTTGACAAATTACGGTAATTTAACAGGCAGAGTGATATATATCTTTTGATGCGCTGGTAGTGCGAGTAAATCCACTTGGACATGTTTATTTATAGCCTCATTATAATATATGTAAATATACGTACCCTTTAAACATTACTCACTGTTAACAGAAAAAAATATGCTTTTTTAATAAATCGCAAATATGTACTTGTTAATAATTAGCAAGGAAGTACGGTAATTGGGAGAAGGTGTTTGCTTGAATTTATTGCTTTATTTTTAATGATTTATAGTCCATTTTAACGCTGTAGTTAACACTGATATAATGCACAAGTGAAGTCGTAAGAAAATTTCGACATGTGTGATACCTAATGTTACATACAGGAACAGTGGCACAATTCTCATGTTAAAATCAAGAGAAGGTTTCGACTTGTGTGTTATGTTGTAGTACACATACAAAATATATAAAACGCAGTGATACAATTGCAGACATAACATAGAAACATAAAACATGCTCAAAATGGCGAAATCTATATTGAAAAATTTCTGTTTAACATAATCAAACTGAACTCATCAGTAATCAACAGGGCAATATATAGACAAGTTGGAAAAAATGAAAACCTGTAGCAGGAATATTCGTTGCAGCTGTGAACTGCGTTAATGTGGCGTCATTGTGATATTTGTCTTCCCCGCAAATAAAAACATAACAACTATGAAGATATGCATATGAATATTTGGGTCGATCACATCGCTGGAGAGTAGTTCGCCATCTACAGCGTTCGGCCCTTTTGCCACCTTGTTTACTCACGGCACGACCATAACGTGTTACTTTTCCCCCTTCACAGCCGGTGGTTTCCTTTTCTACTGCATATATCTACCGTAAATTAAAGGCTTATGTGGTTTTTTTATATTATTATTGCCACACTCACACTTTAGTGCTTGACCACTTCAATAAACATTGTGTCAACGCTTTTCTCAACAGAAAAGGCGAGTTCAACACATGCAGATATATCAATGAAATGCACTATACAGACAAGGTGGCTGATTTTATGTTAGGCGATATATTGAGAGGTCCACTATGGCGCTTATAAAAGAATTGGCCAGGGTGGGCTCTAGGCAACTACTAGGTTTTACTAGCTACACGTGTCGTCGCCATGCAGATTGAAATTTTTCCTGCACTATCAACAAAAGAATCTTCCACAATTTTCGCCTAAAGATGATTCGCGATGTTGAAGGTTTTCACAAGGCCGAAATCGAACGGAGGTGATCTAATTGCAAAAGGTATACGAGTGCCATGAACGTCATAGGTTGAGCAGCGACGGCATTCAGCAACGTCACTGTGAGTGCCGGTGTCGCCGCTGTTGCCGTGACGGCCGCCCACCTTTCTATCCCTCTGGAGTGCTCGTCTCGCCGGCTGACCAATTTGCCGTCCGTCGCTAGCGGCTAAGGAAGCAGAGGTACGATACATTTGGAGTCCTTCCCGGGGAAAGACAGCCTCCCAGACTGCGCATAGAGCAGTGTCCATCAGGGACGCAGAAAAAAACGCGTTGTTAGCGCTTGGCAGAACGGAAGGTCGCATGGAGCGTATGAAAATCCCATGGTCTAGCTTCAGTCTCCAATGCCTCATAAAGGAGTGTTGCAGTATTGCCGAAAAGAGTGTGATCTTAGACAAAATATAAGCATATGTTTTTCGAAATTGTGGTCCTCTACGAAAATAAGAAAAATGAACATATGTTAATGTCATTATTAAAAGGACTTCGGTTTATAAATACATTGGTTTTCGATTCACGACAATAATTTAACCGACGCCAGATAAATTAAAACTGAAGTGGATAGCGACAAAAATCATAAACCGCTATCCAAAATGTATCCCCAAAAAATCGGGATTTTTCTTACAAAACTAAACATTTTAATTATTTGATCATTTGTTATGCCCCATCCTTTGTATGGATCTGAATTCTGGGGTTACGGAATAGTTTAAAAGGGTTCAAACATTGCTGATTTCTTCAAACACGTCTTTGGGGTCTATAGATCGGTTAATAAAAGTGTAACAAAAGCAGAGTGCTAAGGAATGTCAGTTTGTTTTAATTATTACACAAGATGTGTAAAATATTTGTGTAAACATTTGCAAATGCTGAACAAGTGTTATCTCAAACGTTGTTATTTGATGCCAGTATATTTAGTGAAGGATTACTTTTGGAAGGTCCAGAGAAGAACCATAAATTCACAGGATCCCATGGCAAGTTTTCTCACATATCCAAGCTGGTTTAGGCAGGACTCAAACTCACGTCAATATAATCATTTTAATATCTATATTAAGCTCCAAAATCCTACAAATAAACACTTTTAATTGCGAAGTATATGACGTAATCTTGTCGCAATGAAATTAGTATCATTACACAAAGAAGCGAATGAATTATCCACTTTAGCTTGGATAACTGCAATTGCAAAAAGCTACATGTTAAACATGCCTTAGTGTAGAATTACATACTTCAAAATATAAAGCATGTAATAAAAGTTATATTTTAATAATAATATTACTTAGAAAAAACATTTTCTTACTTAATCAAATACCCACAGTAATTGTGTGTTAAATTGCTGTAATAGTCCGCTAATAATTAAAATAATGAAATCTATAATACAATTATTTATTTCAAGAAATGTAAATGACCGGGGAGGGGGCTTTTGTCCTCCCTCTGAGTGGCTTTTGTCCCTAGGGGATTTTGTTCTACTCCTGTCAGGTGGCTTCTCACCTAGGGGTATTTTGTCCGTTCCCCTTTCCAAAGATTTGTCTATATATTTACTAATCGCTGTTGAGGAAGAATAAAGAAAAGTTAATCGGCGATTTGTATTACTTATTTCATTAATTGTATAGATGCAAGAATTGGCCTGGCTGACTGTATTATAACACTAGTTCCACAAATATTTGTAATATTAAGACGGATTTTAGTATAAAACGAACTCCATAATTATATTTAATATTAAGACGGGCTATATTATAACACTAGCTCAATAAATTTTGTAATATTAAAATGGACAATTTTATAAAACTAGCGCTATGTTACATTGAATATTGTCAAGGACTGTACTATAAAACTAACTTTATAATTATATTTAATATTAAGACGGACTATGTTTCAACACTAGCTGCATAATTATATGTAATATTAAGACGGACTATTTTCTACAACTAGCTAGCTCTATGTTATATTGATAATTGTGAAGGTCTGTATTATAGAACTAAACCCATAATAATATTTAATATTATGAAGTACAATATTATTAAATGAAAATGTATTTTTCAGATTGCCATCTAAATCAATCAGTTGTATTTCATATACATTTTATATTTATCCTTCTCTGGATGATTAAATTATGTTTCAACACAAGGTGTAAAACATCGTTTCTTGTTTGTTCTGTTTATGTTTATTTGAGTCAAAAGGTATTTTTAATCCTGAGTCTTTAATATCAGAATCAAAGAGGGAACAAAAAGGTTGATTTAAAGTCGGTAATTTAAGAATAACATCGGACAATAACTACGAAAGCAATTGCATCCACTTTAAAAATAATTAGGCATGATAACTTAAGACAATAACGGCTGATATTAACAGAAAGATGAAGGACTTAGAAATTACAGCCACATACAAAAATTAAAACATCCATATTGTAACATTACAATTTAACCAAGCTATAAACAGGGATATAAATACAAATACAACAAATGCCAAGTTTGTTTCAAATGTAAATCTAAACGATATGATTGTAAAGACTAATTAATATTAATTAATTAAAATCTATTGAAAGGTCAACTAATAAAGACTGAAACAGTTCATTAAATGCCAGCTAAAATGACTGATGAAGCGGCTAACAAAAATGTTTCAGATTAAAGAGCTAATTTAATATGGCTGATTAGTACAATAACTAAAACGACTGATCAAAGTGCTAACCGACACAGGCTAATCAACATACTAAGTAAAAGGGGCCCATTTAAAGGCTAAATAAAAATGCTGACTAAATTCCTAACTGAAACAGTTCATTCCAAGTTTAACGTTAAAAACATAAATATTTAAAGACTAATTATAAAGGCCAATTAAAAGGCCGAAAAAGGAAGCTGATTACAAACATATTTTACATAAAATCATACATTTATACACAAACTTGCATGCAATATGCATACGATCTAATCAGTGCAACACATAATTTTCTACAGTAACACGTTCTTTTTTTTTACACACACATAATCACATAAACACAATCATACAAAATTTCAAATACACATGTTGCACTATTATAGACAATCATACAACTTAAATCAACTAATCTAAACTGGAAAGCAAGCTAAAACATGCCAAATAAATTAAACGAGTACAAGAAAAATCTATTATAGAAAGGTTAACTACTAAACTGGAATAGAACATTAAAGGAGAGCGTAGTCCTAAATCAAACAACAACTTTAAAACAAAAGACCCTCTTATTTGAATTACGAACGAACGAACACACAAATTAATAAGTTAAAACGTTCTTAAGAAGGACGTAAATAGTGTCTACAGTGTCTTACATTTGTTGTGAAAATGAAGAATACGGTCTCAACAAATAAATATTTCAATCCGTTTTAGGTTATTATCCCTAACATAGCTTTTGAAAGTAGACATTTTCGACCTAGATGAAATTTCATATTCCGAACTCTCAGGTGTCTGTAGAATAAAAGTTAGCAATCGCGAAGAGAATGATCGGTCTATCTCTGGGTTGAATGGAGAACTGCAAAGCAGAGCGGTTTTTGTGATATAGGGATTTTGTGTCTATTTCAAGACGCCAATGCTATAGTCACATATAGTTATCACTTTACTGGGTAGGTAGGTACGTACGTACGTACGTAGATAGATAGATAGATAGATAGATAGATAGATAGATAGATAGATAGATAGATAGATAGATAGATAGATACCATTATACCAAATCGTAATTTGTTATTATTGGAATGTACACTTAAATATTTCATACTGACATCATTCATGCTTTGTGGGAATATGTTATCATTATACAAACTGTTTTCTTTAAGTATTGACTTGTTTGATATCATGAAGTTTCATATCCACTACAACTGAATTAATTGTTAAATGTCTGACAAACCATGTGGTGACCTTCGGTAGAAACCTGTTCGTGAAACTTCGACTTAGCCATTGAACTAACAATAATCATTTACACTGTTGTTGTTGGGTTTTTCACATACAGTATGTGCACTTGGTCTTCATGCAATTAAATTATATGTCAAACTTCATTAAAAGCTGCCAGTTCTATTTACGGTAGTCGATTTATTTATTATCATTTGTACGTCCGTTAATTTCAGAGCTACGCGTGTCTGCTGTGATCGATATTTCTGCAATAATCTAGCAATTTTACTGTCACCTCCAGATTTCTATTAAATCAAGATTCCGCAACGATGTCGCCGTCAGCATTGTCCTTTTTGATATCACAATTACAACGGTTATATCTGTGGGATGCAGACTTTTATTTATATGATAGCAATCATATAACTATGATTGAAGGTAACCCGATCAAATTGTAACTTACTAAATGACTGAAAACCGATAGAACTAGTAACAATGTATGACTGTAAACCAATAGATTTAATAATTAATTATGGATGACTTCACATCGAATTAGTAACGATATATGACTGTAAACCGATATAATTAGTAACTAGCTATGGATGACTGTAAACCCATCGATTATGCTAACTATGGATGGCTGTACATCGACTCAGTAAGTAACTATAGATGACTGTACAACGAACTAGTAATTAACTATGGATGACTGGGCATATAATAAGTAACTTACTATGTATGAATGTAAACTGATAGAATTGATAATTAGCTATGGATGACTGTAAACCGATCGATTATACTAACTATGGATGACTGTGCATCGAATTAGTAACTAGCTATTGATGACTGTACAACGAACTAGTAATCAACAATGGATGACTATACAACGAACTAGTAATCAACTAAGGATGACTGTGCATCTAATTAGTAACTAACTATGGATGACTCTTCATCGAATCAGTGACTAACTACGGATTACTGAGCATCGAATTAGTAACTAACTATGGATGACTGTGCATCGAATTAGTAACTAACTATGGATGACTGTGCATCGATTTAGTAGCTAATTATGGATGACAGTGCATCGAATTAGTAACTGTGTATGATAATAAGCATTACTGACATTGCCAAAGAGATGTGATGCGAATGTCATTATCACTTGCTATAAAACATTTGTACTTACAATTAGTCACTCAAGAAAAATTAATTCACTCTCATCAGTCCAATAAGTCACTATGTTTGATATGCCAACCCTTATCTACACATTATCGTTACTGTAAAATGTACAATGAGAGATATATGATTTCTTTACGCATATCCATCCCCAAGAAAGCACTAGATTAATTTTAAAATGCCTTCATTGAAAATAAAATTAAAGAAACAAAAGAAAACAAAATATTTGTTTTCAAGCGGTATAGCGAAAGTCCAAACGTTCCAATCAAAAGTTCTGTACAACAACTAAAACAACAAAACAAATTAAATACCAAAGAAAATTCTCTCTTATGGTCTAAATTGTTTGTTTCGTATAAAAGGTAAGAATTAAATGGCTAATTACAAGAACTGTAAATTGAAAAATATAGATTTTATCGTGTTTTAAGAGTTTAAGACTATTTTCAGGGCCGAAAGATGTGTCAATAATTTAAGACTATTATCAGTACCCCCAGATGGGTCATAACAATTTAAGACTATTTTCTTTGCCCCTAGATGGGTCTTAAGAATTAAAGATTATTTTAAAAGCACACATCTACGACTTAAGAGTTTAAGACTATCTTCCATGCCCAAAGACAGGTCTTATTATAATTATAGTTGAAGTTATTTTTCCATAGCTTTTCTCCTCGAGCTGTACAAAGTTAAATTAAAATCATATAAGTACATGTTATTTAGGCCATATATAGATATACTGTATTTGACACGTTAGACTAATTTATATGATTACAGGAAAATCTTTGCTTACAGCCCTTACATACATAAAACATAAAGAAAATGACAGAAAACAGAAAATATTATGAATGTTTCTTTTTTGAGGTAAAATGTTTATATAATTTTCTATGATTATATTGTAGTTTCATAAGACTACTGCCGTTCCTGTACAATCTAATCTCCACTTTAGCCATTGATTTGTTCCCCTGACTCATATACGTTATTTCTGTCAGAGTATAATGAAGAGATAATTCCTGTTCCGACTTCAAAAACGATAACACTTTTTAACGCGATACAATGCATTCTATATATTATATATGAACAAATATGCAAAACAAAACAACGAATTTAGGACTTTTCTGGTTTGGCAGATTTAAGTATAAGAATCAATAGAAATACTCTTACTCTTATTCAGACATTTACGAATGAGTTGTAAATGAGGGGAATAACATATCATATGAGGGGAAAAAACAGATCAAATGAGGGGAATAACAGATCATACGTTTATAATATATGTCAGAATATATGTTATTTAATCACTCCCTGTTTTATACATTTAAATATATAATATCGTATAAATACATGTAATTTCCTTATGCTAATTTTCAGTTCTTCTCATTTTCGTATGAACAGTCATTTACTTTGCTAACTACTTTCCTGTCCTAACACGTGCCGTCTAATTGATGTAAAATTCCATCAAGATCAACGGTACTTCAGACTTAATACAGATGAAATGAAGAGCTTTCCAGTCTCAATTTTCAGACTGTAACCGGAAGTTTACCGTTTAGCGCGCACGGGTCTCTGCGCGGTAATTAGACGCTGAAGTGCACCTCTTAACTGTAGCAATTCGCCTCGTTAAGTAGTTCTTTGGTTATTTTGCTCTTCATTTACCCCGGGGCGAACTAATTTTCCACAACTTCAGCGATAAAAGTCCTAGCCTAATTCTATCTGTAGAGATTTTGAAAAGGTCCAATCATATTCATTACTTCTTAAAAGCCATCTACTGAATGATACTGTCTGCAGATCAAACAAACGAAGTAATTGACTCTGTGGAAAATATTTAATTTAGTTTGTAATGGAGTTAGACAAGAGTATTTACCGAAATTGCAAACCAATTTGAAGGCCAATTTATGCTGAGTATTGTAATTTGGTAATAGGGGAGAATAAGAAGGGAGATTGAGTTATCAATAACGTTAGCATTGATCAATATTCTATGACTATGTTTTCCATCTTCTGAATGTAAGGGAAATTTGCATTTGATATAACTAATTCTGTGGCCATAATGATATAAATAATTCGCCCCACTATAGATGCTCACGAAATTGAAGTCTATAAAAACTTTTCAAACCATTAGGAACCCAAACAAAATAATTTAGAGCGTCTATCTTTTATGCAGCATAAACTAGTAGCTCAAGGAAGATAATGAATGCAAAGTAAATATCATACAAGTCCATTACAAGAATCAAACGCAATTCATCAATAGATATTCACTGCAGTAATAGAAGAAGAATCATCGTCAATTCATAAAAGGTGCTAAAAATTTTGATGCACGATTTATACCAGACTTTAATTTAACCATCCAGAAAGAATGTTCATACTGAATTCCATTCTTTTTATTTATCAGTTATATTTGTTACACAATAAAACCTTATTGCAGTAACAATATACGATCTGATTTGAAATGTACCGCGGTGTTCTTCTAATTTTTTTAAATTTTACATTCTCTCTCTGTCTCTGTCTCTGTCTGTCTCTCTGTCTATCTATCTATGTGTCTGTATGTGTGTATGTGTGTGTGTGTGTGTGTGTTCTTGGACATGTTCTGGTGATTCAATACACTCAGTCGCTCTCAAGTGTCATAGATGATCATCTAGTGTCTCGCCAATTGTACGCTTTGGCAAGCTAATAACGTTCTTTTACAGCAGCGTGGAACGAATTGCCCACTGAACTTAGACACAAAGACAGTGATCTCATTCAACAGTGCTCTTAAAACTCACCTATTTCGACTGCAAGGGCAAACTCAAAGCCCAAATAATGTTTCCTACCTTAAATATTTGCAGCATGATTTATATTTTCTAATTTCATGGTGTTTTTTGTTTGTAATCATATCATTATATATGTTTTTTATGTTTTAGGTGGTGTCGTGTTTCTGTTTGTCTGTGATACTTTTCTATATGTTTATCCGGATAGATAAATCAATATATTAATATATGATGTGAAAAGAAAATAGGTACACTACAGTCTTACAGAGAATGGTCAACATTAACACCTTGTGTCAATATAGTGTCCTTTATCTGCACTGACAATGGACACTTCGAACTATAACAGCAAGAGTCTTTTGTATAAGTGATAATCATATCAAAATAATTGCTTGTGACGTCTAGATTGTTCTTTAAGTACAAGCGTCCTTTGCATGGAGGTATTTTTGTATGTTAGAAATTGCCTTATTCTAATTTAAGTCTGGTTTCTCTACATTATCAGAGGATCTTAGTCAGTGTTAAATTTGTTCTTAAAGGCGTTTAGAAAAGAAAACGCTGTTCGTTAAGGAGGACTCAACACTCGTAATTTCTTCACTGGTCATAGTAGCAGTCTCATTATTCGCTTTGGCAAGCTAATTTCGTTCTGATGTTATTATGTCAAAATTCGTTGTTAATTTCTCCCTGTGGCTTTCTGACAATTTTATGGCAAAGAAAGAAGTTTACGAGTGGATTCACCAATTGTCATCAGATTAAACATCGAGGAGATTTGATGAGAGGATTGTATCTAACCACCCATGGTCCTTCTTGAACGGAGTTGTGAAAGATGTTTTATAATCGGTATTCAGCCAAGGAGATATTCTGGCTCCCCGCTTGTTTCTGTGCAAAGGAAGATAACCGTACTTTAGTAAATGTAACTAATCTTCTTCCATCTCTGCGTGACATCGTTCTGATGTTGTGAAATCACTATGGGATGAACTAAAAAGAAGCTCTTCATTTAAGACGAATTATGCTGAATTAGCACCCTGTGGATTCGGTACATTGTTGTCCTCTTAGGTTTTCTGTTAAAGAATTAATTTTTAAGTCTCTTCAACGAACTTTGATTCTACTATCAGGCTTTTGAATAAGAGATGGAAAATCATAGCATTTAATTTAAACTTTTAATGCTCCAAGATTTCAAGGATCTTACAAACATGAATAGGACCATGCATAAGTTATATTAGGACTATGCTAAAAATAATAAAAGTATGTTCCGATGAATTAAAAAAAAATTCTTTTAAATATTCGCAGACAATGTACCTATCTTTTGAAATACAGGGTCATTTCTTTTGGAATTCCTGTTGAAATTTCTTCTTCTTCCTTCATGTCTGACAACAATGGTAATAATAAATACGATAAATTAATAACTGGTGGTGCTGTGCAAAACTTCTAATTTGCAAGTCAGTGATCAATTTTCTGATATTTTGAGCCAAACCATGAGGACATTTTCAAAGTGGTTTGTATCTTTTTTTATTTCGTGATGTATACCAGTTTTAGGGGACAGTCTTGTTTCCCATAGTGTCGTAATAAAGAGCAAAATCATCCCAATCTGTCATATATTAGGCAAAAAAACTACGCTTAGAGAACACAACACATATTTTCATTAGGCTCAGTTTGCAAATCTGATATGTGTTGTTAAGAAAATCACATTTGGAAAATGATAGCAAACTAAAATTACAAAAATCGAACAATTTCAGGGTTTGAAAGTGCATCATTTATTTCTGGTTACAATTATTCATTCTCAACACGCACACATACATATATACTCTGTGAAAAACGACTGGCATTCCATGAGGAATCATAACTAAATGCATCCATGGAGATAGGCATCCATCCATTCATCTTTCCATGCGTCCATCAATGGAATCCTTCCTTAAACTTTCAGACTAAATACACCGGAAAAGACATCTTTTGTATGATGTCGGAAAGGTGATTCCATTAAATAAGTAGAAGATGGGAAAACAGGTTAGAAATTTCGTAGAAAGTAAAGGCAGTATATAAGGAATAACACTTTATTTTGAAAATCTTTGACAGTAGCGAGGTACGATCATTTTATGTTTTAAATATTTAGCTTGTTGGCACAGTTAAACAGGACGTTTTTTTTTAGTGTCATACTCAGCATTTCTAATACGACGTGCAACGAACTTTCATGGACAGCTTGATGTCTTTTAGTTTTTCTAAGAAATATTCTCATGGTACCCGTCTATTATCAGCAAGATGGCACAGTTTTGTCGTATCACCGCAAAATGTCAATACAGATACAGCCTAGCGGATCGAGACCAGTCTGTTGATTAGTAGAGAACACAGGAAATTCTCAAAAGTTTATAGTTGCAACAGTGGAAAGCCGAAAATATGTTACAGTCAGGATGACAGCAAAAACTAGAACTTGACAAAATAGATAGATTGATACAGATTGATAGACTTCTAAACGCATTACATCTTCAATTTAATACTGACATCGTTCTGTTCTGTGTTTCCCTTCTTCTCAGAAATGATCATGGTGCTTTCTTTTGAAAGAAATGGTGCAATACAAAAGAGTCGGGATCCCGACTTCTATAACAGCCCGTTCCGCAGATGCCAGTACCAAACCTATTTACCGGTCCGTTTTGTACATGTCAAAACCAGACGTGGTGGATGATTTTTTTTTAATTAACCTCTTCGTCCCAGGGAGAGATTCATAATTGCTGAAAAAATCTGACAGATTTTTTTTTGTCGAACAACTTAGAAATTCAACAATACTGACAAGTATAACAAACCACAATATTACCAATGATTAAATATATTAACAGGCTAAACGGCTTATTAATGACCGGTCATCATAAGACATCAGCTGTTAGGTCTGAACGATACGCGTTCAATAAAGAAATACTAGCATTCGAAAAAGCGATTAAATTAAGGGAATCACATTGAAAACAACATATACTGTCAGCACTTGTTGTAAGTCATCAGAAATATTTGATTTCCCATAATTTCGATTTAATGAACAGAATAAGAATGTTTTGTAATGACTGGTCAGTAAACAAGACAACTGTAGGGTGACCACAATTTTTTTTAAAACATAAATTCACTATTTTATTCGCATTAAAAAGATAATGCACAACTGAATGAAAGCAGCAAGTAATTGGATATAAATAAGGACCAATCAACGAGCCTATTGTTTTCACGGTAATTTTTTTTCCAGCAATTAATCTATCAGATGGCAATTCTTAAATTACTTGATACCTCACAAACGTCAGATCCAAACAAACAATCGAAATAAACTGCGGACGCAAAAACTCTTAAGCAATAGTTAGTTAAATGATGGCCTTTCGGTCCATCCTTATACCTGCATCTATGCCGAACAAAGGTCAGCGGAGTGTCCGAAAATTCGTGCATGATGTCAGTCTCAAAATAATGCTTCCCAGTTCGTAATATTGTGAAGAAAGAGCATAACTCAGCAACAGCAACATCAAATGCAAAGTCTTCAATAATAATAATAATAATAATAATAATATAACATTGTTATTATTTTTACTTTTACGCCAACTCAGGATGGAGTTACGTTTTTCAGGGTGATTTTTTTAAAATAGCATTGACTGCAGGATGTGCGTGTCATTTGGATTTTAACGTAGCTTTAACAATTTTTCAGTCATATCGCTACGATGTCTGCAGTTTGGCAATTTATAGTGATGTCTAGCACCCAGTCACATTATCCTGACACCAGGACGACCAGTCCTAACATTAAACTCTTAATGCTGAGTGCCTAGCGAGGCTTTTGTTAGCTCCACTTTTATAAGTCTTTGATATGACTCGGCCGGGGTTCGAACCCGCGACCTCCCGCATCCGAGGCGGAAGCTCTAATCACTATGCCACCGGAGTGGTCTTGACAGCAGGAACAAGACAAGATGTAATAGAACTGTGACAGCTGCAGTACCAGCTGTAGTGGTGGTGGTAGTAGTAGTTTCATCTCAATAATATTATTGGCAGTTGCTATTATATTTGCAGTAGTTGTAGTAGTGTTGATAATGGTGGGGAAGCTTGTATGTTATTGATGGTGTTTATAAGAATGCAGAAACGACCTACACATGAGACATTTGGCCATAAAGAAATAAGAAAACAAACGAAAATGAAATTATCTTCTTAATATCTTCATCATGTCCTCTAAGGTTAAATATAAATTTTCACAGTCACGTATTTATTTATATATCAATAACGTTCTTTGATTACTTATTCAGCAAACATTGCCTCAGTTCGTAAGAGCTGAAAACCATGGAAACAAATATCTTGTAACAATCATAATCGTTTATAGGAAGTATAACTATAAATATTCCATATTCATTCATTATACTGCATGATGGTACTGTATCGACCAGGTTTGCGAAGCAGAAAAATGCTGTTTATCATCTATCCTCAATTTACACAGATTACAAATTAGAAATTTTTGCATGTCTATCAAGTTCAATGTTTATATTATGAAAGCGGATCCACATATTTTTGTTGTCATTTACTTAAATGTGAGAGACCACCTAATCACTTTTCATTATTAGGCGATTATAACAACATCACTAAATCGAAAAGCGAACATTTAACTTTGTTCTGCGGGATTTCCATCTTGAGAAGTTTCATTATGTGTACACCAAACATAATATAAAATGGGAGATGACACCAGTGTAGGAAATAGAACACAGACTAAGTAAGTGAAATCCAAAGTATGAACGAGGTTACATGAATATAAATAATCAGGTTATTGAAGTCTGCAAGTCACACATTTCCAAGATTATAGGTTACAGAATACAGGTTACCAAATGCACAGTGTTAGGGCGGAAATATTCTGACTTTTTCTACAGGTCACCTGTTTAGAGGATTAATGTCAGAATATGGATGTGAGGTCACCAGTTTTGATGATTGAAGTCAGAATATGTAATTAGGTCACTTGTTTTGTGGATTGACGTCAGAATATGAATCTGTAGTTACACACGTAGTAGTTGCGGACACATGCAGTAGTAATCATGTTGTTGTTGTCGGTTTAACCCCATTTTTCAGCACACGCTATATTATACATGGCTGCAAGTACAACTGGCGGAGGATGAAACTGGGAAAGCATTAAGAACCACCAATCCACTGGAAGCTACTGGCAAGCTTTCTCAAATACTTGCAATGGCCAAGCCAGAGACTCGAACCCACACGGACAGCTATGAGATTGCGGTGATTGGTTAAAACGTGCGCTTTGACACCGCGGCCAAGCGGCCACCCTCAAGTAGCAGTTATATGTGCCCACGGTATGGTGGGGGAGGGGAGGTGGGGTAGTAAAGAAGTTTATTTCTCTTCATTGTCTCGTCTGTATTATTGGCTATTAGTCGTTATAATGTGGATAATGTTTCATTTATTTGAAACGTAGAATGGCATATGCTTTCCAGCTGTAATACAGTCACTTTTAAATGATAATATAATCCCATCGTTGCTTCCCTATTTGCTTCACATTTTGTTTTAAGTTATAACTGAAAACTTGAAAGGCAATCGAATAATGTTGTGGGCACACACACAGCATTGCACTGTGTGTTGCTAGTTGTTGTTGTTGTTGTTGTCGTGGGGTTTAACGCCATTTTTCAGCACACGATAGGCTATATATGGCGGCCAGTATTAATGGTGGAGGAAGAACCCGGGAAAACCCCAGAAAGAACCACCGACCCACGAGAAGCTACTGGCATGCTTTCTCACATACCTACATTGGCTGAATCTGAGACTCGAGTGTGTTGCTAGTATTACATCTCTAAAAACATGTAAGGAAACAATCCTTGTTGACTAGCTGTGGCAAGGTCTTAAATGCGCACAGGCCTTTTGTGAAAGCTTACATTTTTCCAAGAATGGATTTAAAGATTTTATTAAAACCATTACCGTATTACTTCAACTGCTATTAGTATGCAAAAATTCCAAAAATCCAACCGTTCATTAGTTCGTAATGCCAAAACCTACATTAGTACATTACGTAACTATTTCTGGGGTTATAACTTGTTACAACCCATCTGTTGCACAATCCTCAGGACTGCAAATTTTCTCGTTCGATATTTTAATTATAGAGCACATGCATACATACATACATACATACATACATACATACATACATACAATAACACATACATACATGCATACATACATACATACATACATACATACATACATGCATATATGCATGCGCGCACGCACGCACGCACACACACACACACACACACACACACACACACACACACACACACATACATACATGCATACATACATATCGTATTCAGATAGAACAATACAATTCTATAAGCATCATTATGGCAAAAAGTGACACACTCTAAACCTAGTAGTGTTCATGAAGCAGTAGTAGTGACCTTAATCCATAATTTAAAATGACAGATGGATAAGGTTTCCACTGTATGCCCCAACTGTGGGAGACATTAAGTCTGGTCTACTATGGAGATGAATGAATCGTTCAAAGGGAAATAAATCTGTGATTCACTTCGTGGGCGCGATCATTTATTTCCCTTACTTCGCTTCTGTCAAACAATAATTACCAAAAGGCGAAATCAGACATGTCGCAAGTAGATATCTCTGTCTCTCTCTTTCTCGCTCTCTTATCCATAAGTCCATAAATGACAAAATACGTGGAATTCTGTGGAGTGAAAGAGAAAACGAATTTGAAATTGACTTTACAGCAAGTTGCCTATAAGGACTTGGATCTTCGTAATGGTATGTACACACTTTCCATGGAATTTATCTAGTGTTCACAATACAACCAATGATACAAAGTTGCAATAGCCTGACGAGATAGTACGGTAAATTTCTCGGGTATGAGACACACACATATTATAATCTATTTAATGCTTCTATTTTTACTTGTTTGATTCAAAATGCTATTTTAAAATATACTCTTTACAAAGGCACTCTGCTGCGCCATAGTCGCTAAATAAGCCATTATGCTATCTGGCGGTTTACTATCCATCTGGCGGTTTACTATCCAATTTCGGATATTATCCCTACACCGACCAGTACCCGAGGACACGTCTGTATGTTAAGAGTAACAAAATAGTTCCATTCACTTGTCCATATACTTTGTTTGTTTGTATGACCCATTAAGCTCATTCTAATGTATTCCTTGACTATGTTTTAACAAGAATCTTGATTCTGAATTTAGAAATTTCCAGAGTGGAAATTTCCTATTAAGTTAACACAGTATTTTTAGAAAATGATAGATGCGACTTAGGTGAAACAGAGGGATATAATCTGTTACTTACATGGGGATTATCTTACTTACATGGGGATTATTCATTCTTGCTTTAATATCAGAAACAGAATCAGTCTTATTGTTGGATTTGATTTGGATCAGTTCAGCGTAGCTTTAACAATTTTGTCGGTCATCTCAGTCTGCAGTGTGTCCGTTTATGTTTATAGTGATGTCTTGCACTAGGGCATCACGCCTTATATATTTAGCATCATTTCTCCCAGTCATAAAGGTCGTGCTCATGATTACAGACAAGATTTAAATGGACAATGGAAACTCCAGTTAAAAAGGTCGTGGAGCTCTTTACGGACAAGGGGTATTGGACACGGGGAATATTGGGTCAGTATACAGACAAGGGAAAGTGGGATTGTTGTATAAGGACAATAGGAACGGAACATATGAGGTGACGTCATGGTACTGATGATTGGTAACAATGTGGCAAGGGCTAACCTCAATCGGACCAAAGAGCTAAGAAAAAAAAACCTCGAACGTTTGGCGGGACATAGACATATATAACACATACGACATACAACATACAGATATAGATAGGTGAACGTCAATATATCACACAAACAACTATACAACCGACTAAAAAATATTTTAAGCAAGAAAGCAAATTTTTTAGAGGCATATGAGTGGCCCTGAAAAGGGCCCTGGGTTCGTCTTCTTCTTCTTCTATTTTATCCACTTCTTCCACCATCTTCTCACTTTCTCTATTATTCCCGTTTTCTTTTCCTTCTCTGGCATCCAGTCAGGATGTCCCATTATCTAAACTTCTCCTGCACCTACATCCAGTTTTGATTCAGTCTTTCAAAGTCCTCTATTTTCTGTTGTCTTTGTCCTTTCTCTCCTTTGCCCAGTTATCTTTTATCTTCTTCACCTCCTCTTTTAGTACATTTCTCATCATTTCTTCAGTTTTCTTTAATTGGTATTATCCCCACTTCACAAAAGACCACTCTGTCAAATTCAATATCTCTTCTAAAAAGCACCTGACTTTGATGACACCATCAAGTGCCTCCTGCAATGTCTCAACTCAACATATTTTGGTTTAATGAAGGCTCTTAATTTCTCCACTTCCTCCTCTATCAAGTCTTTTACCAGATTTCTCGCTACTTTCAGACTAGTCACAAAGTCTAGGCTACCTGGATACTTCAATTCATCTGCAAGTCTTTCCACTACGTAGGCTCCATCCACCATCCAATACCAATTGTCTTTCAAGTTGTTAAAAAAAATTCATTTTTTCTTAAGGTGTTGACTAGTCAACGGTGAGGTAGGCAAACGTTACTTACTTATATTGAATTGACAACGTTTTCGCACAATAAGGGCATGTACGTCGGTTTTATTCCTGCACAGCAGGATGTTTAATTACTCCTGGAGGAAGAAATGAGTGCCTCATCCCCCAGGCATTTATGTGTTCACAGAACACTGTTTAATTCAACCTTCAGGTCGTAGGACTATTTAAGCCCCCAGCGACCTGAATGAAGGACTATCCATGAGTGAGAATAAACCCAACACGCACTTATGTTAAGTAATGAATTTCAGTCTTCCATCACTGAGCATAGGTGTCAACCAAAGCAGTATGTGACGCCAGTAGCAATTGGTCGCCACTGTGACGTCACATCCGGACACCCAGTTCTAGACGAGCGGAAATGGTTCCACATCTCCGTCGCGGTACAGAAGTCCGGTATAGGCACGTGTGGAGAGGTACCAGAAAACATGCGCAACCGACACAGAGCCCTGAAACGCCAGCCCGTGCTAACCAAATCTAGTCCAGGTATTTAATGGGCAATACAAATACCAATACTGTGTAAGTCACCTGTGCAATTAATCAAAGAAATCAAGTAAAATAAATTCAAAAATTATTCATTAATAAAGTTGGATTTTTATGTACAGAGTGTATATACAACAAACTAATAAATCCAATCAGCAAAGTCAAAATGTCTTACGCATAATTTGTGTCACGCATAATGAAAAATAGAAGGATAAAAAATTTGATGGCGGTAACGAAACAGATCAAATTAGGATATTAAAATAAAGATATTATCAAAAACGGTTATCAACCGAATGAAAACCATATACATTCAGTTAATGATAACAATCCTTTTTTTCTTTTCACCAGGTTCTTCACTTTGACTACTATTGTGGTGCAGGCTTCTTCCGGAACGTTGGTTGGCTGCTCCGGTATAAGAGGGCTTCCATAGCTTGTTTCTTCGGTGGCGTCACTGGAATTACGTCGCCCTTTTTTAGCAGACTACCCAGTGTTACGCCGTCCCTTAAAACTTCTATGGTGCCACGTCTTTCTTCGGTATAGCTAATAATTTTTCTCCACCGGTTGCAGACATGGGTCTGGTGGTACGTCGTATCACTGGCTGCCCTATATTCTTGTGAGCTATCACGTGTTGACTGCTTCCTCCCGTCTCTCTGTGCCTGTTTCGGTGAATTCTTATCAGCAGCATTTGACGAAAGTTCGTACACGAGCAGAATAATACTTGTTGATTTATTCGGTAATATGGATACATTGTTCTGTGTTCCTGTACGCACGCTTTTTTCTGCTTTTCCCGCCCTGATACCGCTCCTGGTAAGCCGGTCCTGCTTCCTCCGTGTCCACTGCCTGAATGATAGCCAAATTGGTCGGTCGGTCGTTTCAATTATAGTCGTATTCGAAAATACTGGCATACATGACTGATTAGTTCCCGATATGGGGATAATTGATTTTTTCGAGGGGGACGGTATGGAGACGCGTCCCCCAACGCATTAGAGTACTTAACAATTGCTATTCGATTAGTCCAATTTTCGAGACATTGATGTCTGACGGGACTTGTGGTGAGTGGAAATAGCCCACACGCACTCACTTATAGAATACATGTCTGGCAGCGACAAAGGTATGTACGACTAAGTGGGAGTGATGAGCCTTACATCAGGGTTCGTTTCGTTTTGTTCCCCATTTTCCGAATGTTAATACTTGTCGTCTTGCCGTATTTATAATTTGGAAAATCATTATTTGTGCTGCTTGTAGGATGGACGTGACATAATGGATCTTCCTAGTCTATTTAAGGGGATTTATTTAGTTAGTTAATATTTTTTGGTTCATACTCTAGTCATAAGTTTTGCCGCCTTGTGCGGGGGGGGGGGGGGGGGGGCGGCTGATGGCTGGGTTTTAGCCACCTTATAATTCAAAATTTTGGATTCATACGTCTTAATTATATAATTTTAGGTGCCACATTGTGTAGCTGGTCCTGATGGCTTTGGGCTTTTAGCCACCTTATATATCTCATTTTTAGGTTCTTACATTAAATTTAGCAACTTATTGATTATGGGACCGTCCATAAATGACGTCACGCACCTAGGGTGGGAGGGGTCACACATTTGGGATGATGTGTGACGGGGGGAAGGAATTTGTTTAAAAAATGTGTGACGAGGGGGGCGGGTAGGGGTAAAAAATCGGCCAAAATCGCGTGACGTCATTTATGGATGGCCTCTAAGTCATTGTCGCATTGTGCAGTGGGTCCTAATGGCTGGGTTTTAAGCCACCTAATGATAACTACGTTTATAGGCCAGTTTTGATTCTTATATTTAAATGATCCATCGTGCCTTAAGTTGAAAGATAGAGCTGGAAGAGATTGTTAGTATACGTGTTGAGGGCGGATTGGCTACCAACCACCTATTGAATTGCTTAGCTGGTCATATTTTTGGACTACCCAGGGTACTGTAGTGGGTAATAGGTGCAGGTGCAGCATCAGCCCGCGCTTGGCTGTACACAACCCTACTTGGGCGGTAAACCGTATGCTACCCTCGCACCTAAATTCCCACCCAATCATACCAAGACTTGCGTCCGGTGGCAACACGATCAGCTGTTTTTGTAAATGAGGGTTATTGAAATTGACCTGCTTTTCTGTCTGTCCCTCCATTGCATTGCTTATCGATTCACACTCCCGATCCACCCACAGTGCCGTAGTGGGTGATGGGTGCAGGTGCAGTATCAGCCCGTGTTTCGCGGTACACACTCCTACCTATGCGATAAACCGTAAATTACCTCTGCACTCACTTCTCCACCCGTTTCCATAATTGAAACTAGCAGTTGGGTGTTAGGGCTGGTGAAGATGGATACTTTGTAGGTGTATAGGTTTGGTATAGGGGTAGTCAGTTAATTAAATGAAATGTCAAACCGGTCTAAATATGAGAGGCAGGGTTCGATCTTTCCAGTTTTATCAATTTCCCTGAGAAATATTAATATGGGCTCATTAGTTTGGTTGGGGTTATGGATATTTTGGTACAGTAATTCAGAGTAAGTACATCGAGAGCCAGTATTCTTTAGTGAGCTAGTTAGTGTTTTCCTTGGCTCTCTATATATCGAGCGTATGTTGAATACGTGTCCGATGTTTTCGTCATCAATGTAATTTGGACATTTTGCTCCATTTTCTCTAACAGCCAGAACATATTTCCCCATAGTACCTGCAAGCAGGGGTTTTCTTGTTTTGATTCGGTTTAGAATCCGTTGATGATGTTTGTTGTTTGTTGCCAGTGCTTTGATCTTGCGACTCACTGTTTTATGGATCGAGTACAGCGTGCGTCCTTTGAAGCATGTGTCCCATATGATTTGCCATTTAGAGGCGATTTTATTGGATATCATGATGTATAATTCTGGGACGCTGTTCTCGATTTGGGTCAGTTTCGGTTCGTTGATTTGGTTCTTTGCTGTTAGGTCAGCCCTGTCATTGGGATGTTGATATAGGACGGGATCCACATGAAGTCTACAATTTGGTCTTGTTTTTCCATATTGGTAAGCAACAAGTTTGTTTCTTTTAGGCGGTTTTCACGCCCTTCTTAACTGTCATTTTCCAAGGTTTTTAATACACTAAGTGTATCGCTGATTATTAATGTTTTCCGGAAAATTTGTTGGTATGCTATCTTCAAATCTTCAAATATGGCCCAAAATTCTGCTGTATATAGAGAACAATTATCCTGAAGTCTGCTTCCTATTTCCTTATTCTATCCCGGGATGGCGAGGGCTGCAGTAGTTCTGTCTGGGTTGTTTGATTTTGATCCGTCTGTGTATATTTTGACGAATTCCTTATAAGAATTGTCTAATATAGTCAGGATCTTTGACCTTATTTCTAATGGTTGTTCTTCTTTATAGCCAAAAATTGTTGCTAAGGTGTTGATGCTGGTTTGTTTGCTTGTCCATGGTGTGGGGTCTGGGTATCTAGTGGGTTCTACATGAAGACAGTCGATTTGTTGTTGTTATAGGGTTTAACGCCATTTTTCAGCACACTATAGGCTATACATGGCGGCCAGTATTAATGGTGGAGGAAGAACCCGGGAAAACCCCGGAAAGAACCACCGACCCACGAGAAGCTACTGGCAAGCTTTCTCACATGCCCACACTGGCTGAATCCGAGACTCGAACCCACGCCGACAGAGGTGAGATGGTAGTGATCCGTAACGGACAGCGCTTTAGACCACTCGGCCACTCGGGGCCCCCAGTCGATTTGTAATTCTTTATGTGGATCTTTTTTTCCGGATGGTGGATAGGGGACGAGTCTCTGGCTGTTGCATGGGATGTTGCATTTGTTAATGATGTCATTTGTGGGATGGCTGGGGTTGTCTATGGAGATTCTGGCTGCATATCTTAGTGTTAATTCTTGCCTTCTCAATGTTAACGATGTTTCGCCTGTCAGGATCTGAAGTTCTTCTTTGGAGGTGTTTGTAAGTGTACCTGTACATATACGCAACGCTTTGGCTTTAATTAGGTCGATGCGTTTGAGGAGTGATGGTCTGGTGTAGGCGTAAATCTGGCATCCATAATCCAGCTTGGACCTAATTAAGGCCCTGTAGAGCGTTACGAGTGTGTCTTGGTCTGCACCCCACTTTAGACCTTTGATTTTTCTCAGAAGAGTTACGTCTCCATTACATTTGCGTATTAGGTCAGTGATGTGATGTTTACGTGAGAGACGCTGGTCGTAATACATACCTAAAATGTTTGCTACTTTTTCAAATGTGATGGGTTCGCCTTGCATGTACAGGGTTGAGGGTTGCCCACTTTCCATATGCCACTGTCGTCCGCAAATTGCGATAGATCGATTTCACTGAAGTCGACAGAGCGTTCTAGATCATTGATCATGGTATTAAATAGGGTCGGGCTTAATACATTTCTTTTTTTTTGGGGGGGTGCGCCATTTTCTAATACGTATTCTTCTGAATATTGATCACCTGTTCTAGTTATAATATGTCTATCTTTTAAGAAGTTGTTGATTCATTTATACATGTGGCTTTTGATTCCATAGTGGCTTAATTTGGCGATGAGACCATCAGTCCAAACTGGATCAAAGGCTTTCTCAAGGTCTAGAAAGATCGCTATGATATGTCGATCGCATTTTCGTTCAGCATTGAAAGCTAGTTTAATGCGTGACTCAAGCCTTATTAGTTGGTCCAGTGTAGATCTTTTATTTAGTTTTTTGAAAGAAGATTGTTACTTTCGAGGTGATGTTTAAGTCTGTTGTTTATCATTATCTCTGTTGGGTCTTACCAGCTTTTGGGATCTGAATAAGTATAGCCTGCTTGCATTTTGGGGGTTTTGTCCAGTATGATTTCTTCAGTATTTGGTGGAACGTTTTTGTCTATTTCATGTCCTAGATTGTCTTCTCCTGGAGAGGTGGATTTCTTGTTAATGAGGGTAGATTTCCATTCGTCTAAGCTGAAAAGGTCGTTGAGATGGGAAATCTTGGTGTCTAGGTCAGCAAAAATATTGGAATATTGGGATATTTACTCTCTACTGTTGCTCTGTGTAATTAGAATTGAGCAGAATGGTTATCGTTCTTGCTCATTCCAGCTAAGTATGTTGTTATATGTTCAGCTTTTTCTTTGTTGGTTACTACTGTTGCCTCGTATTGCTTGTATTTTGTTCCAGACCTGTTTGGAAATGCATTGCTTGATTTCAAGGGTGGAGCAATATTTTTACCAAGATGTTTCGTTTGCTCTTTTGATAATAGTTTTCGTTTGTTTTTCTTTGGTTTTGTATTCAATGAAGTCTATTGTTTTTTATGACGAAAATTTTGAGGGCTTTCTTTTTCTCCTTGATTATATTTTTGCACACCTCCCCGCTGCTCTGTGCCCTACACTGGCTATCCATTCGATCCAGAATCAAACACAAAATTTGTTCTCTGTGCTACGTTTCACTGACGGATTCCAGACCAGCATACCTATCCGACCTCAACCATGTGTACACACCAGCAAGATACTTACGCTCCTCTTCTGACAATCGTATACTCATTATTCCCACTATGAAAACGAAGTCATTTGGACAACGTTCTTTTGCATACCAGGGCCCAGCAACGTGGAATGAATTGCCCACTGAACTTAGACAAAAAGACACAGTGATCCAATTCAAGAGTGCTCTCAAAACTCACTTATTTCGACTGCAAGAACAAACTTAAGGACCTAATAATGTTTCCTACCTTAAATATTTTCAGCATGTTTTTTATGTTTTCTAATTTTATGGTGTTTGTTTTTTGTAATCATATCATTATATATGTTTTTTATGTTACAGGTTTTGTCTAATGTTGTAAAACGCTTAGAGCTTCTCAAGATTAGGCGCTATACAAAGTCCTCATTATTGTTATTATTATTATTATTATTATTATTATTATTATTATTATTATTATTATTATTATTTCAACATGGAATGGTTTGTTTTGTATTAGATCTGTTCTCAGTTCCAGTAATGGGGATGCTTTGAGTGGCGGCTGCATTTATCGATTCAAGGATCTTTTGGTTGTATCTGTCGATGTCGTCTTCTCGTATATTGGCTAAAGGTTTGCCGGTAAGTAAGATATTGCATGTATACCAATCAGCTTTGTCAAGTCTCCATTTGGGTACTTTTGAAGAGGTGGCCACTTGATTTGTAAGGTTTATAGTAATAAGTATAGGAAAGTGTTCGCTACCCAATATGGATTCTCTATCTACTTCCCCATAGTCATAGATGCTAATTTTGGTGTGCAAATTGTTAGATCAATTGCTGACAGAGAACCATCCTCTGGTTAAATTCTGGTTTTGGTACCGTCATTTAGTATGACTACATCGTTGTTAAGGACCCATTCTTCAATCAATAAGCCTCTCTTGTTTTGGTGATTTCCACCCCATCTTTTGTTATGTGTATTGAAGTCGCCACAAATCATATACTCACTCGTTGAGCTGGTTAAGTGGGCATAGTACAGAGGGGAAACATTATGTGGCTTACCAGGGTCATATATATTAAATATTTCAAATAAAAATTGACCACTGTCGACGAGTATCGATTGATACTCAAGAGTTGCGGGATTGTCGGGGTCCATTGGAGATTTGGAGTGTTGTTCAAATGTTGTATTTGGGAGTGAGTCGCTGACAAAAATGACTAACGAACCCCCTTTTCTTCATTATCTCTCATGATGAGTTTAGTGGTGGAAAAACCGGGGATTTTTTGTATATGTTTTAAATTTTGGTGAATTAGAGTTTCTTGAATACAAACTGTATCTGGTTTGTGTTTGGATTGATGGAGTTTGATGGTTAATTCTGGATTGCTAATGTTTAATCCCCGGCTTTTTCATTGCCAAATTAATAAGTGTTTTTCATGATTTTATCCATTTACGTATTTATATAATTAACGTATTTTTCTAGATTCTAGTGGTCATATTAGTGTGTGGGGTCAATGTGTTTCTCTAGTAAGTCTGACAGTAATTTAAAGAAGGGAATTCAATGTATATGGTGGTTCTGAGAGAGAGTTGTAACTTCCTCCAGGAGGTCTTTTAGATAGTATATAATGGTGGTATCTGAGAAGACCTCGGAGGAGGGCGTCCTTGTGTTATCTACATTGCTTCTGCATTTGTCACTTGCAATATTCGTCATTTGCTTGTTGTTGTTGTTGTTGTTGATGTTGTTGTTGTTGTTGGGTTTAACGCCATTTTTCAGCACAAGATAGGCTATACATGGCGGCTAGTATTAATGGTGGAGGAAGAACCCGGGAAAACCCTGGAAAGAACCACCGACCCACGAGAACCTACCGGTAAGCTTTCCCACATACCCACACTGGCTGAATCCGAGACTCGAACCGGCGAAGACAGAAGTGAGATGGCAGTGATCTGTAACGGACAGCGCTTTAGACCACTCGGCCACTCAGGGCCCCTCATTCGTTTGTCTACAGTCTCGCTTTCTACTTGAGTGCGTACCTTCTGAATAAAGGTTGCTAGGTCGGGATTGGTTGATTTGATGTTATTGCTATTAAGATTGCTTTCATTTTTCAGTGGGTCATTTACCTGTTTTCTGTTATCGTTTGAGGGCAAGGAGGGAGGGTCCCTTTGTCAGCTCTTTTGGGGGATTTGGGTTGGGCGTGGGTAGGGGCGGAGTTAGGGTTGGGGATAGCAAACGTTGTAGCGTTGGCTCCGTTTTCTGCGAGGTATTTTGAATGTGCGTTAACGCTTTTGCTTTTGTGTATGATAGTCTCTGTTCAGTCATGAGTAGGATTATTTCTATTTCTCCCCTGGTGTATGGGCAGTCATTAGAGATGGTGTGACGAGGTAAGTTGTGATTTACACATTTCTGGCCTGTGAAGGTGCACTTGCTACTGTGGCTACCACCGCATGGATCACAATGGTTCTTATTCTTACACTTGTTAGTGTAAAGTCCCCATGCTTTGCAATTACTGCAAAAGCGAGGCTTATTTATGTACTCTAGAAGGCGGTAAGAGAAAAATCGAAATATACAAGTAATGGGGGTGTGTGTGTGTGTGTGTTGCATTTAAATAGTATTTTTGTGGTCATCTGTTCATGACTTGTCCTAAACCTGGAAACCCTGGAGATGTCAGATCCTTGGGTTATTAACTCTCGGGCGAGGTCATCATTGCTTATTGAATTGTACTTCGATAGCAAAACTGGCGACAGCTATGATTTATACACTTCAAGCACGGACGTGAAGGAAAACGTCCCTTACACTGACTTCATATATTATGTACTATCCACACAAACTTACGCTAAATCATGCAAACCCCAATATCTGCTATCCACATAAGGGAAGAAGATCAAACTATTATATACCATCCACAAACCCAAAATGTACTATCCACACACAGGAAGGAGAAAAGCGAACACAAAATTTACTACCTACACAGGGGAAGAGGATAAACAAAACCCAAAATCTACTATCCACACACGGAGAGAAGAGAAAACAATCAAAAATATACTATCCACACACGGTAGGAGAAAAAACCCACAATATCTACTATCCACACAAACTCATACAACCCCAAACATATACGATACAAAAACCAATATTTACTATCCACACAAATGATCGTTAACTATCCACACAGAAGGGCAGGGAAGACACCCACACATTCTCCTATCACAAAAACGTACGCAGATTCATACAAACAATATATATCATCCACACAAACGTACGCGCTTTCATACATGCACACACTGACACACACACACACACACACACACACACACACACACAATTACAAAAGTAATGAAGTGAGTTTTATAATCACACTACTCCACTACACATACACACGAATTGGCAACTTGAATAGTCTAGTTTCTAAAGATTGAGTTATCCCTGAGCAGGGCTGTTTATTTTTGTTAGCTCCAAATACACCTGGCTAATGGTTACATTTCCCGGCTCTGGCGTCAGAGACACATCTCCGGTTCCAATCCTGCTCCCAATTGATGCGTGTGACTGGTAACGTAGGGGGTGGGGGTTGACTGGCTTTGCTCTCCTAGTCTTCACTTTCATGGATAGTGAAGACTTCCTCCGTCTTCTCCTATGTCACACGCGTGGATGCAGTGACCTCCTTATTTCCTCTTCCCATTTTTAGGCTGGCGAACTACCGGTCGTTGTACTGGTGGCAGAGGCTGTGGCTGTGGTTCTGGTACTGGCTGCGCAGGCGTCTCCAACTCAGTCTTGACCTCACACATAGGTGACGAAGGACTCCTCACTTCTTTTCCTCTTTTTCTTTTTTCTTTTTTCCTCTTCTTCCTCTTCTATCCTGCCTTGTTCGGCTATTTCTTCCATTGTCAGCTCATCCAATAAACGCCTGGCATACTCAAGGTGCACTTGGAGTTCAAGCAATTTAGCAACTCTGTTACTCATGTTGTCTTGTTTGCGATGGGTAGCCAGACTGATTAGCACTCCCTTTATGTTATATTTGTAGAAGCCAGACGTGAAGGAAAACATACCCTGATACCAAAATGCACAAGACTCATATCATCAGACAAAAAAAAACATGGAACGCGCGGACCTAAAGAAAACACTCATTCATATTTTACCTACAAACGCTAACTATAAACACAAACATACAGATTATTTTTGACAAGCTAAGGAAAAGAAGTACTTACAGACCCACTTCTAACAAAGTCAAACAAACGATGTGCTGATAGACACACCATTATTTTTTAAAAACTTATTCGCATGCAATTGGCAATTGAATTAGTATCTCTTTTCTAGAGTATTGGGGTAGCCTGAAAAGACCTGTATTTTTGTGGACGAGGAGTTATGGCAATCTTTTATCGTCTAAGATTGCGTCCCCGTCTGGCGACAGGCTTTCCCACAGGGTAGGGCCTGCTTCTTCGGAAAGACAAAGGGAACTCTTTCGTGTCTACACGACAGTCCACAAATCCTCTGTCTGGTTCCTGCTGTTGCTGTTATTGCTGCTGCTGTCTCTGTTCTCTCTGCTTCTGGAGTCTGTACTTCTCCGTCATCTCTTCTTGTTCTTTCCTGAGTTCATCTCTGAATAGCTCTTCTGTTAGGCCTTCAACCACTTTCAGCATTCTGGCAATTTTTATCCCTTCAGGCTTCGGTATCAGGCTTTGCCTGACACAGTGCAAATGCACATAGGCTTCGTTTAGTTAGCTAAATTAGAAGGCAGCTACCTAGGAGGATGAGTCAACAATGGATGGTCAGTCTTTAGTTAGTTTGTTCATTTAGGTTTAAGTGGTTTTCGCACAATCGTGCATGTACCACTGTTTTATGATTATAAGGTAGGCTGTTTAATTACTCCTAGAGGAAGGAATTAGAGCCACTTCCGCCAGGTTTTTATGTGCTCACGGAGCACTGTTTGATTGAGCCGTCAGGCAGTAGGACTAAGATTAACCCCTATTAGTCTGAATGGAGGGCGTGAAGGCGAGGGGAATAGACCCAACACACACTCGACCTATTCAGTCGCTACAACTTAGCAGCATTTAGGTGTGTATGAGTGCGAATGGACCATCACACACTCATATATTGGTACTGAATTTCAAGTAATATCAAGGGCGTGCACTGCACGCTATTTATTTTGGTGTCTGACCGTGACAGGGGAGGAGACGGTGGAAACGCGGCTCCAAGATCACAGGTCGGTACTCCTATCCTTCAGGGTATCGGGCCTAAATTGTCGTCCTACACAATTTTGAAAAAAAAAAACTGTGCTGTTTTGAGTTTAGAATTAAGCTTAGGAGAGGTATCTTAGGTGACAGTTTTTAGTAAAGTTTGCCACCTTGTGTGGCTGGTCCTGATGGTCGTTTCCTCTCCGCACTCTGAGCTAAGAGAACGTCAATGTGATGGATCTCTATAGTCATCAGTGGAGGAGAGTAATCATCACGCAAGTTTTTATACCACTGATGCAACACTGCTTCTTCCGAGATGAGACTCCAAGCTTCGTCCAGATACTCTTCCAATTCTACTTATTGACTCAGCATCAAACATTTGTCGTGTTGAATTTGACTGGGATGACCGTTTTGACATCCATAACAATCTTTGTGATCAATTCCGTATTTTTTTCCGCCAAGTGTTTGGCAAAACATAAGACTAAATATTGTTCTTGTTCTGGCCATCTGGATTTCATCACCACATCCTCTTCATCTTTGTCTTAGGGTTCTACTTCCACGATATCCTCCCATTCCATTTCCATACATTCTCCACCATTTAAAGAGGGATTACAGTCTTCCATAGCTTCTAATAGTTTAGAATTACTTCTCTCAAACTGTTGATTTCTATGGTATTGTCTTGCTCGGCATACAATATGACGTTCACCGTCTCTTCTGGAACTGTAGCAAACTGAATTTCCACACGAATCTGGCCGGATTTTATAGGGTAGAAATGTCCCTCGTCAGAATTTGGAACTTAAGAATGTTTTGAGTTTCAGTAATGTTTTTAATTTGTGCATGGTGAATCATTTCTACTAAACCCACTTTACCAAGTTAAATGGTCCACAAATGTTTGTCTCCTTGTTGCAAATTCAAATTGACAATGGTCGCACTGATGACACAATACACTACAAAGATTTGGCAGAAAAAGACGATTTGCTTTTAGGCACACGTTCTCCACACGACACCCACAAGGGTTGCTTTTGTAGATCTTGCAAACAAGAACTCGGTGAAGGAGTGGTCACTGTGGTGATAGAGGTAGCTTAGGCTGTGCAAGGGCATGATGAGCACATTTTTTATAGTCGATGCCTTCCGAAGCGTCGATCCAAGAATCAAAACTGGAAGGATATCCTTCCAATGCACTTTGACTTTTTTGACGAATGGGCATTTTTCTTTAACCATTTGGCGAAGAACGTGACGATGTTTTGCTAAGCATTTGTTATGGAGACAAAGGTATGGTGCCGTACAAGATGCTCAAACAACATTCGCACAAGGTATCGATGACGTCTTTAGAGGCTGCTTGAATGAGTTTTGTACGAATGGGTGGAGAGGTTTTGGACAGGACTGACAACATGTCCCCATGTTTGACTAAACGGGGAGGAAGTAATTTCCTTTTCTATCCTTTGGGGTTAGAAGATGTATGGCCTGTGGGGGTGACATCTTTGGGTGTTAAGAAGCACAAAAACACCGTGTTTCATTCCTTTCTTCAGGTCTTTTGAAAACCGCAATGCATCGCCACTTTTTGCCGTTACGTCGTATCAACTTGATAACATGCATCACACGTCGTGAGGGGTTCGCAACGGATTAAATCAGGACAGTTCTTGTTTTGACAAATCCAGTAAACTCTGTAAAATGCCCGATCGCTCTTGGACTTTGATTTTGGGAGCAGGTAGTTGGTGAGCAGCTGCCACTGCGCTAAATAGGAGAAGGGTTTTACCGCTGGAGTTGTTTTTGGAGACGCGGGTTTCTATTGTTTCATCAAATGTGGAAGAATGGGTGTGAAAGCGGATTTGGCTGGCATCACCAACAACGGGGAAGTGGAAGAACCTGAGGCTACTGGAAACGGTGTCACCGTCGCTGCAGGTCGTGGTTTGCGAATGTATGGTTGCGTACTGACCGAAGTTTCTCTCATGTGGGTATAAACTGTTTTATGTCGGCTTTTCTTTTTCTGGGGACTTTTCTTTTTCTTTTTGTGTTGGCTTTTCATTTTCTGGGGCTGTTGCTCTTTTTCTTCTTTGCGATTCGTTTGGATATTTTGGGAGTGACTTTTTTCTTAAGGAGAACTTTTGGGTCATTAGGATCCCATTTTAAGAGGGAGCGAATGATGACACCTTATAGAGATCCGCTACCTCCAGGTTTCAAAATGATTTGCTTTTTGGTTTTACTGTCAATGCGGGGATCCGTCAGTTGCATCAATGCTACTTTGTTTCTCTTACAAAAGCGTTTGCTTTGATGAGGAATGAGACCGATGCCTTGCAGTAATTGACCTGCTGTCATTATAAACCATTGTAAGATTTCTTTGAGACTGGCTTCTAAGACACAAGCACGTATTTGTGGATTGTCTTCGCGACTGATGCCGTACAATGAACGAATCATTTTGACAGGATATTGAGACTGAAGGGATGTCATGTTGACGCTGTGTGAGAAAGAACCAAAGTAACCGATGTTTTTATAGAGGTTTTTGTTAATGCGACGACAGGTACATGTACACGACAGGCCCTACGTCTTGGCACCAGAAGGGTACGAAATGGAAAATAATCGAGAATGTAAATATGCGTATGGGATTTGAGTATCATCGTCGTACACATGACTCAGCCAAGGCGTTCCTAACTGTTTGGCTAAGACTTATACTTGCGATTTATCTCTAGGGCTTTTAAACAAGACCACGTAATGAGCATTGAGACTGATGGTGCAATGAGCCTTACGTTGTTGAAACAAATTTTGGGTAATGTAAATGGCACTGGCATTACGATGATGCCCTTTACGCGTAAACCACATTTTGAATTTCTTCATCGTCTTCTCCTAACATGTCGTCGAAAAAGGCCAGATGAGTTTGATTGGGGTCAGACACGATCCCGTCATCTTCGCTAGGAATGCCTTCCACAAACACGATGGAATCGCCTTGACTTTCTCGCAAGAGGCTGTACGCCGATTGCCACTCTCACTGTAACACCATACGATCCGTTGAGGTGGAATATCCATCAAATGTTGTTTATGTTCGATCAAACGTTTGACAAATTCAGGTTTGCCTGAACCGCTAGGCCCAGCAGTTAGCATGTTAAAGGGATGGCGAAGATACAAGGCCTCCCAACTGGCATGACTTTGAAAGTAAAGGAAGAGGGAGTGGCGACAGCAGAGGTAGCCATAGTGCAGGGAATATCACTTTTGACACGAAAACATACAAGACAATATCTTCTATACTTTTGTTTTCAGGACATGTTTATTGCAAGTTAAAACGAAACAACACGAAAGACAAATTACCTAAAAGCCAAATGGTTAAGTATAGCAATGAAATACACATCAAAACGATCAAAGTGGAATATAAAAAAGTCTCCGTACAACATGTTTTTGGTAACCAAGGTGTCGTAGGGACAGTGTGAAATGTTCTTAGTCTCTACATTGGGTACAGTCACATAGGTGTCCTCCCGGTCTGGTCTTTCTGGAATATCCATCACTGTCATGTCCTGAAGGGAATTTTTATCGGTGAATTTTTTTCTGGCACTGTCACGAACACATGTTTAAAGGTTACTTTTTTACTGGACGTATGAATTGCCAACTTCTTTGGTCCAGGCCTCGAAACCCCAACTTGTCCAGTCACGTACATCTGTCCAATGAGGGTGTAAGTCACAAGCTACACATATATCGTCGAACACATCTTCAGTGCTTAAAAGTTTACGAATCTTTTATTCCAGTAGAGGTCGAGAATTCTCCATATGAAACGCAAGGTTTTTAACAGAATGAGTCACTAGTGGACATTTAAAGGGACCACTTTCATGTTTTATTTGGTGGTAAGTCTGTTCGTAAAGAGTCCACAAGAAATCGACGGGTAAACGAAATCCCAGAAAGCAAGTCACTAAGACACACACCACACGTCAACACCAATTCATTGAGCACATTTCTTGTAATAAGTGTTCGTAATCCTCCATAGTTTGAATATTCTCATCAATTTCCTTCCATGGTATCTGTTGTATCACCAATGATAAATGTCGTGGCATGGTAGACCTTTGTTATACCTCTTTTCGTCGGAGACAATAAGTGTACTTTCTGCACATAGATGATAGTACTTTTCTTCTAATTGTCCTTATGTTACTTAACATTCTATCAAAGAGCGAAAGTAATGGACAAAGTGAATAATTTCTGAACACTGCCATTCAGGATAACGGTCAAGACTGTCATTAAATCTTCTACTGTAAACGGTCTAATGCGGAATAATCGGATGAACGCAGACTTGATGGAGATAAATCTGACGAGTTTGTTGACTTATTTCATTTTCCTCTTGTGAATTTCTCGACACAAAATTTATACAGTCACCAATTGAAATTTTTCTCTTGTAGGTACCCGCCAAATATCCTTGTATCTTATCTTGCAGTTTGTTTGGTAATCCTTGAATATTACGTTTTGAAATGGGGTTTAAATACTTGTCTCCGTGTCGTCCAACGTTTGACTCCTAGCGAAGCTGGTTTCTTAAACGACATGCTATGCCACTTCAATGACTAGGTCGCACTAAACGTAGGCAGTGACAATCAGGAGACCATCGAGTATGTTCCAGGTAAGCCGAATCCTTCTGCTCCCACTGGTGAAGTGACAAACCGCAGCTGAATTTCTTTGAATTTATTCCCTTTGTCCAAGTAGAAACTTCCGGCTGTGCTAATTCTTCGGGGGTAGGTCTTCCTAGATATTTAGGCCACTGGTGCGATAACTGAGAGTCAATCCTTTCACTTTACACTTGGTGTGCTCTTCTTCTTGCTTGTCCCGGTATTCGTAGCCGTAATGTTTAGGACCACCACTAGCAAAACTTAGAATCTTGTCACTGGGGTGCTCGTCCGTCCAGGCTACTGAACGGTCTCCTTCGATGTCAGGGTGATGTTGATCCGGGCGATCGATGTAGATGCAACTATCCGTGTCAAAGTACAGGACACGATCTACTAGCATTTCTAAAGCTTCGTACAATTTTAAGCGACCATGGGCTGTCACGTAGGCCGCAATGAAGGCATTTCTACAAAGTCCAGTTCTTCTTCGTAATTGACTAAGATCAAGTTCTCACGAAGGACGTCCACGTGTTTCATGCATTTGGTTTTTCTCGAGATTCATCTGGAAGTAACGGGAAGGTTCAGTCAAATACACCGTCTTGGGGAAATATGGTCGTTTTGCCATTTTACCATACAATGAATTTAAGATCACGTAGGCAAACGATCACCTTCATTCGTTTTTCTCGATTTGGTTTAAATTGATGCCTTCCCGATTACAGTATTTCTCTTTGAATTTTATTTGGTCTTTGGGAGTGTGGCACCAGAAAGGATAGCCGCTAACCTCTTGTTTCGGTTTCAAAAAGGCATCCATGTAGGATCGATCCCTCTGTGCTCCATGAACAGTTCTCAAAATTTTCCACAGCAACACCGTATAGAGTCCATGTCTGACAATACTTTAACATTTCTTCCTGAAGGTCGAAGGGATCCGAGGTGTGAGTCTGGTGTCAAGCGCAGCAAGCTTCTCGTTGTTCGGTGTGCATCTTGTCGGGGTATTAGTAGTGAGCCTCAGGCTAATCAGGCAGAACGGCGTGTTGATTGGCTTTGGTAATGAAAAAGTGTGGAAAATAACATTTGGCCATTTCTGTCATTCCAAACTTTTGAGGCATTCTACTCAAAGGCATGTCCAAGTAACTCATCGAAACTTTAAACTGCATTTGTCCCACTTGCATGGAAATGATTTTGGATCCGTTCAAAAGTCACTTTAGGGCGTTCGGTACTTTGTTCCGTAGAGTGTCTCAAAAGAAAATGGCCATCGTATCCCGAGAAATTGTGAGCCTTTACCGTGGCATGGCGATGACAATATCCATAACGTTCGATATCCTCTTGACTCCACGTCTCGTCGATGGGTTCTAAGATCCATTGGCCGAAATCGTCTAGCCTGTTCTGTCCTCGAAAGATTTTTTCACGTCCTCATGGAATCTTGCTGCAGTGAGGACAATGCCTAAAGATAGGCTCTTGGATGCATTTCTCGAATGCTAGATGAGCCCCACAGAAATTAGGAATGTGAATGCCGGTCTATTGGATGCATTCGAAATCGAAAAATATGAAACTGACTTTCTTCTGGTCATCGTCTTCCTCTTGATGTTTGGACTGGTAATTTTGAATGCAGCATTTGTGTTCCAAGTCTACGATTTGGTGACAAAGGTGATATCGTTTCTTTTCTGAACATAGGAGTGCCTTGGCACTAATGGTACGTATGCCTTGTCCACAAGTAGGACACAATCTCAGGAGTTGACATGAACGTTTCGTCTGTGAACCTTGGCTCTTTAGATGTTGTTGGTAACAGGTAGAGCTGACAAAAATGCGCTGACAAGCAGGGCAAAATACTAGTTCTTGTCCTTCGTCCAGACAGGGTTGAGAGGCCAAACGTACCATAATTTCGATCCACAATGTTTGTGTTGCTCTCGATTGTTATAGCTATAGTCACATTTCTCAAAGTAATAATTGTATCCCAGGAAAGGGGCGATACTGATAATATCATCGAAATATTCATCGTGATGACAGGCTTGAATGTATTTTCCGTCTTTGAAATCTTTTGAAATCCTTGTCTCGAAAGAACAGAGGTCCGCGCACTTCTGGAGGGTGTACTTACAAGCTGTATCGTGGAGTCAAGACGTCTTGCAATTTTTGCATTTCTGGAATGCCATTTGGTGTATCTTTCGATAACCCCACTTGCTGTAACAGGAGTTCTGCTTCTCTTCGTTGTTTGGCTTGGTTCGACTTTTGAATTGTTTGCCAAGCTCTTTTCCCTTCTACCGTGTCCTTCTTGTAGGCATACGTTCGTCCCATCACATTGGCACGGGCTAAACACATCTTGTCTTGAGGTTTGTTAATTCGGACGAGACTCTTTTTGTCGTCTACCAGTAACATCTTTGTGCGCCCTGTCCCTTGGGGAAGAGAAATGTGGGTCATGAACAGTATCGCTTTTCCATCGGTGATGTGAAAGTCGTTGGATTGTTGTAATTGTTGAATCTTGTCGATGACTTTGGAAGGTGACAGTTCTGCCGGGCTGCTAAACTCGATCCAAACGGGGGACTTCAAACTGTCCTGATGAATGGAAAGTCTCAAGCGATCGTCTTATTTGGCTTCACATTGTCGTCTCAGTGTGGTTAACAAAGAATAGCACACCTCGGTGATGAAATTTCTGTTTTATCTAAGTGTACGTCGGACTTGAAATCCTTAAACTTCACCGCAGATCTAAATTTTCTAGAGGAGCGCTTTTCCGTCTTTCGAATGTGTTAGTACTTTTCAGGGTTTAAGAATGGTGGTGAACTTCGATTGGGTGCAGACTCTCTGGGTCTAGATTCTGTCTCACTCATGTCATCTTCAAAATCACTGGCATGAATTTGTGCCCAGACTTCAGCTACAGTGCGAGGCGATAAATCACATTTCTGCCTCTTTCATTTATCTCCTTTCTTCACGAAATGATGCGATATTTTCATCTTGACTTTAAGAAGTCTAATGATTACATTTTAAACGCCATGGTCCCCTATATATTCGTGTCAGACCAGTGTATATATATAAAGGGTCAGTGGCTTCCCTTTCAATATTAATTTCACTCTCAAACCGACCAGAACGATGGGAGATCCCACACAGATCGAACTTCTGATCAGAGCTTTGCGAGGTGTCATACAAAAGTTTTCTTCAGACAGACCGACTTACTACGCCCCCCCCCCTCCATTCAAGATAAACGTCAAGATACTTGTTATATATGTAAGAAGAAACGGCATTGGGATACAGAGTCTTCAGACCGTCAAAAAAGTAAGACAGGTGTCAGAAGAAATACAAGTCAAGATAATTGTTA
This sequence comes from Sinohyriopsis cumingii, assembly GCA_028554795.2. Taxonomy (NCBI): domain Eukaryota; kingdom Metazoa; phylum Mollusca; class Bivalvia; order Unionida; family Unionidae; genus Sinohyriopsis; species Sinohyriopsis cumingii. Next base: position 136,623,597 of record CM068827.1, on the reverse strand, counting down.
TCATTGCCAAGAGAAAGGACATTGGTCTTCAGAATGCCCTAAAGAGCAATAAGAGCAAGAGGACGAGAGGGGTTCGGAACAGGAAGAAGAGGCACCCCTCCCCAATAGAAGAACCATGACACATCCAGGAAGAGAAAGAAGAGAAGAAAAGAAGACGAGGATACAGTGAGGAAGAAGAGGATCAAAAACCTGTGAAAAGGAAGAAATTCAAAACACAGAGAGAGTGAACAAAGACACAGAAGAAGTCTATGAAATTTATAAAGTGTTGTGAATTGGATTGTAAATTTGTATCAGAATAAACCAGACAGAAAACGTAAGTGTATCGTGGTTTTGATTTTTTAGAATAAGAACCTACACTCACGCATTCACACACAGACATCATGGGCAAAAAAATGAATTTTGAGTTTTGATTGGTTTTGGCAAAATGAATAATATTTCTTTTCGAGAGAACTGGGTGGCCTTGAAAAAGACCGATGGTTGTTTTTTATTTTTTTTAAAACAAACTTAGGAACGAGACGTAATCAGCTTTAACTGTCCTAAGCCTTTGCCACGGCAAGGCCTACTTCTCGACTGGCTACTGTCGATGATTTGGTAGAAATCACTAGGGGTTGTATCGCAGACGTAGTAACAGGGTTGAGGTGTTTGTCCCGGGGGGTCTTTTTCGCTTGGGTCTTAATAAAGAAATCTGATACATTTGTTTCAGACCTCTTAACTCTGCCAACATTTCTAAGAGTACCGTCACCGTTTGACTTTCAATGTGATCCTTCTCTCTTATACCTTGTTTCTTCTCTGCCTTTTCTTCTTCTTGTCCTTTCCTTTTTGCATCTTCTTGTCGTTATTGCTGTTAAAGGAGAAAAACGTGTTCTACTTCTTTCTGCTGTTGTAAAAACTACTCTGATTCTTCTTTCCGTCTGTTTAAAATCCTCGACGTGTGGTAAAGAAGAAGGTAGTGAAGGTATTAGTACCGGAACAAATTCTTGCGAAGAGAGAAAATCCCCAATTAAAATCTGTCTCTTCTGGAATAAAGACCGTGTTGACTTTGGTAGCCGCTGGTGCCATCGCTTCTCGTCTCCACAGCCGGTACACCCCAATTCATTGTCTTCTTAGTTTCCGTCATGTTTGAAAATTCTGTCGCATTGATTCACTGCGCACAGACGCTATCGCATCTATATAGAGACTGGCGTCAGAGGCAGTTCTCTTCGGATTTGAAGACAGACTCCGTACTGTGACTGAATTTTGTAACGCGTGTTTGGATTGGTGAAAAAAAAACTCATTCCGTTTCGATCTGCTCTTCCACTATAAATAATAGCGGTTCACTTTCATTCCCTTCACCTGTTCTTGTCACAAGATGAGAATAAACGTAGAATCATCTACTCTGGTATAGTGTATGTTGTTCCGTACGGACTTACCCATTTATGTCAGATCATCATGGACAATCATCCGGATGACCAATACGATCGTTTGGAAAAGAAGAATCTATGTGGAGAGACAAGGCTGTCTGAAGAGTGTCCTCATCTACGGTCCAGAAGTCATAATAAGTTTGAGTAAGAGTAGAAGACCTATGCGTTGCCCTCTATGTTAACGGAATGATGTTAACAAAATCAAGAGCCCTTTTCAGGGCCACTCATACTCCTCGAAAAGATTTGCTTTCTTGCCTAAATTTTGTTTAGTCGGTTTGTATAATTGTTTGTGTGATAGATTGATGTTCTTCAATCTATATATCTATGACGTATGATGTATTTGTTATGTATGTTCCGCGAAAAGTTCGAGGTTTCTTTACCCGCTCTTTGGTCCGATTGAGGTCAGCCCCTTGTCACATTACCAATCTTCAGTACAGTGACGTCACCTCATTTGTTCCATTCCTATAGTCCTTATGTAACAATCCCACTTTTCCTTGTCCGTATACAGACCCAATATTCTCCATGTTCAATACACCTTGTCCGTAAACAGCCACACAGCCTTTATGTCTGGATTTTCCATTATCCATATAAATCTTGTCCGTAATCGTGCCCAGGACCTTTTTGACTGGGATCTCCATTGTCCGTAAACAGCCCCCATTAACTAATCCCATGCGACTGAGAAATCTGCCTGTTTTGCTAACCTTACTTTTCCTATCTCAGTGAGGAAACCGTTGATGCCTGGCGGATTTGTTATAAAATCCAACAACAGATATAGAGCAAAAAGAAATTCAGGCATAATGTAGCTTGAGGTCTGTCCAGTTTTGACAATACCATCCAAAACATTTCCACACACACACACACACACACACAGACACACACACACACACACACAGACACACACACACACGAGCTATTTGACAGAGTTCCATATACACAGGCAACACACATCACCGGCCACACAAAACCAAACTCTCTCAAGTGCTGCTGGAAAGCTGGCAAAAACCATACACTTGTTATGTCAAACTGGTTTCTTCTAACTTTGTCGAACACCCTTAATCAACTCCGATCGAATCAAATATAATAATGCTATTGCAAATGAAAACTCGTGTACTTACCAATCACAGTGTTTCGATCATCAGTCTACATACAATTCCACAAAATTATTCCATGTAGTGTATCATTGCACTAGTGATAGCAACACTTGCCATCTTTCCAGGACAGAAAATATAAGTTTCCTAAAAGCCAGGAATGTTAAATTTTCTGATGTTGCTACCCACATCATTAGAACTGTACTCAGTAGGCATATTGTACTGTACAGTATCGTACCGTTGCCTACCGTAAAACGTTTACCAAATTAGAACCGATGAAAGTTAAAACTTAACAGTATAAAAGATATGAATTATTTATTGTCAGTTTCATATGACATCCATCGATTAAATGTGATAATGCACTAATAATATCAAATGATTTTATGTTTCTGTTTTCTCATGCGTAGAATCTGTGTACTTAGGCTCGACAGGTCATCTCCAATGCCCTCATTAACATGTTCGTCTTAATAAACAGTATAAACAAAAGCAGGTGGGTCGAGATTCTCATCGCTCGATACTTTCAACATCGGACAATTATAACTTTTTTCTTTATGTTTTTCCTTTTCTAAGATCAGCATATATAGGTAGATTTCACTTAGATCATTATTCAATTTTTCTTAAAAGAGTACAAAACCGGATGACCTGCATATAGAGTGAGAAACAATAATAATACCTAATGAAAACTGTTTTAAACTGGCTAAGTTGCAAGGGCGCTGTGTTATTTTAATTTAGCTAGCAAAACTTTGGTGAGAATAGTAATCTATGTTGGTGTTGGTACCTAGACAAGGAAATCCCAGTCGTGGGGTTACATTATTTGCCTAGTGCAGGGAGACAAGTAATATAACCCCGCGAGTGGGATTTCCTTGTCTCTGTCCAAACCCCAAGACAGATTATATTAGTCCCACCCAGTCACATTATCCTGACACCAGGCCAGCCAGATCTAACATTAACCTCTTAATGCTGAGCGCCTAGAGAGGCAACTGTTACTACCATTTTTATAATTCTATTGTATGATTCGACCGGGGATCGAATGCCAGACCTGAATGCATTAACCACTTAGTCCACGTGAGCTGTCAATATTATTGTTGTTTTCAGTATTTAATTTGTCTGGAATAATTTATTCAAGTTATAATTTACTTGAATTATAAAGTGCTCAAAAATAGCATTTGACTGAAACATTAATTTGGAATTATAGTGAATTTAGAAAACGACATTTTGAATTATATTATTGTGATACATCAAATGAATAGTAACACATCATCTCATTATCTCATTCTAGGCCATTTACACATTACCACATTCTCATTCTAGGCCATTTACACGTTAGCACATTCAATTCAAGACTACAGACATAAACGCATTCAATATTGGAATTATTTTGATCAACACTGGAAATCAATTGGAACTTTCTCCATTTGGACTTGTGATTGGACTTTTAGGACTATATGAGATTTAATTCACAATACTGTAAACTAATTGGTTCTCGCTCTACTCTGTCACTTAGTTTCAAGAGTCATAACACACGCACACACACACACACACACACACACACACACACAAACACACACACATACACAGAGAAAAGGGGCTTGAGAGAAAAAGTTGATTAGGTTCTGTATCTCGATGATCTCGCAGAATGCTTTCTACCAAAAATATCGGCTAGCAAATTTTCTCCATTATCCCACCACTCCCACCCCCCCCCAGGAGTGGGATGGACGAAAATTGGGCCCAAACGCAGAGGTTCGCAAGTAATCGCTCAATTACAGCGCTGACAGTAAGGTGGGAACAATAGGCCATAGGGGCGGCAGCTGACAAGCGCAGACAAAGCCACATGTACTTCGTCTGTTTTACTGGCTGACTAGAACTTTTAGTTTCCGCTGTAGTTAATGATGGCGATTTGGTCGTATGCCCGTTTTCACTTTAATTAGTTCTTTGTTTATCTTTGAGCAGTTCACTTGTGTCGGCTCAAAGTACGTCCATATGATGTTTCATTACATCGTACATGTCAGTTTCATTGAGAATGAGCGTAAATTCGTCGTCCAATCTACAGCTTTTTCTAGTAGCTTCCGACATACGATTTGGTCTGGTATTTAGTTTTTTTTTCACCATGCGACAGAGAAATCTAGCTGTTTTGCGAACCCTACTTTTCTTATCTCAGTCTAGTCATCTCAGACCAGTCATGTCAGTCAAGGTGTCCTCGCGCTCAGAACCACTTTTAATAAAAGAAAATCTTGTTGTCTTCTGCTGTGCCTGACCATAGGAGTCTGACATTTTATCGATAAAATACGACAAAATCTCTGACAACATGAAATCACCTTATCGGTACTATTTGATTTCATGTTGTCAGAGATTTTGTTTGTACTTTATTGATAAGACGTCAGATTCCTGTTGCCTGGCGTAGTTTTTTTAAAAACAAACAAAATAATATCAACAAATATATAACAATGAAACATAGCAACTTAAGGTCAATCCATCTTTAAGAACACACCATATAAAGCATTTATCGAGACAACACACACACACACACACACACACACACACACACACACACACACACACACACACACACACAATGTCGGGCTATTTGGAATTTTGCTAGTTTCACACCGCATGGTCAATTTTATCCTATATGCAGGCGTAACTCAGTACATTTACTGGCTAGCGTCATTAAATGTATCTAAATCTACCTAACTAGTTTTAAATACTTTGTGTGAAACAAATTGTATACCATTAGCTACATTTAGTGTCGCTGACCTGAAAATTGACTCTGCTACAGATAGGATAAACTTCTCAATGCTGTGTGAAATGAATTATGACAGAAATGCATATAGACTAGGCCTATATAATTCATAGCTTCGTGGAGAGACAAATAATATAACCCCTTGACTGGAATTTCCTTGTCTTGGTCTGAAATTCCAACAAAGATTCTACTAATCAAGGCATACTCAGACTATGCACATTACCGGAAACAAAAATCCCAACTCTCTCAACAACTACAGAAAACTTAGTAACAGCCATAAATGTATTATGTCAAACATGTTTTCTTCTAATTTTGTTAAGCATCTCCATGGTGCCCCAGCTGAATCCAAAATATGTCTATAATCTTTAATAACAAATAATGCACTTACCAGCCAGAAGGAATCATTAATCCATCCACACGTTAATCAATACGCAATTTCATTGTAGCAATTGCCATATTTCCAAGACAAAAACATAAATTTTCAAAGAATCCGTGATAGTTCAGCACATGGTTATCTGCTAGGGTCCCTATTTGGAGGGTCTTTCATGTACGGGGGTGATTTTACAATCAATATTAATTACAATGCAAGTATGTCACGAACAGTTTCACCTCCTCCAAAGAAAAGGAGAGCTATATCAGATAGTGACACAGATCTCTAATTACCCATGAATAATCTAATGCAACATGATATTCTTCATTACAGCTGGTACTAAGTATAACTTCAGTAGAGATGTGTACCTAGTACCGTTTCATTATTTACAATAAAACTTTTCAAAATTGAAACTGATGTAAATGAAACATTTTCTTGTAATGAATATTATTTATTATTGTTAATTTCATATAACATCCATATATTAAATGTGATAATACCTCATTACTAGGAGACGTTGTATTTTGTTATTTTTCTCTGCTCACGCGTATTAATTGTGTACTTCGGATGCAACGGTAACACCACAGCCCTCATTAACATATTTTTATTAATGAGCCGCATGTAAACAATTGGGCATGAACCATATTACACTAGTGAAGAGTTATTTTTACTCTAAAGGAACATATGGGGTGCAAAAAATAATCTATGTTGTGGTTTGGACCAAGACAAGGAAATCCCGTCGTGGGGTTACATTATATGTCTGCCCACTCAGCAAACCTCTTGGGGAGACAAATAATGTAACCCCTTGACTGGGATTTCATTGTCTCGGTCGTAACCCCAAATAGATTATATATTTTTTTTTCTGTAAGCATCCATATTTCATGATGTTTTTTGTTTCCCCATTAGTATTAAGACATGAGTTATATAAACTCAAATTAGAAACAGTGTCCCGCAACGGAAAGATGTGGCCCTGAGGATGACAGCATTTGCCACACCAACACTTGTAGTTAAAGCCCCTATGCTGGCAGCACTAGTACCCAGAGACACAATTTTTATGGCGCGTCGACGTCCTCAGCGATGTTAACCGGGCGTCTGTACTCTATTTTAAGAGTGCAAATCGATTTCGGCTTTTATTTTGTTTTGTGTTTTATTTCTGATTTGTTTCCCAAGTTGTGTGGGTCAGCATGACAGTCTTCGATAATACCGCTTATGATGGGCATCTCAAAGTTATTTGATTAAAATGGCAATATTAAATTTTTATTCATCAGTTATATAAAGATTTGTTGCTACTCCGCGAACGCGTGCCTCAAGCCTATTTTCGTGAGCCTGCTCAAGGGCTATCAGAGCAAAGTAAATGTCAGTTTATTTTGTGTTTAATGCTTCGTCAATGACACGATCATCGAAACGACTATCGACCAACTTTCCAGCAATTATAGCAACGTAGCTTTCCGTAAAAACTTCATTGCCCGGTTATCTTCAAAAACCACCAACATTCTGAGTTGTGCCCACTATCGCCGCTGACAAACAACTGTTACTGACATTCAACACCACAAGTACCCCGCGTGCATGTGTGTATGATAAGCGCACATTTTGTTTCTTCAAAATATTGATTAATTAGTATGCATGCCGTCGTTCCACAAAACATCAGCCTGTTTCCAGCGCAACAGGAAGTTTGTTTTGCTTGGGTAAATTAGCAATGTAGATTGCATGAATTGTGTGCAGCTCTTCCATAATTAACAGTAATGTGACAATAGTCTCAAACACTGGTGTCATTGAAGCTGAAAGTGCGACCGTTAGTCATAATTATGTCGGGGGTAAGAGAGCTGTTGCCTAACACAGTTTCCTGTAACCTCGAGTGATTTAAGTAACAACTCAGACCGAACAATCAGCGGAGCTTTATTAACAACAAATACATTAAATACATTTGCAGCCAGGATTAATGTATTCAAGCTTACTGATATCAAAAATCTGTATGAGAATCTTGAGGTTATTTAAACTTACGTTCACCCAGTACGTCGATTGTCAGTATTCTTTATATTTACTATAGCAAGCCACGAAATATAAATCGACACACTAATCGGATTTAATTGCAAAATATGCAGCTGAACTACCATGCATCTGTCTACAATACATTCTGATCGTACTTTGGTGAATTTTTCCAACGCGTCAAGAATCTTTGCAGAAGCTTTGTCTATTTCGTTACTCAAGATCCCAGCATTTTTACTGTTCAGGACGACACGAACATCACTATGAATCCATGAATTTGTGATTTCAGATGTTCATTAAGTGTTTTGTATCGTTAAGATTATCTGTTTTGGTACCCGTTTGCTGTATTATTCATATGATTCCGGGACGCATATTTGCAAGAAGCTTATTGCGCCTTTCGCTGGCTCGTATTCGACCGGAACAATTGCTCAGTAACCTTGTAACTCACCACAGCGTTTATCTGATTCAACTTCAGGGACTTGTATTTGTTGTTCTTTCTATGCAGCATACATGACAATATTATGTGCGATACGACGTGTTTTTTCACCACACACTAACCGTGTTATATCAGCCCTTTTTCCCCATGTATAAATCTTGACATAATACTGTGCTTCTATCTCGCGATTCTGCATTACAAGTTGACCTTAGCTCCTCTGTAGAAAATCCTAACATTACAAGTATCATAGCATTTCTCACATGATACATCGCTTGTTATTCTATCGCCTTCTTGCGCGAGTGGTCTGAATGAATTATAGTTGACAAGCTCATATAAAAGGAAATCATTTCTTGATTAAGAAACATTCATATTATTGCTTTTACTTTAGCAGAATCAGAAAACGCAATCTTCTCGTCACTGACTAATGTGCTTGTTTCTTCAGTAGGGTCAGGTGTATCTACAGCCATAGGTTCGGTCAGATTTTGCCAGAGTGAGCGATTATATTCGCGAACAGATCGGCATGCTAGCAAAGCTGATTACGTGACGTTACTTCGATAGTACATTAACGACATGGTCGAGCAACGAGGCCAACATGTAGCGCTTGCTAATGTTATTTATTGTATTCATAATGAAATATTCTGTCGCGTAGTCAATGTTGTTTTCAAGGCATACGCCTTTGCATTCATTGTGTCATAATGCCATTGAACTTAACATGTTTATCTAATTGTGAAGGAATACAGTTCCTTATTTCATTTATGGTAATCTGCAACAAGGGTCTTGTAAATAAACAGGCACACAGTCTGAACAATCAGGTATACTCAGATCAATAAACTGGTGTAAAATGTGCCTAAAATCTATGCTTGTCTGGACCAGCTCAAATAATGCATTTTTATTAACCGTATTACACCCCTTAGCAGTATCAACTCCAAATTCTAAATGTTGTTCATTTATTTTTATATGTCATCTATGGGTTTTGCTTCTCCGGAGTTGGAAAGGGGTTTATAAAATATGGGCCATTCGTTTCCCTGCCTTAACACTTTTGTCAATGATTTATATTCGACATATCAAACAAACGGTTTAAATCGCTTGTGAAAGATAACAGAACAAATCATGCGGAAAGATAAATTCATTGTCTTTCTACCGAATAGATAATGTTTATTTTGTTCAGGTGTGCTTACATAACAGTTGTGAATAAATCAATAAATATCAACATCAAAAACACAGACAAATATGTCCCTCATACGATTTATCCCAGAAACCAATTTAAAATAGAATAATGCAAAAGCCAAATATTGTTTCAGGTAATAATGAAACATCAATGAAGAAAAATACATAGAAATGCATAAGTTCTAAAAACAACACAAGTGCAATAAATATAAAACTTGCGAGAATTCTCTATTCCAACATTTTTCGGAAAGAAATGATGAAAGAATACACATCACACCGTATCTTCAAATATATGAAGTTTTTCTGTATAAAACAATAATATTGCATAGGGATTTAATTAGTACTAAACTTGGAGAACTTCGACAGTTTAGCACTTCCGAATTGCAAACTATTTAAATCAGGAGAACTAGGTCTCTGCAATGGCAGTCCGAGCGTTTCGAGATGCCCGCGATCAATGGCTTAAAGTGGAGCGCCTACCGAGGCGTCCGGGAATAATGTTCTTTAATTGCAACCTTACTTTTTCTATAGGGAAAAGTTTATGTGTGGGATGCCAACCTCCTTCCTCCCCACCCTCCTAAATATATGAGATAATCATGGATGACATATCTTCATGTGTCACAATTGGAAATAAACGTTTCCTTACTGCTTGCTCAATCCGATAAAGATACATATATCAACAATAATTGATAAATATTCACTAAGCCGAAAAATATTTCCATAAAGAAACTTTTTCCTTTAAAATAAGCGGAAAGTCGTCGTTTCTGGACCAAATTGTCAGCGTTCGATGCGCCATTCCGGAACACCATTATAAATACTTTGGCCGCATTTCTGCATGGGACATCATCACATTCATTTGAAATACTAAAATAGCCTTGAGAACACTTTGCAATTCTGCACACAGATATGCTTAGAAACTAGAGAGCGTGATATGCCTAATACCGTAATAGGAACAACAGCAGCTACTACTACTACTTCTACTACTAATACTGTCGAAGATGCTATTACTACTACTATTATGATTATCTTTGTTATTATTAATACTAATAACTCTAGTCATATATAGTCCTATCAATTTCATCATTTTTTTTCTTTAAATACTGACATTTTTTAAACCTATAATACGGTTATTGGATATTCTTCGGATGGAGACGGATATCTCAGTATTGTAAATAGTCGGAGAAAGGGGATTACATCATCTCAGTTGTTCGCGGAAAGATGATTTCATTATGACCATTGTTCAAGGATAGGGAATACCATTAGAATCATTTTATTTCCCAAGTTACAATTATTCGAGGAAAAGGGATCGCATGAAAAGGAATGCTATTCGGGCCATTGTTCGGGGGAAGAGGATCTCATTTTGGCCATTTTCATACACATAATAAGCGAATCAACCGTGATCAGCAGAGCTACCTACGTGTTTCTGACACAGCCTTAGTACTTAAAAGTTAATTGATTTTTACAACTTATCAATTAGTATTCAATGCATATCATTTGAATTCTTTACAATTCCATAATTTGTAACATTTTGATTAATAAGTAATGCATATGTTCTAATATGTAATTTAAAGACACACATGCTAGGTTTCCTCAGAGAGGAAAATAGAAGCAAACAGAAAAAGCAAAAAGCGAAAGAATATTGTTTCTAAGAGCTATGAAACATGAGTTGAAACTATACTATTAAAAATTAATTTCAGCGAGATCCGCTGGTGTCATGGTCTTGATGTCCAAAGGGACAATCTTGGGTTTTGTGCTCGGTGGAGAATCTGGCCTTGGGAGGAATATTTTCTTGTTGTGCTCACTGAAGTTCATATACTTCTTGGAAAACTCTGTTTCCATTGGCGCATACATACACGTGACAAGGAATAAACTGTCTTCTTTACCTGATAATAAGAATGGCAAAAATATAATTAGAGTTTTACATCCTGAATTTCCACAAAATGTACTTTCTTAGTTCTGCAAGTCCGAATTACATGAGCCATGTCATAGGTTCTCAACACTGATTACACATTTCGAAATTGTACTGTAATTTCGACTATAAGCGATATTACATCCTCCTTGCTGCACTCAAAATGAAATAAGCATTAAATTCCATAGTGACTTTTTGATAATTGCAATTGAGAAACTTCATATGTTTCCCACCTTATGATTTCAAACATTCAATGACAGAAACAGAAACACATTTGCACACGCTTCTCACTTCAATCCGATGTATTTCATGTGGAATTGTCACATATAAATCCAGTCCATAATCACGAAATTTCGTAGAATCGAAACACATACCAAAATCTATTCATTCTACATAAAATGGAAAAGTTGTTGCAATGTGCATTCATTCGCAATATGACTCCAAATTTCAATTTTAGCTAGACACGCCATTTTCTTTCGAAAGTTATGTCGAGCGTGCGACTAAGTTCAAATTTATCCGGGCGGAGTTGTGTGCGCAGTAATAATGTTGTTGTTGTGTAATGGTTTTAGGCGCTTGTCATTGAAATGCTGCATACATTTAGTTACTTTGTTTCTTGTAGTTTATTTTTTTAATATAATTAAGCATTAGGTAGAATAAGAAATTGAGCGTATAATTAAAAGGTTACTGCATTTGTGTGGGAAAATATGAACTCGTTTTGTCAAATCGATATCCTGCACACCCAAGGTCGTGCAGTATTTACATCCGAAAAACTTTTTCATATTTTCCCATACAAAAGCAGTAACTATAAATATATGTATGTATGTATGTATGTATGTATGTATGTATGTATGTATGTATGTATGTATGTATGTATGTATGCATGCATGCATGCATGCATGTATGTATGTATGTATGTATGTATGTGTGTGTGTGTATGTATGTATGTACGTATATACGTATGTATGTATGTATGTATGTATGTATGTATGTATGTATGTACGTACGTGTGTATGTATGTATGTATGTATGTATGTATGTATGTATGTATGTATGTATGTATGTATGTATGTATACTCACCAGTCAACCCGTCTATGCTACGATGGACCCTCATTAATTGCTTTAAATGATCACTCCTTGGCTCTCCTCACTACATTGTGCTCTAGACTAAACGAACTGGGACTACATTTATCATTACCTAAATGTAAACAGAAGCGAAAAAAGAAACGTTGTTTCAAAACTGGCTGGCGTAGAACAGGAAGAAGAATCCCAGTTATCTCCCTTATTTCGGCACAACCATTTAAAACAAATTCGACCGTTGAGTTAGATAACCTAATTCAAATCCCTATTAATTTGTCAACCTTTGAGTCAGCTATCCAAGAAATACCTCTGTGCATTGCATTATTCGATGCCCAGTCAGTAGGACCACCGGAAAAGCGCACAAAAATAGTTAATTTTATCAACGACCAAAATGTAGACATATTTTTCCTGACAGAAACATGGGTAAAAACATCAGGCGATGAGCCCAAGTGTGCGGATCTAACACCCACTGGTTATTCCATCAAGTCGTTCCCCCGTAATTCTCGCGGAGGTGGAATTGCTGTCATCACAAAGAACTCCATGATAAAACGTCTTAACTACACCACAACATTCAATTTCGACCACACATCGTTTGAACTAGTCCAAACCACACTCACACTGGAGCAAAGGTCAGCCCATTTTTTCTGCCTATACCGCCCTCCTCCTAGTAGAAAAAAGCTGGCTGACTCTCTCTTTTTGGAGCAGTTTCCGAATCTCCTATACTATGGAAATTCGATAGGTGGCAACCTGATTATTCTTGGAGATTTCAACTTTCACTTTGACTGTCCCAGAAACTCAAGTACATCAAAACTCATAGATTCCATTAATGTTTTCAACCTCAAACAGTCAGTTAACCAACCCACCAATCAACATGGTCACATTTTAGACTGGATTCTTCATAGACCTGATGATAACATTCTACGGTCCTCCCTGGTATCCCATGACCTTGCATCAGATCACCTCTGCATTATATGCCATCTTGACGTATCAGTCCCTAACCCTCCACCTTTATCTGCTACCAAGAGAAACCTCCGTATGATAAATAGAACCAAACTAATGCACGACATCCAAGGTAACCTAACAACTTGCTTACCTCCTACCGCAGAACAACTCGATAACTGTCTGCGTTCATTGCTTGACAAACATGCCCCAGCTACCAAGTGCAGAGTATCAATTCAAAAGTGTTCTCCATGGTATAGCAGTGTTAGGAACCAGCTTTGCACTCCTAAAAGAGACCGCCATAATGCTGAGAGGCTCTGGCTTTCCACCAGACTCACTATTCATAAGCAAATCTATGAAGCCGCTAAGAAGAATGTCACAAATATAGTCCATGCAGCGAAATCAGCCCACTACACTACTAAGTTCATGGAAAGTTCGAGCTGCAAACAGCTCTTCGAGATTACCAACAAGCTAATGTCAAGGAACAAATCAATACACTTCCAACTATCTTCTCTCCAGTCTACCTTCCGGACATGTTTGCAAATTTCTTCCGTGACAAAGTACAAACCATTAGAGATAAGTTTGACACAACAATTTCAACTGACTCGTCGTCACCATACAGTTATGATACAGAATTTGAGCGGCAACCATTAGTAGCATTTGAACCTGTCTCTATGTATTTCGTACGTAAAATCCTGATGAAGAGTGCACCAAAGTCATGTGAACTTGATCCAATTCCAACATCACTGCTGCTTGATTGCTTAGATCCAGTATTGCCTTCACTAACTGATGTTATTAATACCTCTCTCTCATCAGGGGAATTCCCATCATTTTTCAAAACTGCCATTGTAAAGCCTCTGCCTAAGAAACCAACACTAGACCATAACGATTTAAAGAACTACCGCCCAGTTTCTAATCTCCCATTCATATCACAAATCTTAGAAAAGGTTGTTCTATCCCAGATTGTATCTCATCTAAATTCAAACAGTCTTTTTAGCAATGTACAATCTGCATATCGCCCTTGCCACAGTACTGAAACTACTCTTCTAAAAGTAGTTAATGACATTCTCTCTGCGATGGATAGCGGAAAGATTACAGTCCTCATCCTCCTTGATTTGTCTGCAGCATTTGACACAATAGACCATGATATATTACTTCACCGTCTCCAGCATGTATTTGGCATTCATGATACAGCCTTACTGTGGTTCAAGTCCTACTTGGTCAACAGGACACAAATTGTATCTGCAAATGGAATACACTCCAGCCCAGTTGATCTATGTTGTGGTGTTCCACAGGGGTCTGTTCTTGGACCTGTTCTCTTCATTCTGTACACTCAGTCGCTCTCAAGTGTCATAGATCATCATCCAGTGTCTCACCAATTGTACGCTGATGACACCCAAATATACAAATCTAGCCACCCAACTGAAGTTGTTGCTACCATCCAAGGTGTAGAGAGGTGCATTTCTGATGTGAAATCATGGATGACATGTAACAAGCTGCAGATGAATGATGATAAAACTGAGGCCATTCTGGTCACAACACAAAGACTTTCTCATTCACATCCTTTACCTCAAACAATAAATATCAGCAATACCAACATTAAATTCACACAATCAGTACGAAACCTAGGTGTTACTCTGGACAGTACTCTCACATTGCACCAACATGTCATGAACATATGCAAGGCTGCATATATTGAGCTGAGACGCATCAGCTCAGTTGGCAAATATCTTTTAGTTGATGCCACTAAAACACTTGTGTGTTCATTAGTACTTTCAAGACTGGACTATTGTAACTCAATTATGTCTGGTTCATCTCAATATCTGCTCCAGAAACTTCAAAAAGTTCAAAACACAGCTGCTCGGATCATATTTAGAGTACCACGATCAGAGCACACCTCCCCGCTGCTCTGTACCCTACACTGGCTATCCATTCGATCCAGAATCAGACACAAAATTTGTTCTCTGTGCTACGTTTCACTGACGGACTCTAGTCCAACATACCTATCTGACCTCACCCATGTGTACACACCAGCAAGATACTTACGCTCCTCTTCTGACAATCGTATAATTATTATTCCCACTATGAAAACGAAGTCATATGGACAGCGTTCTTTTGCATTCCATGGCCCAGCAACGTGGAATGAATTGCCCACTCAACTTAGACACAAAGACAGTGATCACATTCAAGAGAGCTCTAAATGCTCACTTATTTCGACTGCAAGAATAAAGTTAAAGACCTAATAATGTTTCCTACCTTAAATATTTTCAGTATTTTTTTAATGTTTTCTCATTTCATGGTTCTAGCTTTTGTAATAATATTATTATATGTTTTTTATCTTATAGGTGTTGTCTAATGTTGTAAAGCGCTTAGAGCTTCTAAAGATTAGCGCTATACAAAGTCCTTATTATTATTATTATTATTATTGTTATTTAAACTTAATAAAAAGTCACAAAACCTAACGAGAACTTTTGCTGTATTAATTTGGCTGTAATTTATATGTATGCTCCCTATTATATATTTGAAATAGACGTATATATATATATATATATATATATATATATATATATATATATATATATATATATATATATATATATATATATATATATATATATATATATATTCCTTTTTAACTTTATCTCATCCTTTATTTAATCAAAATTGGGTGTTTGGATTATCTTTTGATATATCGTAAATTTTCGTTCTGATATTATCTAAGACTGGACTTCTGTACATTTATTAGCGTTTCTTTAGTAAGTAGCAAATACTATCCGCACAGTGACCAGTGTATGTAATAAAGACAATCCCACAATTTTCTGAATGATCTCTCTTCAATCGCATTGCGCACCAGTTGCTATGGCCGACTTGAAATAATATAAGATACGTTAGGAAATTACGTCATTTTTCTTAGTCATGTTAAAAATAACTAATACTGAAAACAAGAAATGTTTTATCAACTAAACTCATGCGGTAATTGATTCAGTTAGGAGTACAAGCTATAGCAAACGATGCTAAACGTTGCAATTCCTGTACAAAGCAGACATTTGTTGCAAGTCTTTGTGGATACATTTTCTGCAAGTTAATACAGTCCACCCATATTATGAATTTATTCACACCCCTCCCTCCATAAAAAAAATAGGATAGCTGACTGTCTCACTACGTATACAAATATTTATGCTTAAACATTAAATGGCTGGACGATCTCCTGCCTAATAGGTTGCAGATAAACATTTATTTTGATAACTTATGTAGTTGTACTGAATCACATTAATAGTGGGGCTGAATTAAGAATATAAAATGCACATCTAAATGCTTGCCATCCTAATGGTGGTGATGAAATCATTGTCACAATCATTGACGATGAAAATGACAAATATACCAACCAGTAAACACTCTTCAACTGCTTTATGGTCGGCTGCTCTGCACAAACAAAAAATCTGAGGTCGCTTTTCCAGCTGAATAAATGGTTGTGGTGTCGTTCATCTTGCTAAAGCATGGTGTAAATAGGAAAGTGTTCTCGCCGAAACCAGACAATAATGCGCCAGACATAAGGATGTAAGTAGCTTGCAATGTTCTAAGCGTCATGGATATCGCGGATTCCCTTTGAGTATGGCCTTCATGTGATATTTGCACAAACACAATCATTACCTGACATCTTGCATATTTAATAATTGTGACCTTTTCCTGTGAGTTTTTGTCCGTGACATTTGTACCTGTTACTTTCTTTCCTGGAAGCTTTTTAGATAACGGCGAAACTCTCTTTTGGGGGTCACTGTAATATATTAACGCTATGTTAAAATCATACAACCGGTTTTCAATGTCCTTTTTGAAAAGACTGAACCGCTGTATAAAATTTATTCAGATAATGCCTTATAATTTTGACCCTTTTCGTGAACCAAACCTGTATTAACCATCACTGTTAATCGAGCATAATATTTGAATATTTTGTTATACCCTAACTCTTTTTCTGAGTATGTGTAAATATTATGTATCTTTCATTTACTTTGTGGATTGATTGATTGTCCATGATTGCAGGTTTGTAAATGGAGTTTTTGCCTACCTCAATTTTGTCATGTTTTTTTAAATAAAAATTATTTAAATATGAGTTCAATCCTAATCTTGTTGACGCCCTTACAAGGATTGGGAAGTGAAACTGTTTACTTAATTTTACTTAAATTGTTGGTTTCCTTGTTTTCTGTTACAGAGTTTAAGACCATAATAGGAACAAGCAAAATCAATAAACGTAAGACGAAATTGTTAATACAACATGTTTTGATGTTATATTTCATGTATATCTCGGTAACTTCTCATTGTTTCAACAGTCACGAACCAGGAGCATTTAATTTAGATCATTTCTCTCTCTCTCTCTCTCTCTCTCTCTCTCTCTCTCTCTCTCTCTCTCTCTCTCTCTCTCTCTCTCTCATGCCATATTCCTGAAGTAGACGTACATGCTGTGATATACATGATAGATAAGCAGATATAATCTTGCAAGAATAAGTACTACTTGTCATCCTATATAATTGTATGGTTTCTGCTACTGACTTCTATGGTTGTATTCTGTCATCAATATTACTTACCAGTAATTAAAACAACGCATTACTTTTCTGTCTTGAGTCCGAATTACTACTGGGTTACAAAACATTGATTCTTAATGATGTATTCTTCCTCGTTCATACATGATTATTTCTTGAATGCTGAACAGACAGTTACGTAAATTTAGTTTGGTTCAGAAAAGGACTTAATTTCCATTTTGTAATGTTGTACTTAATAATTATAGTGGTGAACTGATGTTTTCTACGTAACAGCAAATTAACCATAAGCTGCTATTTTAACAATGGTGGACTGCTTTATAACAGCGACTAACCGGCATATGTTTACTCGCAAACGGTGTTTATGTAGTGTCTAGGCGGTGTTTTGCCAGTTAACGTCATTATTTTAGAAGGGATTTGGTGACCTCTGTATTAAAGCGATCAGCTTGTATCTGTATGTTTGTTACCCTTCTCTAACACCAGAGATATTTGTCAAAATATTATGACATCATCCTAGGCAATACAGCTGGATCACACGCCTATTTACTTTATCTTTCTGCCTCCATACAGATCCGCGGTAGCTCAGTTGGGTAGAGCTTTAGACTCATAACTGTAGAATTTCGGGTATGATACACGCAGAGGCCAGCCCGGGTTGGCTGCCACGGTGTCACTTCTGGAAAGACACCTAGCTCCCACTTCCTCTGCAAGCTCTGTTAAAACCATCACAAAAACTACCCTACACCCGAACTCTTCCTTTTAGCAAAATCTTTTTAGCATGATCTTCTTGTTGAATGATTAATATAAATTATTCCTAATATATGGACATGTCAATAACCATTGTCCTTTAGGAAAATATATCATAACTGATATTTCTGTTATTTAAAAATTTTCAGCGTTCAGGCGATACCGCTTATCTGTGTAATTTTGTAAGCATATTGTATACCAGACTTCTAATCAGTTTGTTTAAGAAAAAGGTAAAATGTTTCTCAAAATTAATTATGTATAAGTCGTTTACAGCATTCCCAGATGAACACAGGAACAAAAGACTATTAAGCAACTGGTTAAGATCACATACTAAAACAACTATCTTTGTTTCATTATTGCTTAAATTTTAACTTTTTCTTGTCTAAAATTAACTTCCATTGTTCCACACTTACCGAAAACTCAAACCACCCTTCACTCTCTCCGCAGGAAAAAAACATAAGCAGGCTCGGGGAAGGTATTTTAAATCTTCTATTTCACAACACCAGCATTAGTATCGAAACAGACAAAAAAAAATTTAACTTCTTTTTTATTCACTTAGGACTAAGCAGTGAGTGTTACATATGAAGAAAAGATTACAAAAGAGTTATTTAAAAATAGACATCACAAAACATAGGCACATAGTTTCATATTTATAAAAGTAATTAAATGTATGTAGATACTTTTACATCGTTTGAATTTACGCAGAAATTAATGTACTTACATGTACCGTAAATTAAAAGATATGGGGGGGGACACTTCCATGGAGTAAAACGCCCCCAAGCCATCCAGACGCCCCTGCGCTAGAAAATAGACTGGTCTTTATACAGCAAAGCTTGCCCAGGTTACACACGCCTTGTGAATGGATTTCATTGTTGGATGCACCCGCACGCATTGTTTTTATGCAAGAATATTACTTTTTTGCCATCTCCCTATAAAGTGTTCAATCAGTTTGTTTGCAGTATTTCTGACTGGAACTACCTTAAGAAATTAGGGTACTTATGTTTTTAAACAACATAGTATAGAGATGCATTATGTATAATAATTCATGATTCGCAGCAGTTGTTAATTCCGCCTATTGTTAAACTGTCAATGATATGTTGCCCCATAACTGTTTAAATGTTGTACACTTTTTAACTAACCGTTCATATGCCTAAAATTATTCTATACTTTTTTGCAGATGGTGCGAACTTAGAGAAGGAAAACTGATCGAGGAAATTATAGGACACCAGCTCTAAAATCGGCCCTTGAAACAATTCATTCTGGACCTTTACTGAAAGCTGTTGCAAGGAATTCTGGAACTCCAGCCAAAACCTTGCGTACACATAATGATTTGAAGGTTTCGCAACCTGGAGCGTCAAAACTGGGAAGTAAGACTACTGTTTTCAAGTATGATTATGAATTACGTCTAGTTTACCACATCAAGTCCATGGAAAAGGCATTACCACTATTGACGTAGCGCGTTCGGCATACGACTTTGCAGTTCATCTGAATATTAAAAACCACCCATTTCAAGGCAATGCAGCAGGTATTGATTGGCTGAAAGGCTTTATGAAAAGGCATCCAAATCTAGCCATCAGAGCTCCAGAGGCAACCATTGTCAGCAGAGATGTAGTCTTTAAACGGCCATATGTAGTCTGTTTTACCAAGTATATAAGGAATCTCTTAGCGCAACACTTGCTGATGGTCTCAGAATATGGAACATGGATGAAACAGGCATTAGTACTGTCCACAAGCCAGTAAATATTGCATCAAAAGGTGTTAGATCAGTTGATAAAGTTACAGCGGTGAACGTGGTAAAACTATTACTATAATATGTGCCATGAATGCGGCCGGTACCTTTCCACCGCTAGCATTTATCTACCCACGTAAACAAATGGTTCCATCACTGAAGAATGGCGCACCAGTCGGAGCACTGGGCTTGTGTAGCCCAAGTGGGTGGACAGACAGTCATATTTTCTTGCAATGGCTGGGATATTTCACTTGTGTGTAATGTATGAAAGACTCTTCACTCATTCTTCTTCTTGATGGGTACCATAGCCATAAAACGTTGGACGCTGTTCTCTATGCACGCGAGAAAGGGATTGTGTTGATAACCTTTCACATTTTTCAAGGCACTAAATCCAGGAAGTCGAATCAGTGCATTTAAAGTTGCTAAAACAAATCTGCATCATATAACCGATCTGCCAGTTTATAGAAAGCTGTCGCTGGTTTTGAAGCCTGTAGACTTTGGTCTTGTAATCCAAATAAGTTCATAGATGACGATTTTGTTGCTTCTATGGGTAAATGATGAACCGTAACCAGTATCAGATAGGCCTAATGGGTGTCAACAAACACTACCTATGTCATCACAACTGATTAAATAAAAGAAAGACAGCCGATCACCTGTCGGTTACTGGCTGCATAGACATGTCGGAGAGGTCGGTTGATGCAGAAACATCTGTTCAAGAGGACAAGACAGCTGACAAGCAATCACTTAGTATTCCTATAGTTATTGCAAGTGGGCCAGGCAATACAGAAACATCGACTGATGAGGGACATAGGTCAGTTGATAATCGATCGCTTAGTAACGTTATGATCACTTCTAACAATGAAGAAACATTGACTGAACCAAAGTAAAACGGTTGAATTTCTGCTAACTGGTAGTAATACAGCCACTGTGGATGGGTTGGGTAATCTAGAGACAGACAATCTAATTTATACTCAGTCACCTGATAATCAACAAACACATCACTCTGCCATAACCGTCGAGGATACATGCAATTGGAAAATGTTCGACGAAGCTATTCTTGTTGGAAGAACGGAAAGTGCTACCTTGGGGGTATCTCATAAAGAATGCGAAACTGCAGACGATTCAACATTTATGAACATATTGCTTAAACTTTCTCTAAAGCCTAGAATATCCAGTCATCAGCCATGAACTTAACGTCATCACCGTATAAAAAGATGCTTATTGAAAAGCAAAGAAAGACGATAAGAAATAAAAAAGGTAAATGTGATAGTACTGTACAGGCAAGTGGGAGCAAAGGGGATGAAACCAAAGTTTCAAAACAGACAGAAATACAGAAGAAAAGAAGCAGACATGTAGAGAGGACAAAAAGATAGGTAGAAAACCATCTAAGATTATGAAGACAACTTGTTATAGAGAACCATGAGAAGGGAAAATAGGCTTCGGATCCAGAGTCAGGTGCTAAACATGATCTTGCCTTGTCAGCAGACTCAACATATAATAAAGACAACATTTGTGGAAACCGCTAGTTTGAATATGGAGGAAGTGATGATCCCTTAATATAAGATTCCTGGTCGCATCGCAAGGAATTTTCCAGGTGATGCCATGAATCCTGTGACACCAACCTCAAATGACGGACCCTCGATACATTTTGAACTCCTGCAATTAATACATATTTTAATAAATTAATAATAAATGAAGTAATAAATAAAGTAATAAATAACAACTGATAATTATATTTGGCTGCCAAACCCTACATACCGTAAAAATCTCAGCCATTTGGGGCAGTGTCTTATCTTATACGCACGACGCCTGATATTGCAACTGAGGGAGATAAACTCTTACTGATAATTACAGCCTTTGCAAAGAAAGGCCTCATCATCGTAATCGTGTTTACTTGAGAATCGTATTTGCAATATTGAATAGTTTCGAATGTAAATATTAAGAATTAGAAAAGGAGTATTTAAAGAAAAATAGTTTGCCGTCTGAAAACAATATTTCTATTTTCTTATTTAAATAGTAAAAGTCTTTAATCGGTCACTTTTCTAATGAATGATGATTTCTGATGAATAGAACCTGGCTCAGCTGTTAGTTTTTTGTGCCTGTTTCATAAGACACGTGTTGTGTGTATCGACTGCTTTAATTTATTAAGAAAGGTTTAAAATGCAGTTAGAATAGCCAGACAACACCAATGACATGTATGGAAAAGTTTTTAAAACATGAAATCATAACGACCAATAACATAACTGTCTTAGACTATAAAACATTAAATCAATTACTATGTAAGGATGAACTTTTCGTACAACATAAATACATTTTTGGTTTAAAATTTTAATTTTTTCTTCTTCTTCTGATGGCGGCATTTCAAGATATCGATGTGATGTTTTGTTTCCTTAATATGATTTTTAGGCAATTTACAATACCTACGGCCACGAGATGCTTGTCTTGGTTGACATTATTTTAGACAGAATGTTTTGACGAAGAATTCTTAGATGACGCTGGTTTACAGCGTGACACCACACATAACGTAGAGGGAGACTAAGTACTGAAATCTACAATGAAAGTATCAACAACAAGAAACACGAAAACAAGCCATAGTTAGACATTTCCATTGTTCCGACAAAATGGAAATGTATCAACATTGTCACTGTTTAATTAAAGGTAATTAAAGATATATCGGTGCCTACGTACTCACTTCAATGAAACCGGTTGGTTCAAACCATGAACTAGATACCTTTAAAGATTACCATGAAGCCAATATCATATTTAAAGGACGATGACTAAAACAACAACATTTGATCTTCGACTGAGTCTGCTAGCGGGTGCAAAAGTGTTGAATATTTGGCGCAAATGCCTTAAACAAAACGATTTAATCAATACAATAAAAACAAAACTTCTGAACCGTGCCATGTGTTCATCAATTTCCCATCATACATCAGTTAAGAGACATTCCCCAATGTAAATCAGCTAAAATATATATAATATTCCTACTCCGTACTAAACATGTTCTATCCGCCCACTGGGAATACAACACATGTGTTCTTTTGTCTTATATCATGCCATAGTGTCATTTGTACTGAATTTGTTATCATTTATTTATGTATACATGTAATATTTTCTGTACTCGAACATCGTTCACTTTTAACACATGCATTCTTCTTCAAATCTTCCTACTCATCATCATCATCTTTTTCTTCTTTATCATCATCATCTTTTTGTCCGCCTCGGATGCGGGAGGTTGTGGGTTTGATCCCCGGCCGAGTCATAGCAATAACTTACAAAAATGGTACTAACAGCTTGGCGCTCAGCATTAAAAGGTTAGTGTTAGGACTGGTCGGCCTGGTGTTGGGATAATGTGACTGGGTGGGACATCATGCTACATGTCTGCGACATGATGCTCCAGTGCTAGGCATCATTAGAAACTGCCACACTGCAGATATCGTAGCGAAATGACTGAAAAATTGGTAAAAGCTACGTTAAAAATCCAAATCACACACACATACTCATCATCATCATCATCATCATCATCATCATCATCATCATCTTATTATTATTATTCTTATTATTATTATTATGATCTAGCCGACTATGGCGGAATTCGTCAAGTACATCGCGTTTGCCATTGCCGGAGGAAACATTGCTTTAGGGTGAGATTTCACATCGATTCATTAACTGCTGTCACAGGGGTACAGACTAGATAAGGTGTTGTCCACGTATATTTTGAACGATTAACATCAACGTAAGCCTTTCCTCCTTTCTCTTTACTGTTTATTTTTACGATGCATGCCTAGTTGTATTTACTTTTGATTGCAGCTTGTGATATTTGAAACAAGAAAATCTGTACCTTTCAAAGCCTCTCTATCTCCATACTGTATGAGATTCAAAGTACCCGTTTTTTTAAATGTTTCCCAAAATTCATTATGTATAAGTCGTTCCTGAAACAAAAAGAAACTTCGATCGATAAAAACAAACACTTTCGTTAAACAATTTTGAGCTGTAGATACATAATAAGTTTATGTATTTCATGAAAACAATCACTTCACGACAGAAATTGAATCCAAACTAACAACAATCTGTTTACCCAACGTTTTTTTTTTTTTTTGTCTGTCCAGTGTAAGTAGTAGTTCGTGATCTTAGAAGTACATTTCAAAAGGCCAATGTCATTGTTTACTTCATTCTTTGTTTTGTTTTTGGTACTTTTCTTAATTTGCAGAAAGTGTAATCGATGCGTGATTTAAAACCAATGACACATTAAGTCTTTTTCTGATTTTTATCTTTTTTATTTTATAACCTTTTGTGTTTTACAGATGACACAAAAGAATACAAAGCGCTGTTATTTGCGTTTTCAATTTGATATTTAGAATCACAAAAAAAATCTTGTTAGCATTGTTTTGTTTCCTTTTTTTTTTTTGTTTCTTCGGTCCATGTGACGTTCAGTGATTTTTTACATAGGCTGGGCAACTACGTTTCTGGAGAGTTTCATTTTGTATTCATTTGGAGAAAAAAAACAAAGGCGATTTTATATGAAAACTTCAGTTTCAGCGAATCAATGGCGGACGTAAGATTTTATAAAAAATAATTTCTGAAATCTGATAAATCAACTAATGATATATTGCTGGTTGTTGTTGGTGATTTAGTCATCATATGTTGCTGGTTTTTGTTGGTAATTTAGTCATCCTATGTTGTTGGTTGTTGTTAGCAATTTAGTCATCCTGAACGTGATCATGAGATAAGATTATCTTCACATGATCAAGGTAATTTAGTCATCCTAAACGTGTAACATGAGAGAAGATTATCTTCACATGATCAAGGTAATTTAGTCATCCTAAACGTGTAACATGAGAGAAGATTATCTTCACATGATCAAGGTAATTTAGTCATCCTGAACGTGTAACATGAGATAAGATTATCTTCACATGATCAAGGTAATTTAGTCATCCTAAACGTGTAACATGAGAGAAGATTATCTTCACATGATCAAGGTAATTTAGTCATCCTGAACGTGTAACATGAGAGAAGATTATCTTCACATGATCAAGGTAATTTAGTCATCCTGAACGTGTAACATGAGATAAGATTATCTTCACATGATCAAGGTAATTTAGTCATCCTAAACGTGTAACATGAGATAAGATTATGTTCACATGATCAAGGTAATTTAGTCATCCTAAACGTGTAACATGAGATAAGATTATCTTCACATGATCAAGGTAATTTAGTCATCCTAAACGTGTAACATGAGATAAGATTATATTCACATGATCAAGGTAATTTAGTCATCCTGAACGTGTAACATGAGATAAGATTATCTTCACATGATCAAGGTAATTTAGTCATCCTAAACGTGTAACATGAGATAAGATTATCTTCACATGATCAAGGTAATTTAGTCATCCTAAACGTGTAACATGAGATAAGATTATATTCACATGATCAAGGTAATTTAGTCATCCTGAACGTGTAACATGAGATAAGATTATCTTCACATGATCAAGGTAATTTAGTCATCCTGAACGTGTAACATGAGATAAGATTATCTTCACATGATCAAGGTAATTTAGTCATCCTGAACGTGTAACATGAGATAAGATTATCTTCACATGATCAAGGTAATTTAGTCATCCTGAACGTGTAACATGAGAGAAGATTATCTTCACATGATCAAGGTAATTTAGTCATCCTAAACGTGTAACATGAGATAAGATTATCTTCACATGATCAAGGTAATTTAGTCATCCTAAACGTGTAACATGAGATAAGATTATATTCACATGATCAAGGTAATTTAGTCATCCTGAACGTGTAACATGAGATAAGATTATCTTCACATGATCAAGGTAATTTAGTCATCCTGAACGTGTAACATGAGAGAAGATTATCTTCACATGATCAAGGTAATTTAGTCATCCTGAACGTGTAACATGAGATAAGATTATATTCACATGATCAAGGTAATTTAGTCATCCTGAACGTGTAACATGAGATAAGATTATCTTCACATGATCAAGGTAATTTAGTCATCCTGAACGTGTAACATGAGATAAGATTATCTTCACATGATCAAGGTAATTTAGTCATCCTGAACGTGTAACATGAGATAAGATTATCTTCACATGATCAAGGTAATTTAGTCATCCTGAACGTGTAACATGAGAGAAGATTATCTTCACATGATCAAGGTAATTTAGTCATCCTAAACGTGTAACATGAGATAAGATTATCTTCACATGATCAAGGTAATTTAGTCATCCTGAACGTGTAACATGAGATAAGATTATATTCACATGATCAAGGTAATTTAGTCATCCTGAACGTGTAACATGAGATAAGATTATATTCACATGATCAAGGTAATTTAGTCATCCTGAACGTGTAACATGAGATAAGATTATATTCACATGATCAAGGTAATTTAGTCATCCTGAACGTGTAACATGAGATAAGATTATATTCACATGATCAAGGTAATTTAGTCATCCTGAACGTGTAACATGAGAGAAGATTATCTTCACATGATCAAGGTAATTTAGTCATCCTGAACGTGTAACATGAGATAAGATTATATTCACATGAACAAAGCAATTTAGTCATCATAAATTTGTATCATGAGCTAAAATTATCTTCACACAATAAAAAATACCAAACAAATAATTTCTCTTTGTAATACAAGAAGTAATATGTCTTTCTTTGATATTTGCGGAAAATCTCGATTTTATTATTACGTATTAGTTCAAGCGCAAATTTGTACCAATAAGAACTTGGTAACAAATAATTCACTCCCGTTTCGGTCCGTTTTTTTAATCCATTGATTAGATTAACAGTTGTGTTCAGACATATAGAGATAGGAATTATTCATTTAAATTATTCATCTGCATTACAAATGCATATTGACATTGAATTAATACACCCCTTTGGACATTTTGTAAACCGTAAAAAGACAGTCTGGATTGCATCATTGTGGTATATCAGGACATTCAAGACTATTTGAGTTCATTGGATACGACTCAATGGTCTTAAGCGAAGTTGCAGAAAGGTTTGAAAACCAACAAGTTCATGTACCTAGCTGACCTATCAGGAATTAGGTCACATAGATATTCATGGGGAATACCAAGACCTAAACAAGATTTCTTCTACAGCCTCCACTGTCAAAAAGGACTCAAAAGCATGCTTGCTGCCATTTGTATTTACTTCTCTATTTTTATTTGATGTATTAAATTTATGTGATTAGTTACTTGATTATGGGAAGTCTATTTCGTGGAAATATTCCTCATCGCGATAATTAATCAATTGCTATGAGCTAATGTCACAGCGTGCAGAGTTAATGAGATTTCATGATGACATGGTTTAGTATAGTATAGCCTAGTAGTTCCTATTAAAATCTAATTGTGTTGAATGTGTATTTCTATGTGAACTATTTGTTATAGGGACTGATAATTTGAACAATGGAATAACTGAGAAAAGATTGTTGCATTATCTTGAGAAGCCTTTTATTGTCGCTATGATGGTAAATATGGTGTAGAGTTACATGCGAAATGAGTCTTAAAAATACTGATTTGACTGACCTAGGGATGGAGTAGGAAAATAGTTTCCTGTCTTTGGTGTTTGTGTCGTATTTATATTTTCTTGTGTGAAGTACGTGCGCCACGTTTCAGAAAGATAATACAGAGAAATCACGCAGTTCTGAAGTTGTGATGCAAATGTGAACTTGTGATATTCGAGGTCATTCATTTATTAGATGAAAAGTATGTATAGTCTTGGGAAGTTGCTTGAATTTTCAATAGACAACGGTTGTTGTCTAGAAATCCTTGGGAATAATGGGAAAACAAGTGACTTCTAGCGGAATTCACCCGAACGTTGGATTTGCCCGGTAAATAAACCCCTTTGGCTTAATACACGATTTTATGCATTCATTTATTAGTTTCAGTAATCTGAGGTTAGCAATTGTCCAGTAGAGTGACGATAGATTGCCCCGGAATAGTGATATTCATGGAGACCGTATTTATTACTATATTAATCACCTTAGAAAATTAACGAATGAATTTCTCGGGCCGTATTGTAGCCAGCTAAACGTTTTTGATTGCTAACTCAAAAGTGACTCTTTCTTTCCTGGAAATCGTTACTTATGAAACATTTATTCTCATCTAGTGAAAGTGAAAGAAAATGACTTTTATATCGTCTTTTTCAATTGCAAATGAGATATGGTCGGCGAGGAGAAGCATTCGGTTTGTGTGCAAGAGACAGAAGGGTCGGGTCTGATTAATTATCAATTTAATGTTAACACTACATGCGCTTAGATTCTATTAACATTTAAAGTTTTAATATTATTTGAACATATATTGGCAGTTTTGGTCTTATCAACTGTATCTGCCACTTCAGCAGTCATTATGTAAATTAATACCATTCGAAAAGAATAATCTAGAAACAAATGAACGAACGAGCAGTTGTTGTTGTTGTTGTTGTAGGGTTTAACTCCATTTTTGTTTGTTTGTTGTGGGATTTAACGCCATTTTACAGCACACGATAGGCTATGCATGGCGGCTAGTATTAATGGTGGAGGAAGAACCTGGGAAAACCTCAGGAAGAACCACTGACCCACAAGAAGCTACTGGCAAGCTTTCTCACATACCCACATTGTCCAAATCCTAGACTCGAACTCACGCAAACAGAGGTGAGAAGGCAGTGATCCGTAACAGAGATCGTTTTAGACCACTTGGCCACTCGGGGCCCCAACGTCATTTTACATACACGATAGGCTATACATGGCGGCCAGTATTAATGGTGAAGGAAGAACCCGGGAAAACCCCGGAAAGAACCTACGAGAAGCTACTGGCAAGCTTTCTCACATACCCACCGTGAAGTTCTATGTAACCCACTGTTATGCGTTGGGGTGGGATGATCCCAATATGTATTTGAATTACTGTGGAATTCCCACCCTGGCTCGTTTTTGTAGGAAGTGAAATTAGTGATAGAGAGAGGTAAAGCTCCGAGCCCCCAGTCAGCAATACCGACAATTAAATTATTAAGAACACAAAGGTGAAATTCAAAAGAATAATACTTTAATACAAATTAAACGATATTAATTTCTCAACCAATCTTCTTCCTCTCGACCATGTAACAACTTATTTCATCACGTGATTATAGTGCGAGATGGCTTTCCCCTGTACTTGGTTTCTACTCATCTGTGTTTACCCCGCCAATTCTTCTTTCCTCCTTCAGGCGTTCTCCGTACTCCGATTCTTCCTATCCTCTTCCCCTTTTGTCTCCTTTTCTCCTCCTCCTCCTTATCTCTCTCTTTCTCCAGCAACTAGGCTTGTTCTCGGCCTACTGCCTTGTTCTATCCTGTCTCTCTGAGACTCCGGACTTGACTGCCCGGTAGTTCTGTCCCCAAAAGCTTCCTATGAAAAAGACAAGGACGTTAGCATTTGTGTTAGCCATCTCGCCTCACACTACATCAACAATCAATCAATCATCAGATCAAGGCTATCTACATCTTTGGTCACGCATTCGTGCACATCGAAAAACCCACACGTCCTTATAGAAACAACGTTGCAATAAGAGCGGTATCCTACTTATCATACAGAAATCATTAAATTGCGTCACATCATATATATATATATATATATATATATATATATATATATATATATATATATATATATATATATATATATATATATATATATATATATATATATATATATATATATATATATATATATATATATATATATATATATATATATATATATATATATATATATATATATAATATATATAGATATATATATATATATATATATATATATATATATATATATATATATATATATATATATATATATATATATATATATATATTCTTAATCTCATTATTCTCAACAATATCACAACAATCAGACGCATTTATGTACATTACACTCCCACAAGTGTACACAAATATTCAAATATCCATATTATTTAATTTTACACACTGCAACCATTTCTAAAGTTACAATTCAATTCAACAGTTGCAAAATCTAGAATATCACATAAATAAATACACTAGTTTACCACGAAGTAACTAAATAGCGAATTACAATATTAATTCTGACGAGCGAGCAATCTACATAATCATAGCTCATTTATCAAGTACGCATGTAAATTAAACAATACAAAGGTAATTCTACGTACTAACGATTCTAGTAAGTAAACATACATACTGCACATAATTACAATTACAATGCCGTAACATTCTGCATCAATCGAGCAAATAACTCACTGACCTTTACGAAGCTTTCTGTCCTTGAATGTACCAAGGTTTTTCCCGCCAAATCACGAGTTGCTCCCAGAGTTATTGCTACAACTTGTCAGCACGATGCTTCACAATGACTAATTTGTTCCCAGCCCAAATGACTGTTAAATTCTGGTTCGAATTGATGGCCCCACCCTTTCTCAGTTCTGACTGAATATCAATTCTCCCCCAGTCGGTCCAGATTAACAGACGAGCCTCAGGCCATCTGTCAACGCGGGGAGATTTACAACAGCATCGAGGGTCCTTTGTTCTAAAACAAAGCTTCTAACGTCTGCATGTTAGTTTTGACACCGAACGAAGAGAACTCTTGTAGAAACACGAATCGCCACGACAGTGCAGGGTGGACATACTCATGGCGCTAACCCATCCCCTTGTTCCTGACTTACGTAATCGCGGGCAGGCAAACGTGACACCCACATTGGCCGAATCCGAGAATCGAACCCACGCAGACAGAGGTGAGATGGCAGTGATCCGTAACGGAGAGCGCTTTAGACCACTCGGCCACTTGGGGCCATAGAAGAACGAGCAGAAGTTGAAGCAAAGTAAGATACGACTGAAATTAAACGAATATATAAATGTAGAAGAAAAGACACAGACATGACAATTATGGCATACATGAAGGCACAAGCAAGAGAGAATGAATATAAGGCTGTTAAACTTGTCACTTTCGGGTGCACGCAGTAAACTAAAACGAGCCAAACATTTTGAACTGTTCCCACAATGATCGCGTTCCCAGCCTCAGCAATGAAGACACATAGAAGAGACATTCCCAGTTGTAATCATCTAATCGATTTCAGTTTCGACACCATAGACTGTGGATTTTTATTTTTTAAATATGTATTTTTAAAAGGGGCCGGTTTAAGTGGAGGGACTTTCGAATGGTCTCTTCTTACTGTTGCGGAATCGAATCTGTCTAACAAATACGAATAAATCTGACAAACAGTTGCAACATATCACAGAGAGCAGCAGCAGTTTTGACCATGACACAACTTTAGAAGAGTTCCACCTTGCGGCAATGTATACATCACTGGATCGCATGCAGGGAATGTATGTTTGTTTATATTTTAGATTCTGGTGATGGTTCAAGCAAACAATTAAAAAGAAAATAGAACGATGTTGGTTAGAATGACTTTATCCTTATTTGCAATATTAATGTATTTAGACGACTAATGTAGGCAATGCGTATTTGCATTGAAATATCAGCAGGGAGGGGGAACAGACCACTTTTTGAAGGTTCTAAAATTGAAATAAACCCTTTTAAAAAAGACGATTAAATAACGTAAGTAACGCTAAAATTAGGTCTTCTAATTACCAGTGGAGGCTTCTCTAATTGGGTTAGTTCATTTTATTATTTTGCTTTTTGATGTACTGAAATATAATAGTGTACTCGTATATTACGAAATTGGACTAACTCGATGGTCGTACCCTCCCTGCTGCTATAATTAAATCATTATTATATCAATAATGGTACCAGCTATGGGGTATTATACAGCTAGATTAGCTCGAGAGAGAGAGAGATTAGAAGCAATCACAAAATTTATTAATGTTCGTGATTCTGTTAGACAAAAATTGCAAGAACGTCAAGAAGCACAAGTTGAATTTGCAGATGGCACAGAAAAATTATTAAAACCTGTTACAAAAGTTACTGAAAGAGTTTCAGAGGCTACTTCTTCCTACGTTAAAATAAACTCCTGAACAAACTGAAAAGATAGCTAGAAGAACTAAACAAACGAAAAAGATTTTACGAGATCTTCCAACTGAGATAGCTGCTGCACAACCTACTCCTGAAGAAATACTTGAAGGTATTGGCAGAGTTCGTGCTGATATAGGTGAAATAAAAAGTCATATATCAGAACCACCAAGAAAAGATCAAGATGAGCGTAAAATTGTACTGAGTGATAAATTTAACAGCGGAAGTATTAGTTTCATAAGAAAAGAAATTAAAGACGTTGATACATTATCAAAACTTTCAGCGGAAAGTATCAATAAAAAAAAACGAATTTTTAAAACCTGGATACAATCCTCGGTATGGAGGTCGTGACAACCTGGTACAAATGGATATTTCGCATATACTACAATGAAGATCAGGTCAGTTTTGATGATTGAAGATATAATGATTATCGCGCAAAAATAGAAAAATATATGGCAGAGCAGGAACGGTCACAACACGAACGACATCTCAGAACAATAAGTGAGGAAGAAGAAGGAGCAACTGGAAGTGGTCTTTCTTCCCTGATTACATCAGGTGGAAGTGATCTTGGCGCATTTCCTAACAATGTTCTTTCTGACGTAGATAGGTTGGAAATTCTGATTGGAGGAAAGCGCGCAGGAAATAATTTTCCAGAAACCGTTTATGAAATATATGATTTTTGGTGGCGTTTATTTACTGGCGGCATCATGGACATTAATTTTTATCGATCTGTCATCGATGAAGTTACTGATGATTATTATAGCGATTAAGATGGCTGGGATTAGATAAAAGAATAATAAATAAAATGATCGTATATAAAGCTCAACGTGGACTGATCATGGTCATGGTAGTAAATTCACGATTACCTACTTATAAAGCAATTTACGGAGATGGACTTGGTGATGATGTTCAAGGTTTATTTGCGAGGGTAGCTCCAAAAGCAATACCGATTGCAAAACAATTAGGAATGAAGGCTATTGACGTTATTCGAGATAAGGTTATTGGTGCTGTTGGTAATGTTGCCGGTAAAGCATTTTCAGCAATCAAAGAAAGATTAGCCCGATTAATGCGAAGAAAATCACAACCACCAGTAAAATTACCCAGTACTGAAATTGTGCCTGCAAATATCAGTAAAATAGTAAATCAAGCTGCAAATCAAATACTAGCAGAATTGGCTGTTAATGAAGTTGTTCCTACAAAATTGACTAATGAAATTATGCTGAAATATTCAAGTTTCATTTTAGGACGTGGTCTTCGTGTTAGACGAAGATAGTTATAATAAAATGTTCAAGCGTATATCCGATCCAGAGTTCGACATGGACGCAACAGTTCTTAAAGGTGAATCTATACTCGATTATCAGTATTATTCTGACTACACACGTGTATCTAACGCACGAGGAAGAATCGAACTACACGTTCGAGATAAAAGCAGATATTTCTTACCTGCTGAAACATTTATTGAAGTAGAAGGCGAGATTGTAACCTATGTCCCTCTTAATACAGCATATAGAGCCGATGTTGTAGCTGGTTTTGTTAACAATGGTATTATGGCGTTGTTTGATAGCGCTACGTACATGATTGACGGACAAAATATTGAAACAACTAAAAAAGACGTTGATGTTGCTACAAAGATAATAAATTTAGCAAGATATTCAGATGATTATACAAGATCAGCTGGTCCGTCAATGATGTTTGCCAACTAAAACGCGGATAACCCTGAAAGTAACCAGTATGATATAAAACGACCAAGAAACAATGCAAACGCTGCTGATATTGATGCTGAAACATGATTATTAGTACCAGACCAAATTATAGCCTAGGTTTTGCTACACGTAAATTAATGTTGAAGGATGGTCGTAGAAGATTTTCATGCGTTATTCCATTATCACACATCTTTGGATTTTGTAGAAATGTTAGAAACGTTAATGATGTTAATTGGCAACCAAGCGTCGTTTCGGCTGGTAAAGTATTATTATTTAAATTTTCACTATGGATGCCATTGATGACTCCATCAATTGCTGAGGAACAAAAATTACTTTCTTTTAAGGATTCAGGTGGTAAATCATTGTTATCATGGTTAACAATGACCACAGATAGCATTTAAAGTAATATTACTGCATCCCAACAAGGAGTGTCTGTGCCAAGGCATATAGTTATCGCTTTACAAAATGCTGATCGATTAGATAATCAAGAACATAGTCATATGATATTTAACAACTTTACAGTTAATAAAGTTTATTTACGGATCAATGGACATCAAGAACCATCCGAAGATATAACCTAAAATTTTGAAAATAATTACATAGCACGTGCATATCATCGTTTAATGACATGTATGGGATGTGATCAGAACATATATACCGGTTTACAAATATCACAGTTAGATTTGATAAATCTGTATCCGATTTATTAATTTTCACTGGAACATCTTGATTTATCTAGACAATCTGTTGTTGTTATTCATTTTCGAGGTCGTGTAAATCCAGGCGCTGGTGTTAATTACAGAGCAGTTCCTGTTATACTCAGCGACAAATCAGATGTTGATGGACGAATGAGAGTTATTGATGCCCCAGTTGAAAATATGTAACATCGCTTACAAAATGATGTGTAATTAGATCACTCACGATATTTATAATGTCATATCATCATGCCAGTGTCAGTCTGACTCCTGGTCAGATTAAAATCTTCATCAATGAAATTCAGCAAAGAACTGAGGAATGAAAATATCACTAACATCAGAACAAATCGCAACTGGCCCGAATAAATTATCACTGTCAGAACGTCAACTTAAACACTTTAATAAAGCCAAACAAAGACAGGTATTAAATTTAATCTTACCGCGGGTGCGATTAAACATATTGTTAAAATAGGTGGTGTATTTCCACTTCTCACGACTATTTCAGCATTAATTGCCGCTGCCGCAGCTGCCGTTGCAAAAGCAGCCGCACATGGTACTGTTGGAACCACTGCTGGAATGGCACTAAAGAGAGCAACATGAAAATAATTAAGAAAGAGGGAAAGGTCTAAGATTACCAGAAACTCCTTAAAGATACGGACGCGGCCTAAGACTTCCAGAAGCACTTCGTTAGACTCAAAAATAATTTATAAATTATATAAACACAATAAAAACTCACTTGATGAAAACGCCTGTCTGGTTATCAACATTGCCAACACAAACAATAAACGATCCTCCAATATGCGGCCGGGAAGTAATTTCTGTACTTAACGCTGTATCGAGATCAACATTACCACCGCATAAGGTCGTGTACGATTATACAAATAGACGATTTAAATAAATCTTAATGTATAATGGTATATATTTACGAAAGATCTATGATCACCGGAAGAGAGAAAGAAAAAAGATGATATCGATCTGTCGAATTACGCGACTAAAGATGAACTTGCTGATATTATGAATCTTTCTGGAGTTGATCCAGATGAGGTTGATATTTGTCAAGATGAATAGTTCGTAGATTTATCGGAGCTACTAGGGATAATCTTCCAGTATTTAATGAAAGCGATAGAATCAGGGACTCAAATATAGCAATAGCAACTATTAGAAATGAAATTATAAAACGTGTTGATAATCTTTTACGATCTACCGGTGATACAATGACAGGTGAACTCAGCATGAATGGAAATAAAATAGTTGTTTTAAGAGATCCAACAAAAATTATGTAGACAATAACTATAATAGCGTAGATACTAAATTAACCACGCTACGACCTGAGTATGACGTTCACGTAAATATGTTTACAAATCTTCGTAGACATTTTAGAAAAAT
Source organism: Sinohyriopsis cumingii (assembly GCA_028554795.2). NCBI lineage: Eukaryota > Metazoa > Mollusca > Bivalvia > Unionida > Unionidae > Sinohyriopsis > Sinohyriopsis cumingii. The sequence continues at coordinate 136,587,720 of CM068827.1, read as the reverse complement.
TAAAAAATTGCACAGGAATTCTTTGGAAAGTTTTTGACTGTTGACGTGAAACTCGTCGATATTAACACAAAACTTGGCGATATTAAAACAGCTATGTCAGATATTGAAACGATTAATATACAGTGTTATTGGAGATCCTAAATTATTCTCAGGGTTCATCACGCTAACGCAGAGTAATATCGATTATATTAAAAAAACTAGAAGATGTTATTAAGAAGATGTTATTAATATCGTAAAAAAATTAATCTGATTAAAATTCCCCACAAGCAGATCATCAACATGGTATTTACAGTAGTGTCTGACCAAGCATTATGGTCACCACTCAATAAAACCATTAAACATCGCGCTGAGGTAACCGGTATATACAGGCTCTCAGTACTTAGCGTTACAACATTTATAATATCTACCCCGATTTCACGGCGCTATCCACTGACTTTGTTAGGTGGATCTCCTGGATCTATGTTAGTGATGTTAGATCAAAACGACGAGGAGACATTTACCGTGGAACCGGAAGAAACAAACTCGGCTTGATTTATTATTGGTGCCTTGAATTAGTATCTAAATTCCCACCTAATTAAATAATGAGCCTTCAACGTGATGTTGCAGCACAACATTTTAGATATAATCAAGTATGCATGTGGCAAACAAAATTAAAAAATATCATTGATCAATATACAATAAAAGTAAACAAATACAATACGTATAATTGATATTGACATAATTGTTTATTCGGCATATGCTGTTATTGCTGAAACCGGAATAACAATGACGTCAACGATAATTATAACAATTTTTGTTTCGTCAACAACAACAATTGCTTGAATTTTCAATATTATTATAAAAGAAAATATCATCATGCACAAATACAAAATTACATGAATACATAATAAAACTTTATACAGCAACAGTGGGATATTCTAAGTTATCTTTGTTACGTGATGGAATAATATCAGATACCTAGTTCACACAAATGACTAAAATTTACCACGAAGGTACAGATGTGATAAAATCCACGTCTGATTTACCACATTATAATATAGATACTACTACTACTATTAATAATAATAATAATAATAATAATAATAATAATAATAATAATAATAATAATAATAGTAACAGTAATAATGTCAGCCCCGAACGAGCTACTACAACAGATTGTACATAATACAGCTCCGTCGAAGACAACAATGATATCAGCAAGCTCAACTAGTCGTGAATTAAATGTTAATTTTCCAACTGCAATTCCGGTAAAACAAATCTCATTAGCACAATCACGAGTATATTACAGCTGGCCAAACATCCGATCAAAATCATTCGGTGGATTACAGGCGAATAATTCGCATGTATTTGCAAACAAAAATGAACCAAATGAAACACCAGACTGTATTGTTGTCAGCGTACCTATAGGTAGTTATTAAACCGAAAACATCAATGATGAATCTCAGCGCAGAGGAAAATCAGTAACGGAAAAAGAAACAAAAATATCTATAACAGTTCATGAACTAACGTCATGATCCGCATTGAAATATATTCTCAAGATTACGTTGTGGATATTTATCAGTGATCAATCATATCATATCTGGAAGAAGAACAACAGAACAAATATTCAATCTCAGAGTTCTGTGCGAAAAGTTCTCGCAACACCAACAAGACATCTATCATGTGTTCATAGATTTCAAAAAGGCCTTTGACAGAGTGTGGCATGAGGCATTGTGGGCCACAATGAAGAAGTATAACATGGGTCAAAAGTTAACCAATACCATCAAGCAGCTGTACGCCAAGGCTACCAGTGCAGTAATTGCCCAAGGTGCTGTGGGGGACTGGTTCCAGACAACAGTCGGAGTGCGTCAAAGCTGTCTCCTGTCACCCACGCTTTTCAACATCTACTTAGAGCGCATCATGAGCGAAGTCCTGGAAAACCACTGTGGGACAGTCAGCATTGGAGGGCGTAACATCACCAACCTCCGCTTTGCAGACGACATTGATGGGCTGGCAGGCAGTGAAGACGAGCTAGCCACCTTAGTGAAGAACCTGGATGAAACATCTTCCAGATTTGACATGGAGATAAGCGCTGAGAAGACAAAACTGATGACAAATAGTGGCAAACAAATCTCAGCCAAGATTAAAGTCAGAGGACATGAACTGGAAACAGTGAGCCAGTTCAAATATCTTGGTTCCATAATCACTGAAGAGGGATCAAGAGCAGAAATTTTGTCAAAAGAAGCACAAACAATGGCAGCTAAGTCAAAGCTAAGACCCATCTGGAGAGACAAGAATATCTGTCTGAAAACTAAAATCAGACTATTGCGAGCTCTAGTCATCTCAGTCTTTTTGTACTCATGTGAGGCATGGACCCTGACAGCAGAATTACAACGAAGAATCCAGTCACTTGAAATGAGATGCTACAGAACCATCCTTGGCAACTCTTACATGGACCACATCACAAATGAAGAAGTGCGTTAACACCATCAGGCACGAAGTAGGCCAATATGAGGACCTCCTCACCACTGTCAAAAGGAGAAAGCTGAAATGGTATGGCCATGTCACTAGAGCCAACAGTCTATCCACAACAGTCCTGCAGGGCAGCGTCCAGGGTGGCAGAAGGAGAGGTAGACAGAGAAAAAAGTGGACTGACAACATCACAGAATGGACCAGAAAAAGTTTTGCGGAGACACAAGCATTGGCACATGATCGAGACAAGTGGAGGGAACTGGTCAGATGTTCAGCAGCACAGTGCCTCAACGACCACACTAGGTCATGAGACTGATGATGATGATGAATCATATCTGTTTTAGGCTGGCCTGGAAAAGCAATTGTTTATTAAGAATTACCAGAGCCAAAGTTAGATGATTTTACAAAAAATGAGATTTTTTTAATAACAACTCCACAATATCGAAATTTTAAAGTATGGAATGACACATCCAGAACAACTTTCAATGTTGATGGTACAAATTCCATCAAATGAATATTCTATAATGTAATTTACACTGAAGAAATCCTAAAACAAAAACTAAGGATGAAAGTTCCAATATAGCGCCGGCTAAAGAAATAAACAAGAACATATGCGTGTAAGTGATGAATTACAACAATTATTTCAACAGTATACATATCAGTTTCCAAATGATAATCTTAAACAAAAAATCAAACGATACAACATCTAAACCAAGTAAACTTTGACGCTGAATTGTTTCATGAATCTGTGATAAGGACTGTGATTCACGAAGGTCGTAAAATAAACATAATATCAAATGAATCATAAAAGGATAAATAAAATATTTCTTAAATCACAGGGGCAGATCTACCAGCTTTTAAAATGCGATGGCTTAACGTTGATGAACTAAAAAAGTCACCCAATGATCTTATCAATGAAAACTTTCCATAAATCGTCGTCATGGAGAATCGTAAATATAAATTCAACGATCGCAGTCAACCTTGTATGTGATGCAATTGACTGAGTTATCTCCCTTAGGAACAAAGATCAAAATCACATGACTGTCATTGATGCTGAATTTCTTTGTCATGCAATAGAGTTATACTCTGAAGTAAGATACCTTTGTTTGTATTGCTTTGAAGTACCGATTTGGTTATATTATTTGCAAAACGATGGGGAAATAACCAACCCAAAGCAATATAATTTATTAGTAAGCGAATACAATACAGGGTGATAACGCTAACACATTCTTGACAGAGTTATCTCCCTTAGGAATAAAGATCAAAGCAATGATCATTTAGAAATAACTATTGTAACAATAAGATGACACCCAAAAATAACAACTACTTAATTACTCTACATAGATCTATCTCTTAACAATAATGAAATGTAATTTTTTGTTTATATTTCTTGGAAAACGCCGAGTTGGTAATATTATCTGCAACATGTTTTACAAAACGCACTGAAATATCAAAATATTTGCCAACGGCGTTCATTGATTGAAATATTATTTCCTAGTCAGTTTCTGTATTTACAGATTAAACAAGTATTGCAATTTTCTAATGTTTGCCATTATTTCCAAATGGGCTGTTCTGGCTTTCTGTGATAGCGCGTAAATTACATAAATTATTATCGATTTTTCTACCGTTGATATGATCGATCACAAGACCGTCTTCCATTACCCCTCGAAAACATTTGCAAATAAATCTGTGACTGGAATAATGTTTATTCCCCTTAGTATTAATCATGAGATAACCAGTATTAGTGACATTATCGACTGTTTGTTTTAGTCGAGAATTTTTAATTACACCTTCACGAGATGCTTCGCAATTTTTGGTAATGGGATTTTCACAAACTCATTTTGCTCCATTATATATATTAGTATTATTTGTTTAAATTTAAATCATTTTTTAAAATCTAGCGGGATAATCTTTTCACATTTCTTTTAACATTATCATTATCGGTGTTATTTTATTTAATCATAATATCGTTTCTGCTGTCTCTATCTTTTACCACCACATTGCACATGCAACTGCGTTTCTTCTCTAACTCCACCACCACATTTCATGCACGGTTTAGGTCCTAAACTTCCTCTCCGTACACTTTGTAAGTTAAATCCACATAATTCGTTCACGCAGGCTTTGTTACAAGGCGTTGTAGAACCTAACATTAGCCAGTTGCATTTTTTCTTTGTTTTGATCATTATATATATATTCTATTTTCAATATGTATTTGCCTTAATTATAATATGGAAGAGTTTGAGAGATTATTTACAATCGAGCCTTCTAAAGCCAGATTCGATCTTAACAGAACAACCCCTGACTTGCCGAGGCGAGCTCTGGTTGATCCGACGAAAACTCTGAAAAAAAGTATTCGTGACGCCAAGAAAGAATTTCGTGACCATGGTGCGTCTCATGTGTGGTCCACGTTTAAAATTATTAACAATACAAATGTTATCGGTGCTACAATGAACGATGATCGAGAGGCGACGATTATTAATTATCTCCACAATCAAAGATATTGTTTCAGAGTAAATTTTATTGTACCGGTAGATACCGAACAAGGTGATACTTGGATTATCCGTGAGAAACGCGACCCTGCCACACTGGAAATATTGTTACGCTAAATAATAATTCAAAACAGGAATATTGACTGGTATTGACAAACCGTATTATGAGCGAGCGTATCATGTGACCGGGGTTATTTATACAATCTATCCGCTGAATGACAAACCTAGCGTTAATGATCCCAAACCGATGAATTTTCGTCCTCACAAACGCGATACGTGGAAATAAACTAACAGATCTATGACATCAAAAATTATACAAATGGAAAGAATCAGTCAAGGATAAAGGATCTACAATAAACGATGTTGCTAAGTTAGAAAAAAAGTATTATACAAATCGAACTATAAATCGAAAGGACTTCTGCGGTGACAATATTTCCAAAAGATCGAACCGTTAAGTTCAATAATGGTGATGTGTTTGATTTTATTAACGAAATTAGTAAGAAAGATCCGGTATCAGTATGGTTATTTCAAAGTTCAGAAAATATTATCAATTTGTGCGGTCTAATGGAGATGTTTATCGTATAGAATCTCTCCACGAAGAAATGCAAAATCTTGCGTTGAAATACACTGACAATGCCAGGACTGAATAATTACTGAATAATTGTTTTACTGTTTCATCTGTTGCGGATCATTTTGCTAGAGAGAATAATTCATGGAAACCGACTCGATTTGATTTTCTAGTTGATATAACATCAAGTTGTGTCGAAAAGGACACGGTGGATTATGGAATACTAAATACGATTATAAAAATATGATATCACTCGATATGGTTGCATGTTTTCCTGGACATTTTCTTGGAATGGGAGAATGTTCGAAATATTTTGAGCGATTTGGACATGCAACCCATGAAATGACCAGAGTATCGATAAATGGACCTCTACCAGATTTTGACTTCCATGGATTTGCTTGTATCGAGTCATTTAAATTTGCCGAAGATCTCCAAATAATTTGCTATGTCTGGTTTGGCAGACACTTTTCAGAAAGAATGTGGGCACCAATAGTATTATTGCGATATATGCTTGATTCAAAAATGCTGATTGAGTTGATTGTAAATGAGGCAACTATATCATATAGTTCTCAAAGGCAAGTTTGGTTACCACCAAAAAAGAAGTATTCAGACGATGAAAATCCTGATAGGACTGATTATAATAATAAAATTACAAAGGATCTTGGAAGAAAATAATCGGTAAAATTTATCCAAGAAGGATCATATGATCATAAACGACATTGGACGAGATTGATTATAGATGATGCTGAACCAGATTTTATAATTGCTGATGCAACGAAGAAAAATATGTTTATAAGTCGAAGTGATGTTAACGTATCGGATGGAACTAAAATAGGTACAATTGTTAGTTATATCGATGTTGAGTCACCACAGTTTACTCATTTAAGATCTTCGATGTTGGCTTATGTTTCGATACCTTTATTATAGATAATATGAAAATTTTCTAAGTCCGCAGTTAGAGTCGCAAAGGATTCATTTTATGCCAGTAAAGACACATAATTGATACATGTATACAATCATGCATCATGGGGTAAATTGAGAATAAAAAATGAGACGATACTCAGTTAGTCCGAATCTGCAGATGTTCCGATTAAGGATAGTTTTTACAAAAATTATAATATATCATAATTGTAACTTGCACCACCTGTGTATCATCATATAGTTAGGCATAAAACAGTTAAACTTAATGGACCAGGTCGTTGTGGTAAAACAGCACGATTGATCGAATTGTTTCGTCGCAATACTTTGTACTGTGTTGACATGATTGTTTTAACACCTAAACATAGACTCGCCATTTATACTTATCATGGCTTTTTCAGATGGAGCGGAGATACATGGACTCCCGAACGAATGGGTGAAAAATATATGCCAAGGGTTATTATTTGGGATGAGATATGCACAGTATCACTAGAAACACTAAACATATTTCTTGATTGGCTATTGTTGAAAAAAACTGCAGTAATAATATGTGGCGATCATGGTCGACCACCACCTTTTGTTGGATTGTCTCCGCATGAATGAATAAGTTTTGTTGATTATTTTGAAGAAATAACTGTCGATCATAGAGCACTTGATCCAGAATTAAGGGAGTTTAAGAAATTAATCAGACTACAACCAAATAAAATACAATGTGAAATAATGCGTACAATAATTTTAGTAACTCATATTAGCAACTTTTGGAATTTATGGAGACCTGATGATTTGATAGTTGCAAGTAGAAAGATTGTTCGTGATACACTTCAACAACAGTTATTTATGTTACATAAAGACAAGTTTTCAAATCTACCTGTACCATTGTGTTATCACCCAACAGATACGCGACGACAAAATATTGAAGTTGAATATCCAGGATCGTCAGAAAAACAAAATCTTGTGTTAAATGATATTGTTTTAGTTCCTGTCAGTGCTCTTGAGAGCTAATTAACTCCTGACGGAGTCAGGGACAAATCTCCATGGACATTAGGATATGCTATAACGATTCATTCATCTCAAGGATTAACTATTGCGGATAATATTATTTGGATTATTGATGACCGTATCGAATGCTTAAATTTAGTTTATCTTGCAGTTTCTAGAGTTAGGAGAATATCTCAGCTACGCAGGGTTACCATAAATTTTACAGAAAATCTCGAAGACAACAACGAAGTTGCTGTTGATGATATAATGAGAAAAAAATATTTAGTTATAAACAATGTGATAAAAATAATAAACGTAATTTTGATCTCGATGATAAATTTATCATGACGTTAAAACAACAACAGAATAATCATTGTGCACGCTGTAACACGGTAATGTTGGGGGAAAATATTCTTAATAATCCAATACAATTTACCGTAGATAGAATCAATAGTAGTCTTGGTCACACACGCGAAAACGTAATGCTGACATGTCTTGAGTGTAATCTACGTCGAGGTGCTGACACCCTAGCGCTAGTTGACAAAAGTGAATGCGGCAGTAATTATGTAGCTTCAGGAATTACTTGTAATTATTCACGTACAAATCCACGTTGAGGAGCAGCTGAATCTAATCTGTATATTGCAGGTCTACCCGTGGATCTTACCACCTTAGATATTGTATGTGTCGTAATACTCCAAATACGATCAGTCGCTCCTTTTTATCACCTTCAAGTTCAGCAGGTGCATATAAATATCTTACAGTAACATTACCTAATACTGATTGGTTTGAAAATTAATGTCGCTGTATTGGTATTTGTTTTTTTTTTTGTAATTGCATTAATAGGTTTCATGGCAGTTGCTCGAGTAATTTCATTATTTAAAGCAGCTATTACACTTGCTAATCTTGCAACCCATTCGCGGGATCTTACATCTTTCTGAATTATTCCCTTTGCATATTGATATCCAAATAATCGCTCAGTAAGTGTTCGATTAAATCTTTCAACAATTGCCTGATCACGATGAATTACAATATGTCCTCGTCTGATTTTGACCTTTCGTTGCTTCATCAACGACGATACTACACCAAGAAATTCTTTGCAAGGATCAACCTGTAGCAACTGTGGTCATCGTAGACCATCACGTTGATAAATTCGTTCAAACGCCGATGCAACTTGAGTCGCTGTTTTAGCTGATAATGATTCTGCTTTTTATACCTACTTGCAACGTCAGTGACAGTTAATGCGTATTTGTACGTTGACGTCTACCAATGTTGGTAGTATCGTGTAGTAAATACAAAATATTTGCTTGATGAACTTATTTAGGAGTGCTTACATCAAAATGTGCGTACTGAATTCGTTTAGGTGGTGGTAGGTAAAATGTGCCATATTGCCTGTCGTACTAACCACGCTGCAGCAACAGAACGTGTAACATTTGCTGCATTAGCGAGTTTATTAATAGCTGCTCTACCTTTCCAGTATCCTCTTGGGCTATGATAAATCGATTCCATTATTTCAATAATCGGTTGATTAATTACCAGCTCCGAATAATATTTTACCCTTCATCGCAAATCTTATCAACCAATTAGATAATGATTCTTTTAAATAATTTTTTTATGGAATTTAATGCATGAATCAACTTCACATCTGCAATATGTCTTGGTTGTAAATCTTTACTTTTATTATCTATATCACGAATACGACACGCTCGATCAATATCATTTATAGGATATTCTCCAGGTCTTGACTGGCCTTGTTCATCAAGTCGGATGTCAAATCGGGTACCAGGACCGCAATAATTGTATCCAGGAAAGTGTTTCTCTCCAGGGTATTTTGCCCATGGAGTTCCTGGTAATTTTCCTAATGAAGTAGCGATATAACCACCACCAGTAAAATTACTGGTAGAAGTAAATTTATAGTTTGTTGCACCACATCGCACACATTTACCTTTTAGTGCCCGTTTTATATTTTTGTGCTATTATTGTTGATAGTCTACGCGTGGATGTAAATGCTTTACATCGAACACAATATAGATCCATATTATTTATTATATTTATATAACATAGATGTCATTGATTTCTCAGCGAACCGAAAGCAAGAGCCGGTCAAACATCATCCAGCGCTACCAAATTCTATCAGAATGACAATAATAGGTCCATCTGGAAGTGATAAGACGCAATTATTACTTAATTTGATAATGAAATGGGTCAAATGGGATAAGTTGTATTTAGTAGCTCCGTCAGCTGATGATCAGAGATGCTACGATGTATTTAAAGGTTTTAATGAAAATGCAAAATTGTTGGAAGAAGATGGCGATGACAGTATTAATTTTATAACCGATATTGATGAAGCACCATCCGTAGACGACATTGATGGATTTATTAATAATTTAGTTGTATACGATGGTGTGATGCTGGACAAACAATCAAATCCAACTCGGATATTTTCTTGAGGCAGAGATAAAAATACTGATGTGATTTATGTTACTCAGCGGTACACACAAATATTTAAAGTGATCAGAGACAACTGTTATATATTAGTTGTGTTTAATGGAGTCGATACACATACTCTGCGAAATATCCATCAGACTTGTTGAGTGGGGATATGGACATGATTTAAGTTACAAAAATTACACGATCCTCGATCACGATATCGTATCAGTCTCGATAAAATCTTTGGTTGAGAGATTGATTTAAATACTCACATATTTACAGCAGCATGGAGGGTGCGACCATCGAGTTAGTCCAATTTCGTAATATACGAGTACACATTTATATTTCAGTTCGGGGAAAAAGGAAAATAATAAAATGAACCAACCCAATTAAATAGGCCTCCGCTGGTGATTAGAATATCTTGATTTTAGCGTTATTTACGTTAATTAATCGTCTTTTTTTTACTATGGTTTATTTCAATTTTAGAACCTTCAAAACAGTGTTCTGTTCACCCTCCCTGCTGCTGAAATCGTTTTTTCTTCTTCTAAACTAGCTAAAACAAGCAATAAAACCTAAAGAGCGTGTTTGCTATTTTAATTTTCATACAACTTTTTATGTATGTTGTTTATTGTATATTTTAAATTGACCACTATTTAGTTTACACATATGCATTCTTTTTAAACTTTAATACAAATTTTCACAAACAGCAACAGTAAACTTATATGACATCATCAGGTTTCTTTCTAACATTGTTTAACACAAACGTTCTGCTGTTTTATAACTACAACTAGAATGGGTAGGCGTATTCTAACTTTTACGAGAGACATTCGCGCGGCTAGAGTTTACCCACTGTAGCAAATACATGCGGCGACCGGTGAATGGATTAGAGACGAGGCAATGATGTGTGTTGTTCTCAGATAAATGTACATCCGTGCCACAAATATAACGTGTCAGATGTTACAAGTACATGATCATGTTATTCGTCTCAGTATACTAAACCAGCCAATCAGCTCATCTTGTTTCTTATGGTCCCCCCCCCAAAAAAAAAGCCCATTAATATTTTGTATCTGATATTTCCTGGTGAGTTGCATGCCCGTAAATTAAAAACAAAAGCTATTTCATTAAAATGCTACTGTATCCGAAATTCAACCCATGCTAAATTTTACTTATGCTATGTCTAAGTTAGTGTCCAACACAATTACTATAATCTTGGTGAATTTAAGCCTGTAACTAAAGCACTGGATATCATAGACAATATCGAAAACTAAAGGAAATACATAATGAATTTAATTGGTGTGGTAATATCTTGAAAACAAAATTTGGTGTTTTTCCTAAACCTTTGATAATTAAGCATCCTGAATTCAATAACATTTAAATCATTAATGTACATTTAATTTAAGTACGTAAATAAATTATTTATTTGATGCATTTTTAAAAGTATTGTGTGTGTGTGTGTGTGTGTGTGTGTGTGTGTGTGTGTGTGTGTGTGAATCAACAGATTTGCATGATTTATGCATTTTTACAATTTTAGGGAGATGTCAAAAATGTTATATCCTGATTCTAAATTATATTTGTTTAAAATAATTGAATTATATATGTAATTACGTAATATGTAAAACAAGAAAGACTAAACTAGTCTTCTGCATTCTCAGTGTTTGTCCCGTAAACATCATTTGAATATTAAATGAAGACGACGTAACTCAAAATAGCAACTCTTTGTTTTACCGGTCTTTAAAACCATGAACTTCTTAACAATGCTGCATGAAAAATAATTTATCATTAGCGACTTGTCCAGGGCAAGCAAGATCAAAGTAACCTGTGACCATCTCTGCTTCTACAAAAGGTATGTATGCCTGTAGCGTTATTAATATCGCCAGGGAAAATTACCAATATGCCAGCGAATCTGAAGTCAACTAATAACTTGTGTAAGAATAAAGTAGATGATTATTGTTGTTCATTCCACGTCGCCACATGCAGGCCCTTCAGAGTTTGAGAGAGGCCCAGGCTACTTTGACACCCTGGTTATATTGGATTTGAAAAATAAATCGAACACCACAAACAAATCAATATAGTTTACTAGATAAAGATATGAAAGACAACTAAGTACGCACAACGATTATTTCAGAAATCTAAAAATAACTAGTAAAAACCGAGGCCCCTTAGGGGTTTAGGCCTGGGCCATGTCACCCCTCCCCTCATTATGCCTGGTCACATAAAACGTCTATTTCCTGAAAGAAACTCATCATGATGAATGTACAAAGCATACTGTATTGTTGACCAATACAAAAGTCACATCAATTCATAGGTATGCATCCATGTTATATAGCACAACCAATGACCAAAAGTGCATAATGTGTTCATTTATTTATAGGTGCAATGCAAGCAGCATATTATATGCCAAGTTCAATACAGTATTCATCATTATTTATACTGAGGGTTCATATATGATTCTGAGTGTGTTAGGTTTTGCCCACGGATTCCATACTAGTGCATCCCTTCTTTGCTGACCTATGCTTTATATTTATATTTGATTATATAGTTGTTAGGTACTGTATACGAGATGTATGGGGTTAATATGTAATTCATAATGAACGAAGCGCTTATATAAAAATATAATGAATTTATCCCACTGAAAATCCTTTTTTGACTGCAATAATTGTGACATAAAAACCCTTAACATTTACTTGCTAATATAAGCATTGATCTAATGTGTGTGTGTGTGTGTGTGTGTGTGTGTGTGTGTGTGTGTGTGAAATAGTACCCCCAAAAATCTTAATATCTTAAAATTCGTACCTTTCCCCTTAAAAGTTAAAGTGTGTCCAAGTGTGTAGAATCACAAGCTGGAATCGAATATATATGTGGGTCAAGAAAAGGAGATCGTTTCCACATTTGTACTGTTTTCCTTAATACTTGGAAATCCTGCATATAGCGGTGAACCGATGTTTTGAATACCAATTTAGCGGCATTGTTAGCTCGCGTGACGCTATTTTGTGCAGCGTTTAAATAGTTTTGGCAGTTGACCGCAATATTTTAAATTTTATTATGTGACTATAAAAGCAGTCAAAATTTATCTTACGTCTGACCATTTTCGTTTTTCGCATGCATTTGTAAAAATCCTTAGTAAAACTGACACCAGCCTATAGTTTAATATCTGGATCCCATGTATGTTTGTTTATTCTAGGGAGCCTAGGGAGCCCTTGGGTAGAGAGTCAGACAAGTCAGTCAAGTGTCGCGCAGGCCAGTGTTCCCTTTATGAAAACAGTCAGCTCCCATTTCCCCAGCATGGTACAACCAATAATGGGTTAAAAGTGCCACTAAAAAAATCATACACGCACGAATGCACACACCTACCCACCCACCACCACACAGAGGTCGTCCTTCAAAGCAACACTTTGTTTTGTAGGATATTTGTAATTAAATTTTTTCGAACAAAGCTTCATATTTATAACCAATTTTCTTTACGAGAATGATTGCATTGGTTTATTTTGTTACTTCAAGAAGTTATGCGATTGTTTGGTACCGCCAATACATAATATGGTAAACCTGTTGCACTCAGAACTTTTCAGTTTGTTTAATATGAAGGTGGTTTTTGTGGATTTTAAAGAATATTTGTTACAAAAAATTAACTCATGTAACATATTCTGATATAGGAGAAGTTAAATCATTCCCACATATTTAGCCGTGATTCCGTTTGATAAATATAGTAGGAACAATACATCATGCGATCGTCTAAGAACACATATTTATAAAAGAAGAAAAAAATATTTTGGTCTAGTTAATACCTAAATTGTAACTTTATGCGGCTTATATTCCACCATCCCCAACTCCATTCTTCATACCATGCACATGAACAAGATAAAAAAATTATAATTTTTTTTTTAAATGGTTTATTTACTAAGGAGAATATTACTAAGGAAATTGAAGAAGCTTATCAACTTTTTTTATTAAGCTTGTACTAATGTGTGTCTAATACCTTGGATTAAAAGTAATAAATATGAAATTGAACATAGAATCCATAAGACAAAGGTACATGTTTTGTGTTGATATATGTAGACACATTTACATCACTTCATTTTACGCAGATATTGAAGGACATACCTATACGGGAAATAAAACGGTCAGTGTCCTTCCATATTATTCATAAATGAGTGACGTCAATAGTGATGCGTATATGTTGTATATTACTCAAATCATGTCCACATTTGACCTCAATGACGAACACATGTTAAACATAAAAATAATTTTTTTCTTCTCTTTGTTGGTGACAAACCACAACCTTGACAAAAAACACGGTAAGGTTTCCGGGTTGACTTGCATATATAGCAATGTGTCGCAAAGGATTGAGGCATCCTCTTTCGCCTACCATAGTGAGACCATTCCAAAATGTCGAAGACGTTCATCTTCTTTCTCTTGGTCACCTTCATTGTTATTGGACAAACTACCGCACAGCCTGCAGCCCAGACGGGTAAGTATCATCACTATAAATCACTTTTCAGATAACTACTCTTCAGTTTTGGAGAGAAAAAAATTAAAATATAATCTGAGCAGGTACTGAGCAGTAGGACTGGAGACGTTCCGAGTAATGCACGGGATTCTTAAGTTCGAGTTAACTGTCACTAAATAGAGGGGCTCCTTTAAAATGAGAGTTGTTCGATTTGAGCACTTTTTGTAAGATAATAAGACATATCTTTTTCTCAATAGCTTCAGAATAAATGATCCTAAATTTAACAGGTACCATAAAAAAAACTTTCGTCTATCGATACATCCTAAACCCGAACCATTTATGTATTATTTAAATAAATAAATAAATAAAAACTAAATAAATAAATATATAAATACCACGTTGAACATGAAATAAACACGTTCATCGCCAGTGTACGAAAATTTATTTACATATTTATATGTTTGACACACAACAATAAATACCTGTCAATATCAACCATTTGTTCAATGTATTACCTTATTCAAGGGGGCCCCGAGTGGCCGAATGGTCTAAAACTCTCACCGTTGCGGATCATTGCCAACTCACCTCTGTCTGCGTGGGTTCGAGTATCAGGTTCGTCCAGTGTGGGTATGTGAGAAAGCTTGCCAGTAGCTTCTCGTAGGTCGGTGGTTCTTTCCTCTGTTTGTACCGGGTTATTCCTCCTCCAGTTATACTGGCCGCAATATATAGCCTATCTTGTGCTGAAAAACGTAGGTCGGTGGTTCTTTCCTGGGTTTGTACCGGGTTATTCCTCCTCCAGTTATACTGGCCCCAATATATAGCCTATCTTCTGCTGAAAAACAATGGCGTTAAACTCTACAACAACAAACTTATTCATGACACCTAGTGAAACAAAACAAGGGAGATAAACTTTCACAGTTGGTTACATATTTGCAATGAAGAACCTGGTCATTGTGACCAGATATTTTTGCAGAGCTTGTTGGATGATATCAGCCACAAAATTAAATAGTTCAGAATGCAAATATTAAGAAATTAGATGACGAGTTTGGACAGATTCGTAAATTTAATCTTATCTAAATGTTCACCATTATCATTGACCATGGTTATAGACAAAATCTCGCTGTTTTTCTTGCTAATTAAATTGTAAAAATCGTGTATTGTATCACTTTTTAAATAAACATGACGCTTTCTCTAGAATGTAACCTGGTTCAGCTGTTTGGATTTCGTGCCGATTTCATACGATGACCTCAGTTTAGTTTTTGATCATTAAGAAATGTTAAAAATATAGTTAAAATAACCTGATACCAGCAAAAATAAAATCGTCATAAAAGTTCAACCCTGATTTTAAAAAATAACCGTCTTGAATTATACATGATATATTCAAACCAATATCCATGTAGCGATGCTATTATTCTTTATGTCACATTCTAATTATTTCCTAGGATGGTTCTTCACGATTTACGTATTTAGTATTTGAACCCATATATATAAGCGCATAGGTCCCATAAATCTATTTTGCGATGTAACGGTTAATTGTGACAGTTCTCTGTAAAATAAAAAATATGTCATTGACTGTACCTCGTGTGGACTGTCTATTAATAGTTTTGATTGGTCATGTTATTTAATAGTATTTGTGCATTTGTCAGCATATCAGAAGAATACCATATAACTTAGTCATGAAGCTGTTTTACTCGACATTTTCATAATGTATCTAGGGATAATTATTTCGACATATACAAGGGTCATTTAAACAGTTTCTTCCTGAAGATTTTGACGCAAGCCTTTTTATGATATCATAGTAATCTTTTGTGGTTAATGTTTGAACGTACATCTGACTAATCAATGTATGTAATATTGACGGTACCAAGCATCGTCACTTACTTACTTATTGTTTACTTATCGTTTACCTTATCATCATCATGTAAGTATTATTATAATGATTATTATTATTATTATCTAGCTAACCTTTTCGGATTTGGTAACCGACACGGAAGATGCATGTGCCGGTTTAGAACCTGTTTTCACCGTGAGAGATCATATGGCCACGGTAGCTGCAGAAACCGGGGCAGATACTGGATCTATTGTTGTCGATATTGATTCTGAACGACGTGAATTCCACGTAAGACGTTTCATCTTTCTCTTTACGTTATCTCTACTGGATGCCTGTCTCTTTTAGTTTCATTTTTTATTGCAGTACTGTTTCTGATATCTTGGCAGTGTGTGTTTTGGGGATCCTCTTAATATGTTGTGCTTGAATCCAAGTATTATTCATTCTATTTCCTTTGTCAAAAATATGTATCTTTATTTCGTTGCTTATACAAAAGAGAAATTAATTAGTTGGGTTTTTAGGTGGTGGGGAGCATTGTAAACTTGTCTACTATTCCTTCGCTCGACAATGCCAAACATATGTGTGAGTTGTGGAGCCATTCTAATTGTATTTAATCGACGAATACAATCGCTTCTTCTATGCTGCTTGTCTGTCTGTGCATGTCTTTCCATATCTGTCTGCTGGTTTCTGAGAAATTGATCACAAAAGCAATTGTAATTGTTTCAATAATGTTTATCGTCTCTTTTTTAACATTTGAAGATTGTAATCTCTACTCGACTTGAAACCAATAAAACTAAAGCTTTGTTTTGATTTTATTAGTATTTTATTATTTTTGCAGGTGTCACAAAAGAATACGGGTACTGTTATTTCAGTTTTAAGTTTGGCATCGCGAACAGCAAATAAAGTTTTTGTTTCTAAATGGCCTTTTGTTTCCTTATTAAATTTGTTAAGAAGATGTAACGTTCAAACAAGAAATCATACACATTTTGTATTGCTGTTATTGCGTACAAAGATCAATTTACACACACACGCACACATAAAAACACACACACACACACATACATAACTTATTTCTCTCTACATTATTATATGACTTAGTAAATTGATTGTGCTGAGTTTATATTCAAATATGGTCACGTGGGACGGAATGGTTGTTTCAACATGTAACATTCATGTAATATTATATTCGTATGTAATAAGCTGTATTCTAGCTGCAGATTTAATGAAATGTGTACATCCGATAATCTAAGGCACTGTTTGTATCCGATAATTTAAGTCGCAGCACTGTTTTCATCCGATTATCCTAAGTCGAAGCACTGTTTTCATCCGATACTCTCAAGTCAAAGCATTGTTATCATCCGATAGACTTAAGTCGAAGCACTGTTTTCATCCGATTATCTCAAGTCAAAGCATTGTTATCATCCGATAATCTTAAGTCGAAGTACTGTTTTCATCCGATAATCTTAAGTCGAAGTACTGTTTTCATCCGATAATCTTCAGTGGAAGCACTAATCCTCATATTAATCCTGTGCACTCTCTCCACCTGATGATCCAAACTTGTTGAGCTTTTCATCTCGGTTTTTGCAAAGAGTGAACACATGACAGAAATGTTTCTCATTAACTACTTTTTGGCAAGTAGAATAAGTTCTTTTATTTCTGAGTTTTATTGCCCCTTGCAATAGTAACAACACTGACATTATATTCTATGCGATACTCGTCCAACTAAAGATGAAAATGAAGATCACCGTCATCAACTTTGCACTGTATAACAAACCTATGTGTTGAAATCGCAAGGCTTTGGCTGAGTTTGTTTCTTTACAAAATGACAAAGAAAAATCTAATGGTGGGTTTATTAGTTTTGCCCATTTCATCTGTCTTTAAACACTTCAGCTTTTTTCAGTCAAACTTGGCAAGTGACATCATTTTAGGAGTTAAATTTGCATTGATGTAACTTTTAATGCTTTTTTCTATTTGTTTCTGATAATATTTTTATGTTGGACAGTTCTTAAATTACCCAAGATATTAGACGCATGTAGTTCATTCACGGTCTGAACCAATGTTCCTGGGCCGGGGAAGAGTGCCAAAAGGGTCAATGGGGTCCTGGGCCGGGGAAGGGTGCCAGAAGGATCAATGGGGTCCTGGGCCCGGGGAAGGGTGCCAGAAGGGTCATTATGGTCCTGGGCCGGTGAAGGGTGCCAAAAGGGTCAATGGGGTAAACTATTAGAACAATGCGAGGACATGTTCATGAGTGCAAACTCCAAGGCCACTGAAATAAGTCCACATGAAATTTGAATTCAATCAATGACCACTAGGGACTAGTGGCAGAGGTTAAATGTAAAAACGGATGTCGCTTAGACCTGTTGTGAACATTAAATTGGGGTGCTTTTAGAGATATTTGTATTTCCAACAGGAACGCTGTAACACCATTGATAGAAACTAAATTTGTTGTGTCTTGCCTATGGAGTATTGATTGGAAGGAAAAGTTCGGAATTACAGGGAGACCCCAAATCCTCGTGGGCAGAAAAGGATCAAAACACCTTTAAGAAATCATCGAAGCATGTCGTCATTGATGAGAAATTAATGTTTTTATTTTAAGAATATTTTATCACAAACTAGATTTTAATTTCTGAGAAGCTCCTGGATTTCGAGGACAGGGATCAAAAGAATAAAAGTAAGATGTCATGAAACCAGTTTTGTTACCGTCCTTGTCAATCCTAAATTAGTGTTACATTCAAAAGTACAGCTTAAAAAGTTGCTTTACTACGAGAGATGTTAAATTATACAAAAGAAAGAAAGTGAAAACCAGTAATTTAAGAGACCCTTATGGTATTGTGAATTAAATTCCAAACAATCTTAAATGTCTTATCAAAAATCCAAACGTATAGAATATAAAGCTCATAACTGACATATTTATAACCTACAATAATTGACAATTCATGTAAACATCTTACTTATAAATGATTATTATTTTAAAGTAAAATCGACAATCATTGACAAAAAAATTAAGTATTCAATTTAGATGTACATAACACTTGATTTCACTGGACAACAAATTTTCACAAAAGTCATGTTACTGAAATAAAATTAGTCAATTCTTATCAATTTTTATGTGCTGAACACGAATATGACAGTCAAATTGCAAAATTGGCTCTAGTTTTTTTGTAATCTGCATGAAATTAATGTTTACATAACGAAATGCATTCCAATAGTAAAAGGTCAACTGTAATAGCCTACCTATAAAAAATCAAGTCATTGACTACATCTTAGATTTCTTCGCCTGTCTCTTGTACAGCTGTTCGGGAGCATCTCTGAGGAGTGTCCAGTAGTAGTCAGCCAGCATTGTAGTGGACCATTTTCCCTGGTATCTTTGTTCCATTGTTGCGATATCTTGATGAAAACGTTCGCCGTGTTCATCACTAACAATACCACAGTTGCTAGGAAAGAAATCCAAATGGGAATGAAGGAAGTGAATCTTTAGAGACATATTGCAGCCAAGTTTCTTATACTTCATCAACATGTCTTCTACTAGTTCCTTATAGTTTTCTGCCCTAACATTTCCGAGGAAGTTTGTAGAAACTAGGCGAAAAGCATTCCATGCTTGTTTCGCGTCACCTTCCAGCAAGTTGTTGAACCGGTCATCTTTGAAAAGCTCTCGAATCTGAGGACCCACAAAAACTCCCTCTTTAATCTTTGCTTCGCTGAGTCGAGGGAATTTTTCATGCAGGTATCGGAATGCTGGCAAAGTCCGGTCAATGGCTTTCACGAAGTTCTTCATCAAACCTAGTTTGATGTGAAGGGGTGGTAGCAAGATTTTCTGAGCCTCAACCAGAGCTGGGTGTTGGATATTCTTCTCTCCAATGGCTACATTCTGCCTGTGAGTCCATTCCTTCCTCATGTAGTGCATTTCCCTTGCTCGGCTATCCCACTCGCATAAGAAACACATGTATTTTGTATATCCTTGCTGCAGTCCCATTAAAAGGGCAACTACCTTCAAATCACCACAGAGGTGCCAGCTGTACTTGTTATACTCAATGGAATTCAGTAGCTGCCTTAAGTTATCGTATGTCTCTTTCATGTGGACAGCATACGCTACTGGAATAGATGGAAGAATGTTTCCATTGTGCAAAAGCACAGCCTTGAGACTCAGTTTCGAAGAGTCCACAAATAGTCTCCATTCTTGTGGGTCATGAGTGATTTTTAAAGCATTCATGAGGCCCTCAATATCGGAACAGAATATCAGATTACTTTCCTTTCTGAAGAAAGGCTCCAATTGCTGGTGGCGCTTTCGATATGCAGTAATTGTGACATCTTCTTCTAGAAGATTCCATTGTTGGAGTCTTGATCCTAGCAATTCTGCCTTGTTCTTTGATAAGTCCAAATCACGAATCAGGTCATTTAGTTCTTCCTGTGTTATTCTGTGTGGGGTTGATGATGCACCACAGTGAAAATCTGGATCACTGCATGCTGATGGACCAGGAGAAGAACAGGTCAACTCACCTTTGTCTTCGTCAGATGAATCAAGAGAATATTCTGCTGGAGGTTCTGGAATAGGAAGTCCCTCACCATGTGGAACTGGTCTCAATGCAAACGGAATGTTTGGGTAGACTATTCTCGACTTCTTTCGCTTCGTTATTCCGCCGGAAAGAGGAGGAACCAAGCAGAAGTAACAGTCATTTAGGTGGTTGCTTGGCTCTCTCCACACCATTGGGACTGCAAACGGCATTGATGACCTTTTGCAATTCAACCACTGTGAAAGCTGTGTTGTACATGTAGCACAGCATATATGCGGAGCCCAAGGCTTGTCTTGGTCACCAACCTTGCATCCGAAGTAAAGATGATATGCCTTCTTCACTTGAGAATTGATACTTTTCTTCTGGTTGGCAAATGTCACTTCCCCACAAATATAGCAAAAATTGTCCGCGGTATTAACACACTTTCGAGGCATTACTGTTCTTTATTGTACGTAAATGGATAAAATAATAAGTTTTATGTAACAGTAGCTTGAACTGTCGCGCACAACGTCTAAAATATTTTAAATGCTATCTGATTGGGCTTTATATAGTACACTGCTTACGTCAGCTTCAGCAGCCGCCTGGCATTAGTATAATAGGCCTACACATGTATAGTACACTGCTGACGTCAACTTACTTCAGCAGCCGCATGGCATTAGTATTGCATTGCATCAGAAAATGATGCAATCAACTGTGGATGATGTGAGCATGATGGTATTATGCAATGTTACATCATTATTCCGGATGTTGCTGCAGTCCTACTGGAGAAATTTACACAGTGAAACATAGAAAATGAGGTATATGAATATCTTCAAAACGAGAGCCAATACAAATTTTTCACGGTTATATTCGTGTTCGGCACACCAAAATACTACAGATTAGGGCCTTTTTAAGTCAGTAATGATTTCACTGTTGACCAGTGTTTGTGGCACCAACATATGGTTCAGTTCTACAGTACGGTTCCAGACGTCCAATGCGACCCTTGGGTCTGTGTGAACCTGGAGGGATCCAATGTACATATTGTCGTGATAGGTGTCAAATCAAAGGCATTTGAGAGTATATGCTGCATTGTGTTTTATTTTATTGTAAATCATTAGCTGGCGCTCCTGAGAGATTACCGAATGAACCTAACAATGATCAAATGAAATACGATATTTAAATTATCCACCCATTCCGTAATTACTGATTGCTTTTTATTTTAAAAACGGTCAGCTAAAGATACGGTTATCGAGCGAAATCATGTTATCTTAGTTGCTATAGTTGTCGTTATTGCTTGTGGTTGGGGATGTTGGGTTGTTGTATGAAATGCTCTTTTAGTAGTATTAGTACACCAGCCAGGCATTAAGCAGGGAAAACAACTTGCAGAGGAACGGGTGTCTTTGATACATAATAAAAGACATGTAAACACAGCAGAGATACCCGCCTCTAAATAGGAAAATATCTAAATAGAAATAATAACTATACTTATTAAAAAAAATAAAGAAAGTCCACAACAATTCCACTCCATAAAACGCATCACACATAAACCATAGAAAAAGAACAAACCCCCTCTCCTCCTCCCACTTTCTCTCAATTAACCTACTTACTAATTACTATAAACCTACCATACTTACAGCTCTCAACCAAAAGATGACAGCCACCTCACTACCAAAACCTAATGTAATAAGGTGGTCCGAACACCCAAGACCATCAGGGCCAGCCACAAAATAACAACAAGTAGGTTATGTAAGACCCCAAAACTTTAGCTCATATAAGGTGGTCTAAGCCCAGTACCATCAGGGCCAGTCACACAAGGTGACAAACCAGAAATTAAATAGCACACAAATGGCTGTCATCCAATGTATCACCTCTTAACTAACAAACACAAAACAGCACAGAGGTTTTCAAATATTTCAGAAATTGTCAGGAAATTCTCGGCAATTCTATACTCAAAAATGCAAGACAAATTTTAGGCCAATACCCAGGAGTCAACGCCGTCTTCCTGCCGTACATCATCACATACCTCGGCCGGACACAAATTAATCAGCAAGCAGTGCTCGCATAAATCCAAAAGAAAACCTCTACAACGAAACACATTTGTGAGTGCTGATACTACTCCCACTGATCTACTAAATTTGGTAGAGGCAGACTGAAACATGCGTGTGTGTGTTTTATTTATTCCCTCTCATGACAGCCTATCAGTCAAGTAGCATGGAACATCTTGTTTCGCTACCTGACGACCTAATTAACAGCACTCTCTGAGTGCATAAATACCTGGGGAATGTGGCTCTGATTCCTTCCCCAGGAATAATTAACAGCCTGCGATGCAGGCATTAATCAGTGGCACATGCATAATTGTGCGCACGCCACTTTAATTTAAAGAATCAATCAATCAGTACTAGTAGTAGTTGTTGTTGCAGTGTTTGTAGTAGCAGCAGTGACAGCTTAGCAGAATCCTTGTCAAATCTTCATAATCGTATTTGGATGATCTTTATTCTGAGAGCGGACGGTTTCCTTTGACAATATATTTCGTGTAAGATACTGCAGTAAAAGTGCCACCTAGAAAGGAACGTTTCCATCTTTTTCCTTCCTTTCTCGTCCTTTTGGTCATAAAAGAAACTTTCTTCGAAGCAAACGACTGGACATGATCTTCTCCCTCCCCAATGAACTTTCACATCGCCAGAACCATAAAGTATTTCTTCTTATTATATGCTAATTTTTTCTCCGTTAACTTTAGATTGTCAGAATCGTTCAGTATGTTACGATATTGCACACCTTCATATTGCACTCACGTCTAGGACACGTGTGCCCAATAGTGTATTGAGAACCAATCTGAAAATTGCCCATTTACAAGAACTTTACTCTGTAAATTTGTATACATGTTAAAAAATATCAAAAGGGATTTACCCGTAATTCCCAACGTGAATAATTTAAAAAGCAGTCCTTCGTGCCACACGGTATCAAATGCCTTTTTTGTATCAAGAAAAGCAGCAAAACCCGTGAACCCATGTTTACATTATATTGTACTGATTGCAACAGCACAAAACTCGCTGTTGTGCAGCCTAAACCTTTTTGGTAACCATGTTGTTGTGAACTGGGTATACTAGAATTAGTATCTTTGAGCCAAGTTACCAAACGTTCATGAATAATTTTCTCAAAGGTTTTGTAGATAACAGGCAGCAAAGTAACAGGCCTGTAACTTTCGAGGGAGTTCTTTGATTTTCTGTTACCTTTGTACAGTGGTATTACTAACCCTTTTTTGCAATCTACAGGTATGTAAGATTGATCAATCATCCGAGTAAATAAAACTGTCATACACTCGATGAGGTAGTCGCTGCCATAGATCAATGTTCATTGCAAATTTGATCATGGCCCGATGCTTTTGATTTCTTTAGACCTTTAATGATTTCTCTTACTTCGTTTAAACTGATACTGGTGTGTAAGGCCTCGATATGGCTTACTTCGTCCTGTAGACCCCGATTTAATTCTCTCTCTATAAATTCATAAAAGTTTCCGTCAAAACTATGGTTTAAATTCAGCGTGTGAATGTCCTCATAGTATCTAGCAAAGCCATTTGCGATGGAATCATCATCACGGACACAAACTCCATCAGTTGATAGTTCCTGACAAAAATTTATATTGTTCCCTCTATTAATGTTGATCATTTTCCAAAAGTGTCTTACATCGCATTCATGTGCTTTTTCAATTTCTTCATGCACCTCCCCCATATATTTTTCCACAGCCAGTTTTTGAACGTTTCTAAAGTCTCTCTTCTTATCTTTATATTCTCTGTAAGAATTAAATTGACTACCCCTCGGTCTTCCCTCATTTATCCAAGTATACCTAGCTTGTCTTTGAAGTTTATGTGCTTCTTTGAGTTCATTTGACCAGTATGGTTTGGCATGATAATTGAATTTAGACTTTGGAAGCGCGATGTTGCTTGACTGCTGTATTGCATTAACAATGTGCCGGTAAAAGCTATCAACATTGTCCGAAATAGTATCTATATCTAAAGTTTTCAGGCGAAGGTCCAGCTCAGATTGATAGTTTTTCAAGATATCAGCGTTTAATTTATTCCAGGCTATGTTGTTTCTCTTCATAGACTGTCTGAAGTCTCTCCCACAGGTCACTGTACGAAGGGAAGTAAGGATAGGGAGGTGGTCAGATATCACGTGCACTTCGTGATCTGAAACAATGTGCACACTTCGTAATCTACCTATGCATTGATCCGACAGTACAAAATGATCAATCATCGTTCTTGCTGGGGTGAACGTATAACGGGAACCAGTGCATATTATTAAATGTCCAGCACTCACTAGATTATTATATCGCAAGAACTCATGAAATACTCTATCTTTGTAATCTCTGAAAGTGGCTGGTTCAGCTACTGCATTGAAATCACCAGTAAAATACACGTCCCCCAGCTGTGAGTACTGATCATAGAGATTTTGAATCAACTCAATTTGCGCTTTGTAACAATCTATACCATATAATAGGGTCGGCATATATACACAAAAAATATATACATTTTGCATATCGGGAAATTTGAATTCTATGCCAACAACTCTGTCACTATTAACTTCATCTATAGACGATAGACGCCATATTTCATAAAATTGCTGGATACCTACAAATAACATGCAAGTTACAAGGCATAAACTGTCTCCTTTAGCCGGTAATAAGAATGGCAAAAAATATACTTACAGTTTTATATCCTGATTGTCCTCAAAATGTATTTTCTTAGTTCTGCAAATCCGAAATACATGAGCCATGTCATGGGTTCTCAAGCTTAATTACGGATTTCGAAATTGTTCTGTAATTTCGGCTATATTCCAAGTGCAATAACATCTTACTTACTGCATTCAAAATGAAGTAAACATTATATTCCATGGCGTCTTTTTGATAATTGAAATTGAATGACTTCATAATTGTCCCACATTATGATTTCAAACATTCAAATATCAAAACAGAAACACACGTGTAGATATCAAGAAGCTGCTCCGTCGCTGCTGAAACCCATTGCACTTCATGTAGAATTGGCACATAAATCCAGTCCATAATCACGAAATTTCGTAGAAACGACACAAATACCAAAGTTGGTTCATTCCAGATCAAATAGAAAAGTTGTTGCAATGCACATTCCTTCACAATATGACTCCAATTTTCAATTTTAAGTAGACCAAATGCCATGTTTTTCTGGAAAGTTATGTCTAGCGCGCGACTAAGTTTAAATTTATCTGGGCGGAGTTAAGTGCGCATTAATACTGTTGTTGGTGTGTAATGATTAAACTGCGCTTGCGAATTTAGTTTGGAATAAGGCATACATTCAGTTACTTTGTTTCGTGTAGTGTATGTCTGTTTACATAATTAAGCCTTAGGTAGAATAAGAAAATGAGCATATAATAAAAAGGTTACTGCATTTGTATGGGAAAATATGAACTCGTTTTGTAGGATGGATATACTGCACTCCTAAGGTCGTGCAGTATTCCCATCCGAAAAACGTGTTCATATTTTCCCATACAAATGCAGTAACATATAAATACTGCCCTCATTCATACTGCACAACAGGCGTGCCTACAGTCATACAGTGTGCTTTTGTAAAATACCTAGTTTGTCTAGCAGACGCCAGAGGCATTTATTTATTATAAAGATAATACAAATAGTGATGTTGATGAGTTAACCGAGTCACAAAATAAACTCTGAAGCAAATGAACGACTGAACGTGATAGCCACAGTGTCGATCGATGACATGATGACAACAAATCTGAGACATGTCGTATTGAAATATCGTTCGGATCAATGAGACACATATTTACTAGAAACGTTCATAACGATTCGCAAATCGAATGATTCAGAGTAGTGCTCTTTAGAGCCGATAAAAATAGCACAGAAAAGCATATCAAGGTCAAGGACAAATCACATTTCGCACATCGACATTCCATTTTACAAGTCAGTTGAACACAAAATTCGAAACACAAATGCAACTGACATGGTAACGTTTGGCAGAAAATCAAGATCATCAGAGCCAATTAGCCAAGACGACGAAGAAGACTTGTGTTCCGCTAGCGAAATGAAGTCTCGCACCCCAACTGCTTTTCATGTTTTTTTCTCGGTTTTCCTGTATTGATAAAAGGTTTGGATTAATAGTAAAAGTTCATGCTAGTCACATAGCTGGAGTCCCTCGAACAAATAACACGCAGTTGATAGGTCATACACATATGTCGTCTATACTTTGTAATAACAATGACAATAAATGCACTCACCTTTCTCCATCTTGAATTTCCCCAAAATGTACTTTCTTAGTTACGTCAGCTTATCATAAATGCATGTAGCTGGCAGTGTCCAATTTCGTAAATTGGCCCATTGCAAATATCTTAACTTAAGGCTATGGTGTGACTTGTTCAGGTATTATTGCTTAGTAACTAAAGATATGGATACATTTGTGAACTAGGTGATTCTGGATTGTGTTGTTCTTGCAGTTTATGTCAGGCATGTACACCTTCCATAGCTACTCTGCAGTATGTTAATAGTGAAATACCAATAGTCGGCTAGGAAGAAGAGCTAGCCTCCCATAACAGTAAACACATGGGTTTGGGGCAAGTAGAATATCTCAAAAACGGCTTTGATGACAACTATTTTCAGTTGCATAAGCCTATTTAGTACACACTGTGTTGCATAATTGTCATCTAGGAAAAGGGCTAGTGTTTGCACTGTGAGCATCACTTGGTGTCAAAAATGACCTTTGGACAAGAACATTGCCGGTAGCAATTTGGGGTTGGGGTGCATAAACTTCTTCTGCATTGACTTCTCTGGTCAAGTGGATAATAGTCTTATGTTTTGTTTTAACATATTTATCTAAAACTATGGACCTTTTTGACCTCACTTGTGTATTTGATTTTTTACGATTTTTTTATACTGGGTCGCTGTTTCCGGCATTAAATTTGTACATAAAGTCGGGCCCCTGACCCCTGTATTCCAAAACCTGATCCACAGCGCGAAATTGTACTACAATTAAAAACATTTTTCAACACAATTCTCACTTCATTTACTGTATTTCGAAACGAAATGAATTTGATAATTCCTAACAAAAAATATTTAATCCTGCGTCTTCTTGGGAAATTTTAATTTCATAGTTTTCACCGCATTATTCCAAGTCATCAGTGTCCGCTCGGGTTGCAAAAGAGGTAGAGTGTTCGCCTCGGATGCCAGAGGTAATGGGTTCAAACCCCGGCCGATTCATAACAAAGACTTATAAAAATGATACTAACAGCTTCCTCGCTCGGCTTTCAGCATCAAGAAGTTAGTGTTAGGACTGGTCGGCCTGGTGCCAAGATAATGTGACTGGTGGGACATGATGCTACATTTCTGCAGCATGATGTCCCAGTGCTAGAAATCACTATAAACTGCCACAATTCAGACATCGAAGCTATGTAACTTGAATTGTTAAAGCTGCATTAAAAATCCACAAAACACAAACACAAATCGGAAACATGTGCAACTTGCATTACGTTCACATGCACAGCGTAGGGAATTAACTGTGCTGATCAATCCACAAGAAAAACAGAATTAGCAGGCTCGACAGAAAAGCAAAATCCGCCACATCCAGACAATCCGGGAAAGTTGTTTCAAGATGCAGTCATTCAAAGCATAACTCTGAAATTCAAATCTAAGTAGACCAAATCAGAGTTATTTTTTAAATGAATGACTGAGAGCGCGATACAATACCAAGTTCAAACGTCGCTGGGCGGTGCTATGTGAGCGTTCATTTTATTACTGTGTTTTTAACTACGCTTGCGTATTTACATCGATTTGAGCAGAAATTTAATTACTTTGGGGGTTTTCTGTAGTGTTCTTTTTTATTATTCAACCTTAGGGAGAAATGAAGAAGGGAATATAATAAACTTATTATATCATTTTTTCGTGCATCTTGCAGTTTAGTTCAGAAAAGCTCGTTATACTGTCACATGCAAATACAGTAGGGTATAAATATATGTCAGTAGTTATGTTTGAATAAATCAACAAATATATATAGATAAAATGCAGGAATCAATGTAATGAAAACGTTTCTAATTTTCTCTATGCGTGTGTGTGTGTTACCTGCGGAAAAAAATACATTGAGAATGCCACAGTGGATATATGGGTCACCAAGTGTTTTCACCAGAAAGAATGCAATTTTAATCTCTCTCTCTCTCTCTCTCTCTCTCTCTCTCTCTCTCAATCAATCGATCAATGGCTGACAAATACAGGATAATGCATAAGTTTGAAACATATTACGTAACAAAATAAAACACGTGGCTCATCAATTAAGAAATTCACAAAATACAACGTCTAATTAAGCAATATGTGTCAAGCTGATATAGATTACCATGGTATAATGCTGGGGTTAATTAGTCAGGTGTCCGATGTAGTATTGATATAAAAAATGCAAATCAAAGAAGTATCGAGCGTTAAATGATTAACATTTTCTGTAGAATAGGAAAAACATTTATGCTTTTGGAATATATATGAAATTATTGATATAAGTATCCTACTATAGGTGACAGATAGGTAGAGGCATTATTAACATACATCAAATAGGTCACTGTTGAAATCCCTCTTGGTTCTCAACAGAACAAAGAGTAAATTAAATATCTGTCTCCATACTTGTATGTATATGTATGTACGTAAAGGTATTCTTGCTGTATAGATGATTAAATGATTGACGATTATATAGTTACCGCTCTTTGCTAGAATGTTTGTGCATCAAGACGATTGGTTTATCCAAACTACTCATATATATCCTTCTCGTATTGCCCTTTTTCAACACAAAATGCTTTTAAAAATGTTCAACCAGCGGTATACCACTTTCAATTTAGGAACTTTTGTAGGTCCGATTTGTGATAATGTTTATCTAAACAAATTACTGCTTCATACTAATTATATATTTTTTTTATAAGTGTTTATTTTAAACGATAAATTCAGAATAAAGCTTTACATGTTCTTGAAATTTGTTAATGTAAGCCAATTTAATCTAACTCGGATTTTTAATGTGGGGTCAGAAAAAGCCTGTAGTTATAAAATTTATTGAAATTGTGCAAAAATATTTCACAAACATTTGTTTCGTCACAGATAAAATCCTTTCCTATTTCGACGAAACTTTCCGCTTCATAGGACTCCGCTCAGCAGTGGTACAGGCAAATGAGGCTATAAAACACTTTTAGCTTCTACAAGCTGTCGCTTCGTTTTTCCCTACAAATTCAGTTGTGCAGATGATGATTTCTTTCCGTAGGAGAATGGTGACGCAGCCATGTGTTCACATAGGAGGAAAGGAGTTTTGTTTGCAAAATTCTGGTTATGCAGCTGAAGAGTCATATGATGCACAAAGTTGACATAGCCATGTTATTTATAACTGCAGTCCTAATGCTTCGCCAGGATCTCTGACGTCAGTCAAACCTTCGTTACTGATTTACTATTCAGTAAGAAAGTATACAGTATAACAAACGTTCTAATGTCTCTTACAAGCCAATCAGGAAAGAACACGAACTTGAATAACGGAGAGAAACATTTTACTTGCACCTGAGATCACAAGGCGAGAAAATGTAATCGACTTGTATAATGAAGCCTACAGGAAATAAGCGCAATACGGATCATAGGAGGTTTTTTTCCGAATCCATATTTGGTATTATCATTATATGTATAGCAATAACAAGTCTTGCTTAGTGTGCCGCTTCAACAGCACGAAAATAAAATATATCGCAGAAACAATTTCGCCTACGCTAGCAGAAGTCAAAGAGTCCATTCAAGAAATTGACTCTACTATAGAAGCTGAGAGCGTAAGGTCTACTATAATCAAAGATATTGTCTAAGTTCAGTCAAAAAATTATGAATCCACTTGATGTCAGCTTATTACCTGTATACTTGGCCAATATATCAAAATATTAGTATGATATTATTATGATATGTGGTCTGAGAAGAAGAAAGCAAACAATTATTTTGCTTAGAGCTTTGTCTTAACATTCTGCATAGAAAACCCTATGAATAATTTGGGAAATTCAAAATGCAGAAAGATGAGTACACCGCTCAGGTGGCCTAGAGGTTACAGTGTCCACCTCGGATGCGGAAGGTCGTGGGTTCGATCCCCGGTTGAGTCATACCAAAGACTTTTAAAAATGGTACTAACAGCTGCCTTGCTTGGCGCTCAGCATTAAGAGGTTAGTGTTAGGAATGGTCGGCCTGGTGTCAGGATATTGTGACTGGGTGGGACATCATGCTACAAGTCTGCGACATGATGCCCTAGTGCTAGACATCACTACAATCTGCCACACTGCATACATGACTGATATTTTTTTAAAGCTACGTTAAAAATCCAAATCACACACACACACACACACACACACACACACACACACATTTGTTGCCATTGTATTTACAAGCTATAGATGACATATTTGTATGACCTATCAGCTGCATGTTATTTGTCGAACTTTCTTTAAAGTTCAATATATGAAAATTGTGCTGGTATATTCAAGAGAGAGTATGTTACCGATAAAGCATGTTCAGACTAAGCACACACCACTATAAAAATGATGCAACCGAGTCGGTGTTATATGCATTAGTGTATGGCTGACACACTCGCATGACGTGATGGACATAGACTTATATTTCAATTTAATTGTTTGTCAGTTTTAATTTTTTTTCATTACATGCTATTGTAATGTAAATTTATTCACTGGAGATGATACTTTTTCCAGAAAATAGTTTGACCTTGACTGTGTTAGTAAACACCAGGCTTTTACCGAGATCCTGACCTTGATTCAAAATAAGTAGCAATCACGTAAATAAGTTCTATTTTTATTTTAAATGCTTGATTGTTGTCGAGGTCTGGCTGTGACTACGTGTTTAAGGTGTAAACAATTTTTTTTAAAATTTTATTTCTGAGAGCAAAATGATTGGTTTTTTAGTCAGGGTCACACTGGGTGTACGTGATTTTTAACAAGGACATAATTTCGACGAGGTTATGGAACATGATCACGTGAACACCTTTCTGCGTTTTAGAATACGATATAACCTTTGTTTTGGAGAGATATTTTCAGTAATAGCTGGCTTTTTCTTTACATTGGAATGTGTATGTTGTGCTGATTGGAGTTATTTCAAATTAATTGGATTCAAAATAATTAATTCTTTTTTCCTGGAAAATACGTCTGCTCATATGAGATTCTTAATCAAAGACAGTTCTTATAAAAAAAAAATTATTCAGATTTTCAAAACCGGTCTGATAATAATTGTTTCTAAAAGGAACTGTAGCTTTCAACACTACAGGTTACAGCATACGTCATCGTCTTCCATCTTGGATTTTTCGTCGGGATTCGAACTTGAAATCAGTAGAACATTTTGTTATTAGGACTACTAAAATTGTATTCATGGATGATTCTTGGATTATTTTTTTGATTTGATTCTTAAAATCGTAAGTTCATTGTTTTCATTTTTACAGAAGTGTTACAGGGAAATAAATTATTATATTTTTTCAATGCTTGTTGTTTTCACTCTTTCTTGTGTTTCTGTTTATTCGAGCCTAAACACGTAACATAAGAGTATTATTTGGATTAAATATTAATTATGCCCACTATCATCAAACTTTCTCATATATAATCCAGGGATAGCGCTTTCCGTTCTGTCTTGCGTATATTTATAATTCTTTATAATTAACCCTGTAAACCTTGATGTATTTCATAGGAATCCTGAATTAGTGTAGATAGATGAGAATTAATTACTAGGTCGACATGCAAGTGTGTCCGCTACACACGAGTGTATATAACATAGACTCAGCGGCATGGTAATATAGGTTTAATCGTGATGAAATATTAATTTGTGAGTGCAAGCAAGGCGATGGGTACCGTTCACCCGCGGACCTGGATTCAAATCTCCGTAGAGTACGAATACAAATTCTCTAACCTGTATGATAGCATTATTTGTTATATATGGAAGTGTGTTTGTGAATTTGTTATCGGTTTACTTATTTTTGGTAGATTATACATAAAATATTTAAATGATTCAGGCGTACAGACAAAAAATATCAAGTTCCTTTTCCACTATTTTAAGTTTTGCTTTCAGAAACTGATTTCACTTTGATATTTGTAGTTGAGCATCTTATTCATGTATCTGATCAACCAATATTTTCTTGTGGTGGTAATTTTAAATTATTGTGAATTAGAATGTCGCTACGATTCTAACCATGTTTTAACATGAATAGTTAATATATAAAGAAGAAAATCAATATAATTGTTTACATATATCTATATATCCAAGGTGACGAGTAAACGGTTTGCCCTGTGTCTGTTTTGAAGGTGATTAAAGGTGAAAACGGTTAACCTTGGTCTCCGATTTCAAGGTGGTGATTAAATGTACAAGAGGTTTACTTTGGTGTCTCATTTCAAAATGATTAAAGGTACAAACGGTTAACCTTGATGTCTCATTTTCAGGTGAGGTACAAATTGCTTACCTTGGTGTTTGATTTCAGGGTGATTAAAGGTACATGCGGTTCACATTGGTGTCTGGTTTTAATGTCGTGATTAAGGGTATAAATGGCTTACCTTGGTGTCTAATTTTAAGGTGAATAAAGGTACGAACGGCTTACCTTGTATTCTGCTTTTAATGTGTGTGTGTGTGTGTGTGTGTGTGTGTGTGTGTGTGTGTGATAATGATTTTTAACGTAGCTTTAACAATTTCTCAGTCAAATCGCTACGATGTCTGCAGTGTGGCAGTTTATAGTGATGTCCAGCACTGGGGCATCATGCTGCAGACATGTAGCATGATGTCCCACCCAGTCACATTATGCTGACACCAGGCCGACCAGTCCTAACACTAACCTCTTTATGCTGAGCGTCAAGCGAGTCAGCTGTTAGTACCATTTTTTTAAGTCTTTGGTATGACTCGGCCAGGGATCGAACCCACAACCTCCCGCTTCCGAGACGGACGCTCTAACCACTAAGCCACCGGAGCGGTGGTCTGCTTTTAATAGTTCGTTGGACACCATATCGATAATATCAATGACTCCTTTCTATATTTTGTATGATTTTCTGCTTGTGAAATTAGCTGACATTTTGATAAGATAATTGAAATGATGTTCATGATAATGATCTGTTTCGACATATGATGATGTCAAAGAATATAGATATGGAAGATGGCTCTGACGATGTTGATGACGACAGAGAAAAAGATGATGATGATGACAAGCATGCGATGCTATTTTGTTTGGAAATAATATGATTTATTAGCGTTATAATAAATCAGGTCATCAAACTTACAAGCCTCTCTTTAATGTCAGGACAATAAATACTTTAAAGAACGTAACAGTATTAGAATTTGCTGTGGTTGTCTCTCTTATGCGAAAAGTATATTTTGTCTTCTCACCCATGCGACAGAGAAATCTACTTATTTTGCTAACCTTACTTTTCCTGTCTCAGTCTAGTCATCTCACATCAGTCGTCTCAGTCAAGGTGTCCACGCGCTCAGAACTACTTTTAAAGAAGAAACCCTTGTTGTCTTCTGCTGTGCCGGACGTAGTTGTACTAAAATCAAACAACAGCAACAAATATATAACACAAACATAGTAACTTAAGTTAAATCCATGTTTAAGAACACACCGTACAAAAACATTTCGATAGAGAGAAAGACAAACGCATATGATGTCGAGCTTTTTGGTATTATGCTTGTTCCTTCCACACAGCATGGTCAATTTTATCCTATATGAAGTCCTAGCTCAGTACAATTTTAAATCAGCATCATTAAATGTAGCTAAAGCTACCCAACTAGTTTTAAATACTTCGTGTGAAACAAAGTATATACTGTTAGCTACATTTAATGACGCTGACCTGAAAATGACTGTGCCACAGATAGGATAAAATTCTCAATGCTGTGTGAAATGAAAAATATAATGGAAAACACTGCTCCGTGCATTATAGACCTATACACTTCATAGCCTCCCAACTCTCTTAACAACTACGGAAAACTTAGTAACAGCCAGAAAAGTGCTATATAAAACATGCTTTATTCTAATTTTTTAAGCATCTCCATTATGCCCTATTTAATCAAAATTATACCTACAATATTTAATAACAAATATTACACTTACCAGCCAGAAGGAATCATTTATCCGTCAGCACATAATTCCATAAGCAAATTTCACTGTAGCACTTGCCATATTTCCAGGACAGAAAAATAAATCTTCAAAGAATCCGTGAACTTGAAAGTTTAGCACATGGTTATCCGTTAGAGTCCGTTTTTGGAGGGTCTACTATACACAGAGGTAATTTTACAATCAATATTAAGGACAACACAAGTATGTCATACACAGTTTCACCTCCTCCAAAGAAAAGAATAGTTATATACGATAGTGGCACAGATCTCTAATTACCCATGAATAATCTAAAGCAAGATGTTACTCTTCTTTACAGCTTGTACTAAGTATAACTAGAGTAGAGCTGAGTAGCCAATATCGTTTTATTATTTACAATATAACTTTTCAAAATTGGAACTGACGAAAATAAAACAATTTCTTGTAATAAATATTAATTATTTATTGTCAATTTCATATAACATCCATATATTAAATATGATAATACCTCATTATTATGCGACGTTTTATGTTGTTATTTTTCTTTGCTCACGCGTATAAACATTTTTCTTGAAACTAATAGAAGCAAGACGACATTATTAAAAGAAGTTAAATTTGTTCAAAAATTGGTTTCTGTGAGTCATCTTCGCCAACGTAATATACAAAAATCAATAATTCAAATACAGGATTAGTTTTAGAGTCTGGATGAAATCCGATAGATTTTCATTATTTAGACTCTCAGCGTTTACTCCTCGGTTGTCGAGAGCGTGATATATAGCAGTAATTTAATTCCTGACAGTTATTATACTTCACTGATCCGTAGTAAGCAATTTGTAAGTGTTGTTGTATCAAGATTTGAAGGTCAAATTTGTTTTTAAGAACTTTCACTAAAGTAGGATACAACTTTGCTTAGCTAAGATACATTCTTGCTGCTTCTATATCCTGATATTTACTTAAAATATAATACTAATGTTGATCATATGGCACTACCAATATAATTATTTGCTATAATTAAAAAATGCATTCTTGGTAAGTAGGCAGCTTGTGGGGATATGGTTAAAGTTCAAACATTAATACTACATCATCATTTTCAGCACCTCTTAAAGAAAGACCTTTTTCAGGAGGCATTATCAGTGGCATACCTCCTTCAACCAAGCAATCAATGGACTCAGACCATGTCTCTGACTGACGATATCGGCAGTATTGCAGCTACTGTACACAATACCGAAAGGGGAGTTCAAATGACCATCAACATCTCCCTGTATATTGACGAGAGCACAGTCACTTGTACGTAAGAAGATCGTAGCGAAGGGTCATTACCACCGTGATGAATGTATTTGAATTGGACTCCTTGAGATGCATCAAGGCAAAACTGAAGCAATTAACCATCGGAAAATAACCTTATGTAACTAACAGTAGCCATGTGTGATGTCCAAGAAACCAGAGTACCAGAAAATGTAAACGAAAAACAATTGGAAATGATGATCTGTACATAGTTCTCTTTAATCCAGTATTTTTTCCGTTTTAAACACTCCAGAACACATATTCAGTGAGCTATTAGTTGAAAAATCAGAACCGCGGAATCAAAGATAAAATCCATCAAAGTCTGGACTCATGCATTTCTAATCTACAATAGTAGTTACCTATCACACCAACATGATCAAATACAAGACATATTGAAATACATTGGTATGATTCGCATGGTCTTTTATGTGGTGTGGTGGGTGTTACGTTTCTCGTGCGTACATGCAAACATAATGCACGGTGCTAACCCCTCTACTTGCTACTACCTTTAACAGTTTCAATCCCATTTTGCTGTCCCCTCCACGATATAGATCTACATCTAGATAGCATAGACCTCTCAGCACAATCACATCTCCTCGAACTACTGGAAATAAACATATCGCCAATACACTTCTTGTACTGAATGAAGTTATAAATGAGTACGTTGATTTTTGCACTGCGAATTTCAGAGGAAAGGTGATTCACAGTAGTTCTATTATACTATAATGGACCTCGAAATGAAACACCATTCAGAAGCTGTAATTCTGAATCACAAATAAAAAGCTCGAACAAGACTTTATGCTGCAAAACCGTTGTCTAACTTCAGGCTCTGAGCGTTTGGCATAATGCCAGAGAAATCTGGGTTTGATGTATTATATTTAGTTTTGGGGGCTTTGGCATTAATGAAGTCATTGAAACTGTATCGTATTCAGTAAGTTATGTATTTTCATCGATCGTTGAATAGTATCATGTATTGGAAAAAGGATATTCAATCTGCTTTTCGATTGTCCCCTGTGTCATCCGAAGATTTTTATGCATTCTGTTGTCAATACATAGGCGAGTACTACATTGTTCAATGCATGTCAATAGGTTCTTCGACATCTTGCCTTATTTGTGAGACATGTTCTTCCGT
This sequence comes from Sinohyriopsis cumingii, assembly GCA_028554795.2. Classification (NCBI taxonomy): domain Eukaryota; kingdom Metazoa; phylum Mollusca; class Bivalvia; order Unionida; family Unionidae; genus Sinohyriopsis; species Sinohyriopsis cumingii. The sequence continues at coordinate 136,550,619 of CM068827.1, read as the reverse complement.
CTTAGAAAAGTTAGATGCAAAGCTGGGCGAGACTGCTTAGAGTGTTACCTAGATGATTTTCTATTTTCCATTCGTCGGGAAACTGATGAATCTAGTCATATTTCGCTTGATAATGTACTGATATTTAGGTGGCAGCAGAGAGGGTGAACAGACCAATTGCTTTAAATTATATTTATGAACAGAAAAACCCAAACGAAAACAATGAAAATAAAAGGTCTATGACGTCGAACCGAAGCCTCTAACTTACCGAGAGTTTCTCTAATCGGGTTATTCTATCTTTGTCGTTTGTGTTTTTCAAAATTTGTGCTTACCCGTCGGGACACTTATTTGTGGTTGCACCCTCTCTGCTGCTATAAATGTGTGAGTAATTAAATTATTATTATATCAGTAATGAAATCTTACACTAATAGATTAGCTAAAGAAAGATTAGAAGCAGTTAGAAGATATCTTCCTGTTCGTGATGCTCTCAAACAAAAACTGCATGAACGTCAGGACGCACATGTTGAATATGCAGAATGTACAGAACGATTATTTAAACATGTTACAAAGGTTACGGAAAGAGCTGCAAAAGCTACTGACGGTCTTCTTCCGGCATTAAAATAAACGTCTGAGCAAACTGAAAGAGAGCAAGAAAAACTAAACAAACAAAAAAGATTTTCCGGGCGAAATAGTTGCCGCTCAACATCCTGACAAGGAATAAGAGATACTTGAAGGTATTGGTGAAATGAAAAATGATCTACCAAAACCTAAAATAAGAAAGCAAAATATTGCATCGATTAAATAATTTAGAGAAGGTGCTGTTGAAGAATTTAAACAAGTTAAGGAGGAAAATTTACCTTATGCTACAATGATAGGCTTTCTTCAGATGAAAAAACTTTTAAAACCTGAGTATGCTGGTGTAAAATTTGATAATTATTTGTAAAATGGGTATATCGCATATATTACAACGAAGGACAGGTTAGAGATGATGACGCAATATATCATCAATATATTGCAGAGAAAAATAGAGTGTATTCAGAGTCACAAAAACAACAACCTCCTCAATTTATTAAACCTGAACCTAAAAGAAGAAAAAAAAAAACAACCTGAAACTGAAGTTGCTCTTAAAGATAAATTTACGACGAAGGGATTAAATGCTATCACGAATGCAAGAACAAAACAAGTTGATGATATTGCTGCAAATTATGATAATATAGAGAAATATGTAAGAACGAAACATGCTAAATCTTGGACAAAAGATGATTGGGTTAGAGATGTATATCTCATCTTTCCTAATCAAAGTTCGCTCAGAGCTGATGATACTAATTTTCAAAAATTTAAAGATGAAGTAAGAAAAGTAGAACAGCATATTGCAAGAAGAAGAAGAAGTAGAAGAAGAAGAAGCTTTCTATATTGGACTGATTGGAGAACCTCCTAAGCCTAAAGCAGGAAGTGGATTAGGAATTTGTCCTGACAGTGTTCTCGCCGATGTTTAACAATTAGAAATTCTGATAGGAGGAAAACGCGCAGGAAAAAATTCCCCGGATAGTATTAATGTGATATTTGCGAAGATTATTTACAACATGTGTTATGGATCTTACTGTTTATCACTCTCTCAATAATGAAATTGTCGATGATTATTACAGTAACTGAAAACAATTAATGAATCAACTTGTAATTTAAAAAAAATGATTATACACAATGCTCAACGTGGACATGTAAGAGTTAGGGTAGTAAACTCACGATTGACAACGTACAAAGCAATTTAGGGAGATGGACGTGGTGATGTTGTTCAAGGTTTATTTATGAGAATAGCTCTAAACGATATACCGATTGCAAAACAATTAGGAATGAAAGCTTTTTACCCTATTCGCGATAAAGGTATCAGTGTTGTTAGTAATGTTGCCGTAAATCATTTTCAGCAATCAAAGATTGACTAGCTCGATTAGTACGAAGAAAACCACAACAAGTAAAATGACCCAGCACTAAAGTTATACATTCAAATGCAAGTAAAATAACAAGCTGCGAATAAAAAAATCCTAACAGATTTGGCTAATATACCTCAGTCAGAAAAAGAAAAATATATAACGGCAAGTTTAATAGCAGGAAGTGGTCTTCGTGTTAGACGATAAAAATTAATTTAAAAACATAATTATAACAAAAATGTTCAAGCGTATATCAGACCCAGCGTTTGATATGGACACACCAGTTCTTAAAGATGAATCTATGAGCGATTATCAGTATTATTCTTATGACGCCTGTGGTCGAATCGAACTATAAGTTCAAGATGCAAGCGAATATTACTTTACCTGCTGCAGCATTCTTTGAAGTAGAATGTAGACTTTTGAAAGCGAATAATACAGCATATGAACTTTTAGATCGACCTGGTTTTGTTAATAATGGTGTTATGGCATTATTTAACGGTGCTATATACATGCAGTTTTGTGCCGTCTTTTATTGATTTATAATTTCAGAGATAATATCATTACTATTTTCGATCTTCATTATATAATAATAGCAATAAATATACATTTAAAATTAAAATATATTTACATATTTATTGTGTTAAGCTATTTACAGTGTATATAGTAACATATTTACCGCATTGTATTAAGCTATTTAAAGTGTATATACACTCTTAATTCTCAGGACGGCACAATACATATAGTTGCATATTTTAAGCTATTTACAGATATATATACAATCTTAGTTTTAAGGACGGCACAACGTTAACTTAATTAATTTAATTCTAATGACGGCACAATACATAAAATCTTAATTCTAAGGACGGCACAGTACATAGATGGGAGCCTTCTCTACGTTCAACGTATTTTTGACACACGCACACACACACACACACACACACACACACACACACACTAATCAACCCCTGGAGAGTGAAAAAGAGCACCCACCACGTGGTGACATGGCGGGGAGGGTGTTTATTGCTCTTCAAGTTCTGCACTTGACCAAGTCAGATTAAAGATACAAGCATTTTTGTATAACAGATATCTAAAAATAACTACTGCTTTACAAAGCGGGTTATTGATTTTGTCAAGGGAGACGATATTATTTGGTGATAAAATTAAAACGTGTAAATAATTTGAACTATTACAAAATTATATTACTTCACCGATACTAATTATCACGAAGATGGTTGAATTATTGTATATTAGTATACAATTAGTTTACGATGACAAATATAGATAATAAATAATCGCGCTAGTAAGTCACTCAGTAACAAGCAGGATATAGCTTTGCTTGACAGAGTTATCTCCCTTAATCGCCCTAGTTAGTAAGGTGGCACTCTACATTTTCGTATTTTGCATAGAATTTCAAAGAAAAAGAATTTCCCCGGCTTTCCTCACTGGTTATAGTGGATATTTAAAAAAGACCTTGTATATCTTAGGTATAATTCAAAGAACCTTTAATTCCCTTTATTTTGGTGTATGATTGATGGGTGTAATATGGGTTATAGAGTATACAGCTTGGCCTTACTTCAGATGTGCATCTTTCAAAAAAGCGCTAGCTCCACTTGGTCATTTTCACTTCCTGAACTTCAGAGGTAAATTGTATAAAAAAAGAACCGATAACTTTTTTTTACATTTTATATATTTGGTAATGCATTCATTGCACTTTCAGAAGCTTGTATTGTCTAGTCTGGCAAAATTCATTTTCTCTATTTTAATAACTGCTATGGATAGTGTACTTTAGCCTAATTCAGGCTGATTTTTTTTTAGCACAAGGGAGCAGTCATTTTAGTTAGCAGTGTGTTTAAATCATGTACAATTTCCAAAAGTACAATATCCAAAGAAATATCATCCACATTACATTAATGTAGCAGAGAAGTATGCCAACATTCTCTCCACTGTGCATGTTTTAAATGCAAACAACTTTACCTTACATACGTCACTCTCTCAAAAGTATATAATAACTGGTGAGCGCCCCCTAACGCAGTAATAAGCGTGATAACTACTTAATTACTCTACCAGAGAGAGCTTTGCTTGACAGGGTTATCTCCCTTAATCTGGAGTGGTTGCAGCTAACACATTCTGGAGATAATGCAAAACTAGCCTTTGGTTTTTTTTTTTTTTTTTTGTTTTTTTTTTTGAATATGCTGATTTGGTTATATTATTTGCGACAAGGTATATTGAATACCTGCAAATACCAAAATATTTGCCAGCTGCATGTGTCGATTGAAATTCTATCGTTTCCCCTGTCTCTATATTTGTAGATACAATTGCTTTGGCTCTCTTTGCATTTCAAACAGGCAATACTAGATAAAATGACATATTTAAAGAGCATTTCAGACAGGGCATAAGAGATCGATAAATATCTCCCTAAGAGCATTTCAAACGCCTAATGCTTAATAGACAGACGTCTTACTAAGAGAATTTCAATCAGCAAATACAAGACACAAGAAGCATTTTACTAAGAGCATTTTAAGCGCCAAATTCTTGACAGAAAGACATCTTACTAAGAGCATTTCAAACAACGAAAAATAGATATAAAGTCTTCGTACAATGAGCATGATATAATAAGCATTTTACTAAAAGCATTTCAAACGTCAAATGCTTGACAGAAAGACGTCTTACTAAGAGCATTTCAAAGAACCAATACTAGATAGAAGAAGCATCTTACTAAAAGCATTTCACACGCCTAATGGTTGATAGAAAGATATCTTACTAAGAGCATTTCAAACATCGTTATAAGAGCATTTCAAACAGGGAATACTAAATCGATAGACATCTCACTAAAAGCTTTTCATACCCAAAATGCTAGATAGGAAGACATCTCACTAAGATAATTTCAAAAAGAGAATACTAGATAGTATGACATTTTTAGAAGATCATTTCAAACGGGGAATACTAAATCGATAGACATCTCATTAAAAGCATTTCAACCAACGATAGAAGGTTTTCTTACTATGAGCATTTAAACGCCTAATTCTTGATAGAAAGACATCTTAATAAGTTCATTTCAAACGCCATATACTAGATATTAGAAGTATCTTACTAAAAGCATTTCAAACGCCTAATTCTTGATAGAAAGACATCTTACTAAGGGCATTTCAAACGCCATATACTAGATATTAGAAGTATCTTACTAAAAGCATTTCACACAGCGAATACTAGATATAATTACATATTTAGAATATCATTTCAACAGGGAATACTAAATCGATATACATCCTACTAAGATCCTTTCAAAAAGGGAATAATATCTAGAGAATGGTTGATAGAACGATATTTTAAGAGCTTTTTAAACACCGTATAATATATAGAAAAAGCATCTTACTATAAGCGATTCAAACGCTAAATGCTTGACGAAATGAAATGTTACTAAACGCATTTCAAACACCAAATAATACATAGATGAAGCATCTTACTTAAAGCATTTTAAACGCCTAATTCTTAATAGAATGACATATTACCAAGAGCATTTCAAACAGCTAATAATAAATAGAAAGTCTTCTTGCAATGAGCATCGAAAGGCCAAATGCTTGATAAAAAGAAATCTTACTAAGAGTATTTCAAACTAAGTATACTAGATATAATAAGCATCTTACTAATATCATTTCAAACGCCAAATGCTTGATGTAAATATATCTTACTAAGAGCATTTCACACAGCCAATACGAGATAAAATGACATATGTAAAGAGCATTTTAAACAGGGAATACAAAATCGATACACATCTGACTAAGAGCATTTCAAACGCCAAATGCTTGATAGAAAGACATCTTTATAAGAACTTTTCAAAAAGCCAATGCTAGGTAGAATGACATATTAAAAGAACATTTCAAACCGAGAATACTAAATAGATCGACATCACACTAAGAACATTTCAAACTCCTTGATAGAAAGTCATTTTACTAAGAGCATTTCAAACACGAAATAATGGATAGAAGAAACACTGTAATAAAAGCATTTTAAACACCAAATGCTTGATATAAAGACATCTTACTAAGTGCATTTCAAATGCCAAATGCTTGATAGAAAGACTTATTACTAAGAGTAGTTCAACACCAAATACTAGATAGAAGAAGCACCTTAATAAAAGCATTTCAAACGTCAAATGCATGATAGAAAGACATCTACTAAGAGCATTTCGAACACCCAATACTTGATAGAATGATATCGTTATAAGAGCAGTTCAAACAGGGAATACTAGAACGATAGACATCTTACTAAAAGCATTTGAAATTCCAAATGTTTGATAGAAAGACATCTTACTAAGAAAATTTGAAACACCTAATTCTACATGGAAGAAGAATCTTACTAAAAGCATTACAAACGCCAAATGCTTGATATAAAAAACATCTTAATAGAGTATTTCAAACAGCGAATAATTGATAGTCTTCTTACTTCGAGCATGTCAAACAGAATATACTAGCGGGAAAGACATCTTACAAAGATCATTTAAGACACCCAAAGCTAGATAGAATGAGCATCTTACTAAAACCATTTCAAACGCCAAATCCTTGATAGAATGAAGTCTTAATAACAGCCAATCCTAAATTGAATTACATCTTTAGAAGAGCATTTCAAACAGATAAAACTAAATCGATGGACATCTCACTAGGAGCATTTCAAATGCCAAATGCTCGAAAGGACGACATCTTACTTAGAGCATTTCAAACACCCACTAATAAATATAAGAAACATTTAACTAAAAGTATTTAAAACGCCAAATGCTTAATAGCAAAACATCTAATAATGTGCTTTTCTAACAGCTAATCTTATATAGAAGGACGTTGTTATAAGAGCTGTTCAAGCAGTTAATACTAAATCGATAGACATCTTACTAAAAGAATTTCAAATGCCAAATGCTCTTATTGATATGTCTATAGGATTTAGTACTCCCTCCTTGAAATGCTCTTTACATATGTCATTTTGTCTAGTACTTTTTTAAATGCTCTTAGCATGATGTCGTTTAATCAAGTATTTCGGCGTTTGAAATACTTTTAGGAAAATGCTTCTTCTATCTAGTATACGGTGTTTGAAATGCACTTAGTAAGATGCCTTTCAATCTAGTATTATCGTTTGAATTGCTCGTAGTAAGAAGTCTTTCTATATATTATTCTCTCTTTGAAAAGTTCTTAGTAAACACGTCTATGGATTTAATATTCCTTGTTTGAAATGCTATTCTAAAGATGTCATTCTATCTAGTACTGTCTGTAAGAAATGCTATTAGTAGGATGTGTTTCTATCAAACATTTTGGCATTTAAACTGCTTTTAGTAAAATACTTCTTCTATCTAGTACTGAGTGTTTGAAATGCTCTTTGTACGATGTCTTTCCATCAAGCATTTTGCTATATAAATGCATTTAGTAAGGTGCTTCTTTTATCTAGTATTTGATTTTTGAAATGCTGTTAGTAAGATGTCTTTCTATCAAGCATTTGGCGTTTGACATGCTCTTAGTGAAATGTCAATTGATTGAGTATTCCTTGTTTAAAATGTTCTTTAAATATGTCATTCTATCTAGTATTGGCTGTTTGAAATGCTTTTAGTAAGATGTCTTTCTCTCAAGAATAAGGCGTTTGATTTGTTTTTAGTAAAATGCTTCTTCTATCTAGAATTAGTAGTAGTCTTTCTATCAATTATTTTGGCGTTTTAAATGTCGTTTTTAGCAGATGTCTTTAGTAAGACGCTTCTTCTTTCTAGAATTAGATGTTTGAAATTTTCTTTGTAAGATGTATTTCTATTAAACATTTGCCGTTTGAAATGCTTTTAGTAAAATGACTATCGTGTTAGTATTCCCTGTGTGAAATGCTCTTATAACGATGTCATTCTTTCAAGCATAGGCTGTTTTAAATGCTCTTAGAATGATGTCATTCAATCAAACATTTGACGTTCGAAATTAATTTAGTCAGATGCTTCTTCGATCTAGTTTTTGGTGTTTAAAATGCTCTTTGTAAGATGTCTTTCCATAGAGTATTGTCCGTTTAAAATGCTCTTTGTAAGATGTCTTTCCATAGAGTATTGTCCGTTTAAAATGCTCTTTGTAAGATGTCTTTCCATATAGTATTGTCCGTTTGAAATGCTCTTTGTAAGATGTCTTTCCATAGAGTATTGTCTGTTTGAAATGCTCCTAGTAATAAGTTTATCGCTTTAGTATTAAAAGTTTGAAATCCCCTTGTAAAGATATAATTATATCTAATGTCATCTGTTTGTAAAGCTCATATTAACATTTCTTTCGATCAAGCATTTGGCGTTTGAAATACTTTTAGAAAGGTGGGTTTTCTACCTAGAATTTGGTGTTTGAGATGTTTTTAGTAAGAAGTCTTTCTTTCAAGCATTTTGCGTCTGAAATGCTCTCAGAGACATTTCTATCTATTGAGTATTCCCTGTTTGAAACGCTCTTTAAATATGTCATTTTGTTCCACTATTGGCTGTTTAAAATGTTCTTAGTAAAATGTCTTTTCATCAAGCATTTGGCGTTTGAAATGCGTTTAGTAAGATGCTTCATCTATATAGTCATTGTTGTTTGAAATGCTCTTAGTAAGATGTGTATCGATTTGGTATTCCCTTTTTGAAATGCTCTTTAAATATGTCATTTTGCCTAGTATTAGCTGTTTGAAATGCTTTTAGTAAGGTATATGTTTATCAAGCATTTGGCGTTTGAAATGCTTTTAGTGTGTGTGTGTGTGTGTGTGATTTCAATTTTTAACGTAGTTTTTAAAATTTTCGGACATATCGCTACGATGTCTGCAGTGTGACAGTTTATAGAGATGTATAGCACTTTGGCAAAATGTCGCAGACATGTAGCATGATGTCCCACCCAGTCAAATTATCCTGACACCAAGCCGATCAGTCCTAACACTAACCTCTTAATGCCAAGCAAGGCAGCTGTTACTACCATTTCTGTAAGTCTTTGGTATAACTTGGTCGGGAATCTAGTATTTGCTGTTTGAAATGCTCTTAGTACTTTATATTTTTATCAAGCATTTTGGCGTTTGAAATGCTTTTAGTAAGGTACTTCTTCTGGCTAGTTTTGGGTGGACGAAATGATCATTGTAAGATGTCCTATCATCTAGTATATTTTGTTTGAAATGCCCGTAGTAAGTAGACTTTCTATCCATGATTCGCTGTTTGAAATGTTCTTTGTAAGATGTATATTGATTTTGTATTCTCTGCATGAAATGCTCTTCAAAATATTTAATTTTATGCAATTATATCAAGGATAGGCTTTTGAAATGCTCTTAGTAAGAAGTCTTTCTGCATTGGGAGTTTGAAATGCTTTTACTAAAATGTTCTTAAATGTAGTTGTCCATGCTTGAAATGCTCATCCAAAGACGTAATTATATATAGTATTGGCTGTTTGAAATGCTTGTAGTAAGATGTCTTTATTTTAAGCATTTGGCGTTAGAAATACCATTAGTAAGATTAATCTTCTGCCTAGTACTGGGTGTATGAAATGATCTTAGCAAGATACGTTTCTATCAAGCTTATGGCGTTTGAAATGCTCTTAGTGAGATGTCTATCTATGTAGTATTTCCTTTTTGAAATGCTCCTTTAATATGTCATTCTGTCTAGTATTGCCTGCTTGAAATTCTCTTAATAAGATGTATTTCTATCAACAATTTGTCGTATGAAATACATTTGGTAAGATACTTCTTCTATCTAGTATTGGTTGTTTGAAATGCTATTACTAAGTTACATGTCAACCTAGTATTGTCCGTTTGAAATTCTCATTGTATCTATTATTCGCTGTTTAATATGCACTTAGTAAGATGTCTATCGATTTAGTATTGCCTTTTTGAAATGATCTTCTAAATATATCATTCAAAATAGTATTGTATGTTTGAAATGCTCTTGTTAACATGTCTTTCTATCAGGTATTTGGCGTTTTAAATGATTTTAGTAAGATGCTTTTTCTATCTAGTACTGGGTGTTTGAAATGCCCTTAGTAACATGTATTTCTATCAAGCATTTTGGCGTTTGAAATTCTCTCAGTAAGATGTCCATCAGTTTAGAATTTACTATCTGAAATGCTCTTTTAAAGATGTATTCGCATCTAGTGTCGACATCTTGAAATGCTGTTAGTAAGGTGTATTTCTATAAAGCATTTGCCGTTTGAAATGCTTTTAGTAAGATCCTTCTTGTATATATTAGTGGGTGTTAGAAATGATGTTAGTATGACCTCTTTCTATTAAGACTTTGGGGTTTGAAATGGTTTAGAAAGATGTCTATCGATTTGGTATTACCTGTTTGAAATGCTCTTCTGAAGATCATTCTATATATTATTGGCAGTTTGAACTGCTCTTAGTAAGATTTATTTCTATCAGGTATTTGGCGTTTGAAATGCTCTCAATAAGATGTCCATCGGTTTAGAAGTTACTATCTGAAATGCTCATCAAAAGAGGTATTGCTGTCAAATAGCGGCTACTTGAAATGCTCTTAGTAAGATGTATTTCTATCTAGCATTGTTTGTTTGAAATGCTTTTAGTATGATGCTTCTTGTATCTATTATTGGGTGTTTGAAACGATCTTAGTATTACGTCTTTCGTTCAAGCATTTTGGGTTTGAAATGGTATTTGTAAGATTTCTATCGATTTAGTATTACATTTTTGAAATGCTCTTCTGAAGAGCATTCTATCTAGTATTGGCAGGTTGAAATGCGCTTAGAAAGATGTCTTTCTATCAGATAATTGGCGTTTGAGATGCTTTTAGTAAGATGTTTCTTATATCTAGTACTGGGTGTTTGAAGTGCTCTTAGTACGATGTCTTTCTAACAAGCATTTAACGTTTGAAATGCTCTCAGCAGGATGTCTATCGGTTTTTAATTTACTATCTGAAATGCTCTTCTTGATATGTATTCCTATCTCGTATCAGATACTTGAAATGCTCTTAGTAAGATGTCTTTATATAGATGTTTTAAGGAAGATGTCTATCGATTTAGTATTACCTGTTTTGAAATGCTCTTTTGAAGATCATTCTATATATTATTGGCAGTTTGAAATGCTCTCAGTAAGATGTTTTTCTCTCAGGTATTTGGCGTTTTAAATGCGTTTAGTGAGATGCTTCTTCTATCTAGTATTGGGTTTTTGAAATGCCCTTAGTAACATTTTTTTCTATTAATCATTTTGGCATTTGATATGATCTCAGTAAGATGGCTATCGGTTTAGAAGTTACGACATAAAATGTTATTTGAAGGATATCATTCTATCTAGTATCGGCTGCTTGAAATGCTCTTAGTAAGATGTCTTTCTATAAAGCATTTGGCGTTTGAAATGTTTTTAGTAAGATGCTTCACGTATATATTTGTGGGTGTTAGAAATGATGTTAGTATGACCTTTTTGTATCAAGCATTTGGGGTGTGAAATGCTTTTAGTAAGATGCTTCTTGGATCTATTAGTGGATGTTTGAAATGATCTTAGTATGACGTCTTTCTATCAAGCATTTGGGGTTTGAAATGGTTTTAGTAATATGTCAATCGATTTTGTAATACCTGTTTAAAATGCTCTTCAGAAGATCATTGCATCTAGTATTGGCAGTTTGAAATACTCTTAGTCAGATATCATTCTAACAGGTATTTGGCGTTTGAAATGCTTTTAGTAAGTTGCTTCTGGTATCTAGTATTGTGTGTTTGAAATGCTCTTCGTAAAATGTCTTTCTATCAGGCAATGGGCATTCTCTCAGTAATATGTCTATTGGTTTAGAAGTTACTATCTGAAATGCTCTTCTAGAGATGTATTCCTATCTCGTATCGGCTGCTTGAAATGCTCTTCTAGAGATGTATTCCTATCTCGTATCGGCTGCTTGAAATGCTCTTCTAGAGATGTATTCCTATCTCGTATCGGCTGCTTGAAATGCTCTTCTAGAGATGTATTCCTATCTCGTATCGGCTGCTTGAAATGCTCTTAGTAAAATGTCTTCCTATAAAGCATTTTGGCGTTTGATGTATTAGTGGGTGCTTGAAATTATCATAGTATGACGACTTTCTGTCTACCATTCGGGGTTTCAAATGGTTTTAGTAAGATGTCTATCGGTTTAGTATTCCCTGTTTTAAATGCTCTTCTGAAGATCATTCTATCTAGTATTGGCAGTTGAAAAGGCTATTAGTTAGATGTCTTTTTATCAGGTATTTTGGCGTTTGCGATGCTTTTAGGAAGATGTTTCTTCTCTCTACTATTGTTTGTTTGAAATGCTCTTAAAATTATGTATTTCTATCAGGATTTGGCGTTTGAAATGCTCTCAATGAGATTTCCATCGGTTTAGAAATTACTATCTGAAACGCTCTTCTAAAGAGGTATTACTATCTAGTGTCGACATCTTGAAATGCTCTTAGTAAGAGGACTTTCTATCAACCATTTGTGGTTTTAAATGGTTTTAGTAAGATGTATATCGATAGAGTAAAACCTGTTTGACATGCTCTTCTGAAGATCATTCCATCTAGTATTGGCAGTTTGAAAAGCTCTTACTAAGATGTTTTTCTATCACGTATTTCGCATTTAAAATGCTTTTAGTAAGATGCTTCTTCTATCTATTGTTGTATGTTTGAAATGCTCTTAGTACGATGTCTTTTTATGAAGCATTTGGCTTTTGCAATGCTCTCAGTAAGATGTATATTCGTATAGAAGATACTATCTGAAATGCTCTTCTAAAGAAGTCAGTCTCTATAGTATCGGCTGTTTGAAATGTCTTAGTAAGATGTCTTTCTATCAAGCATTTAGGGTTTGAAATGCTTTTAATAAGATGATTCTTCTATCGATTATTTGATGCTTGAAATTATATTAGTATGACGTCTTTCTATCAAACATTTGGGGTTTGAAATGGTTTCAGTAAGAAGAGCATTCTATCTAGAATTAGCAGTTTGGAATGCGCTTAGTACGGTCCTTCATCTATGTATATTGGGTGTTTGTAATGCCCTTATTACTATGTCTTTCTATCAATCATTTGGCGTTTGAAATGGTCGCAGTAAGATTTATATCTTTTTAGAAGTTACTATCCAAAGATGTCATTCTTTCTAGTATCGGCTGCTTGAAATGCTCTTAGTAAGATGTCTTTCTATCAAGCATTTGGCGTTTAAAATGATTTTAGTAAGATCATTCTTGTATCTATTATTGAGTGTTTGAAATTATCTTAGTATGATGTCTTTCTATCAAGCGTTTGGGATTTGAAATAATTTTAATAAGATGTTTATCAATTTAGTAATACCAGTTGAAAATGTTCTTCTGAAGATCATTCTATCTAGTATTGGCAGTTTCAAATGTTCTTGGTAAGATGTCATTTTATCAGATATTTGGCGTTTGAAATGCTTTTAGTAAGATGCTTCTTCTTTAAAGTAATGGGTGTTCGACATTCTCTTAGATGTTATTCTATCAAGCATTTGGCTTTGAATTGCTCTCTGTAAGATATCTATCATTTTAGAAGTTACTATCTTAAATGCTCTTCTAAAGACGTCCTTGTATCTAATATCGGCTGCATGAAATGCTCTTAGTAAGATGTCATTATATCAAGCATTTGGGGTTTGAAATGGTTTTAGTAAGAAGTTTTTCGATTTAGTATTACCGGTTTTAAATGCTCTTCTGAAGATCATTCTATATAGTATTGGCAGTTGAAATGCTGTTAGTAAGATATCTTTTTAACAGGTATTTGGCGTTTGAAATGTTTTTAGTAAGATAATTCTTCTTTCTAATACTGTGTGTTTGAAACGCTTTTAGAACGGTGTCTTTCTATCATGCATTTGGCATTTGAATAGCTCCCAGTAAGATGTATATCGGTATAGAAGATACTATCTGAAATGCAGCAGCAGAGGAGGTAAACACGCCACTTTTTAGAAGGGTCCAAATGCCGTAATTAACCTTCCTAAAACAAAAGATTAAAATGACCTAAATGACCTTAAAAATCAAAATATTCTAACCACGTTGAGGCTTCTCTACAAGAGTCTCTCTGCAAGTCTCTCTCTTGGGGGTTAGTTCATTTTATTTTGTTGTTGTTTTTTTTGTCGGACTGAAAACGTATCAAGATAAGCGCAAATAAATAACGAAATTAAACCATCTTCAGGTCGCACCTCCTCTGCTGCTATTAACCAAATATTTTATCAAGACCCACACGATATCTTGTTTTGCGATCATGTCAATTTATTGTTATGAATCCGTGTGGAGTTGACTGTACTCGCGAAAAGAAATTTTGAAATTTAATTATATCCATGTCACCGCTACACCAAGTCTGATGAATATTTCGCAACGTTTGTGTATCGACTCCATTAAACACAACTAATATATTGCAGTTATCTCTGATCACTTTTGGTATTTGTGTGTATCGCTGATTAACATAAATTACATTTGTGTTTTTGTCTGCCTCGAAAAAATGTTCTAGCTGGATTCGATTGTTTGTCGAGCATCACATCATCGTATACAACTAAATTATTAATAAATCTGTCTAAATCATCTACGGACGGTGCTTCATCAATATCGGTGATAAGATTAATAATACCATTGTTATCTTCGTCCAGTAATTTTGTATTTTTATTAAAATCTTTAAGTACATTATAGCATCGCTGGTCATCGACTGATGGTGCTATGAAATACAACTTATCCCACTTGAGCCATCTCATTATTAAATTAAGTAGCAATTGCGTCTTACCCGATCCAGATGGACCTATCATTATCATTCTGACAGAATTTGATAGCGCTGGATGGTGTTTAACTGTCTCTTGCTTTCGTGTCGCTGAGAAATCAATTATATCCATATTATAAATAATATGAATCTATATTGTTTGCGCTGCAGAGTCAAAACTCTGACTACTGAATTATCTGAAGATACACAATTACCACCGCGATCACTTAATTAGCACCTCGACGTCGATTAGATTCAAGACAGGTCAACATTACATTTTCGCGTGTATGAACAAGACTACTATCTTTTCTGTCTACAGTAAATTGTCTTGGATTATTACTCGAGTACTGCCACAACATTATACAATTACAGGTTACACAATGATTATTCCGCTGTTGTTTCAGCGCTATGATAAATTCAACATCAAAGACGCGTTTATTTTGTTTTCACATCGTTTATAACTGGTTACTTTTTTATTATATCATTGTCAGTAACATCATTGATTGTTTCTGTAACGTCTATAATAACCCTCCGCAGCTGAGATATTCTTCCGACTCGAGACACTGTGAGATAAACTAAATTTGACCATTAGATACGATCATCGACGATCCAAAGTCGCGTATCAGAAATAGTTAACCCCTGTGTATCACGAACTATCTATCTACTTGCAACTATCAAATTGTTTGGTCTCCACGTTTGCAGAAAGTCGTTCATGGAAGTTTCTGAAATTACATTATTTCACATTGAATTTTATTCGGTTGTAGTCCGATTAATTTTTTATACTCTCTTAATCCTACATCAAGTGTTCTATGATCATCATTTATTTCTTCATAATAATCAACAAAATTCCTCAGCCATGTATGTGGAGACAATCCAACAAAAGGTGGTGGTTGACCATGATCGCCACACATTATTACATCAGTATTTTTTGTTAATAACCAATCAAGAAATGCTAAGAGCGTTTCAAACAGCCAATACTAGACAGAAAATCTTCTTACTACGAGCGTTTGATGTAGACAATACTACAACGAAAGATATCTTACTAAGATCATTTTAAACAGCCAATACTAGACAGAAAGGCTTCTTACTACGAGCTTTTGATGTAGACAATACTACAACGAAAGAAATCTTACTAAGATCATTTCAAACAGCCAATACTAGGTAGAAGAAGCATATTGCTAAACACCAAATGCTTAACAGAAAGACATCTTATAAAGAGCATTTGAAACAGCCAATACTAGAAAAAATGTCTTCTTTTTAGAAGCATTTCAAACAGGATATAGTAAATCGAAAGATAACTTACTAAGAGCATTCAGACAGCCAATACTGGATAGAACGTCTTTTTACTAGAAGCATTTCATACAAACAATGCTGGATCAAACGACATGTTACTAAGAGCATCCTGAACATCCAATACTAGATAGAAGACGCATATTATGAAAAACATTTCACACGTCAAATGATTGATAGAAAGACAACTTACTAAGAGCATTTAAAACAGTCAATACTAGTTATAACTACAACTTTCCAGACCATTTCAAACAGGGAATACTAAATCGAAAGACATCATTCTTTGAGCATTTAAAAGGCCAATACTAGATGGAAACATTTCTTACTAATAGCATTGCAAACAGCCAATACTAGATTGAAGAAGCATATTACTAAAAGCATTTCAAACACAAAATGCTTGACAGAAAAACATCTTAATAAGAGCATTTCAAAAAACCAATACTAGATAGAATCACATCCTTCTAAGAGCATTTCAAACAGGGAATACTAAATCGAAAGACGTTTAATACTTAATAAGAGCATTACAATCAGACAATACTAGAGAGAAGAAGCATCTTACTGAAAGCATTTCAAATGCCAAATGCTTGATAGAAAGACATCTTACTAAGAACATTTCAAACAGCATAAAGTAGTAACTTTGCTAACATCATTGGCTTTAATTCCCATAAAGAAAAGGTCCCTCTCAGTGAGGGACTGATAAACTTTCTTGATAGTAAGGACAATCAACTTGGAAATGGTGGATGTTAAAATATCAGCGGGACCCCTCCTACCATTTCTTATCTGTTTAGATGCAGTTAAATAGAACCATAAAGCCCATTGGCATAAATGTCTGTCTTGATAATCCACTGCGCAGACAGGACCGAGACTGTGGATCTCAAATCGAAGTGTTGTTACGACGGGCAGCTGGTTCTTTGCAAGAAACTCACATTCGCAAAGAGAAAGAAGGCCATTAATTGCTGTTGAACCATAAAAAGGCCTTTGGTACAGACAGGACATGAAGCTTATTCATCTTCGCAGACATTGAGAGCATTAAGACATTTTAATGGTAAGATTATTGAAAATAACTTCACCCCACGGTTTATAAGGGGGACTTGACAATGGATAAAACACGAGATTCCATCTAGGCATTGGTGAGCATGATACATGTGTCTGCAGATCAAAATACTCGATGAGACTCAAGAGATGAAAACTGGTGCCAAAGTACGGACCAAACATTCACTTTCTTCGAACAGGAAAATGAAGTCCGCCAGTGCACTTAGAGGGAGACAACTAGGATCAGTGCGTTTCATATTGCACCAATCACAGAAGAGTCTCCACTTTGCATTGTAGACCTTGGATGTGGACTGTCACCGTGCTTATATGGTGTAGCAGCTTGTAACTTTGCTTGAAACTTTGTCATGTCCGACTGATCGTTTGAAATGGTCAAAGCATTGAGTTGGAGAATATTTGGGCTGCTATGAAGAAGATACCTCTTGTGTTGCAATGATGTAATGATCTGGGTAAATCTAACAATATGTAGAATAGATTGTTTTACCATGATCATTGAGGCACTGAGGGTATATCAGAATAAACTAAGCAGTGATAGCACTATCTTTGTAGAAAACTAAAGGGTGTGAAGGCATAAGCAAACAAATGATACCACCCTGGACTGAAAGCATCCACTGCTCCCTGATTACACTCACCCAAATTTTAACAGAGACATTGGTTCAATTTGGCTCAGTGACAGCAACCCAATCAATCCAACCTAAGATCTCCTGGATAGACTATGCCAGAATATTTAATTGCCCAGAATATGGTTAACCTGGAGGATAATTCTCTCTGATGCTGCCCAGTGAAAAAGGTTCAAAACCTCATAGCAAAAGAGAATGTTGCATGTATCTGATGTATTAAGATAGTACTTTACTGTACCTCGGCAGAAAAGTGGTTATGCTTCGCCAACAAAAGATCATGTTGAAAAAATGTAAAACTGAATTGCACAAAAAAGAAATAAATGTTCAACTAAGCACATAAAGATATATGAAACATAAAGGTGTAAACATTCTGTAAAATCGCCAGATCACGTAAATGTTTGAGTTTTTAATCTCCAAAATTTCAATAGGACCCCAACATTTCTTGAAAGGGCACTAAAGCAAAAATCTCTGTGTCTATTTACTCAGAGTGCATAATACCCAATAAACATGCACAAGAATAAAACAATCATCAAATCTCAAGTGATTGTATGTTTGTTTGCATGTACTTTTTTTACTTGAGCATCTGAGGGAAGAAGACTGGCCAATCCCTCCTTTTTTTTGATGCCACAACCTGACTTAACATCAGTACTGCTATCAGGCCAAAGTCTGGGCATTCATGGCACCATAGATAGAAAGGACAATTCATTTCCCTGAAATGGGTACCTCTACATCCCCACATAGTTTTACAATAGATCTTAGGGAGGGGGATAGATTGTATATGCAGACTCCTTGTCCCAATTTTATATTATTTTTATTGGTACATCGTGACAGGGGGACTTAATAAAGATCTCTGCTCTCCCCTTTCAGGGTGGTCTAATCTGGTCTACCTGCACTGAGCTAAGGGCTTTGACAGGGTGCTGCTCCTGAAAGGCTCCTGGATTGAAGTTCCCTCACCAAGTCAGATCCATGAGTCAGATCCTAAAGCCTTGAAATTATCCTAAGAGGAAAATCCCATAAACTCCTGATATCAGTGAGTCATGCTCTAAGTCCTGGAGAAGAATCCCATGCCCTCCTAGGAGTTACGAGTTCTCTTTTCTAGTGGAGATGTCTTTTGATTTGAGCGCCTAAGGAGCCAGCAAAAAAAATGGCTTGTTTTAGAAGTGTCATCAATAGGATTCAGAACATAAAAGGTAACGATAACGATATCAGATGGCAAAAGGGTTACTGAAGACCAATAATATATTTTGATAATTCAGAGTAGTATATGTAAACATGAAGTACAAGATGAAATATGAAAGATTAAGATGTTGAAATTCTGTAAAAGGTATACTGAATAAAAGTTAAATCTTAACATATGTAAAATCCTTAAGACGGTATGGTCACTATGTTTTTTTAAAATAAGTACATTCTCTCAATAAGTCCAAGGTTTTCTAAGATTGTACATCATACGATTTTTCTTCATTGAGTTCACTTCGAACTACTTATGTCTAACAAGAGAGAAGTAAAAAAGAATCAACAAGCTTTTGATCCACTGTCATTGGACATTGTCATGGTATGGTTGAGGTTCACCCTTCACAAAGTATTTATGGATCAGATATGTGTCCAATAAACATACAGCACAGTACCAAGCCATCTCTGCGAACTTCTGTACAAGAGATGAAACTCGAATGATTTAACTGATGTTCTAAAGCTTTTTTGTGGCATTTTCATTCCACATAGTTTGAAAAATAGAAAGATTTGCTAACTGATGTAATATCTTAGGTCAGAATATGGAATATTCCATTCAGAAACAACCGACTAGTCAGGTTTGGCTGCTTTATCTGCTCTTTCATTACTTTTAAAGCCAATGTGACTAGGCAGTCAACAGTGCAGAATACATATTCCTGATTGCTCTCACAATTCAAGCAAACAAATGAAATAGCATATTATTATATACTTGTTTATCATCTGAAATAATTAGTCTCTGACAGCCATGTCTAAAGCACTGTATTGGCAGCCAAGTTACTATAATAGCTATGGACTGGCAAGAGCAATAAAAAGTCTATCATTTGCTTGGTTTAGTTCACCCTTGCATTTATTTTGTACAAATGGAAAGGCAAGAAACAATATAATAATGGTACAAATATCAGTATTTTGCACAAAATTCAACAGAAATTTCCATATTTGTTCAAGTTTAGTTATATGGCATGGGATCAAAAAGTTAATTTCTTTAAAAGTTTCTATTTTTTTTCTTAGATCAGGATATGTGTTTATACCAAATAGTGTCCATAGTAACATAAGCTGAAAATTGCTGGTTTAATACACTTCCATATTGATAACTGACATAAAAACACATGAAAATATGTAGTCATTAGCATAAAGTTTATATATTTTTTGTAACATTAATGCATTTTGTGTATTTCTATACTTTTGTCATCTCAATCAGCTTGATGACATGCTACTACTCCTGAATAGATGGTCATACTGACATGGGATTTTCACTAAAACACTTCTTGCAGTATGTAGCTGGTCTTGTATTTAAATGATGCAGATCTAATTTCTGAAATGGCTGTCCTTGTGACCATCTTGAAAGTCCTGTTATGCCTATTTCCCCTGAATGGACTGTTGTACCGACATTGCTTTTTCACTAAAACCCTATAGCATGAAGCTGGGCCTGAATGAAATATGTGTCGATCTCAACTCCAACATACCAAGCACACTAGTCATCTGAATAATCTTGTTATCCTTACTCCTCAATAATGACTGATTGCATTGACATGGCTTGTTATCCTTACTCCTCAATAATGACTGATTGCACTGACATGGGTTTTTTTTCTCATCACTGAAACACTTTGTGTAATATGTAATTAGTCTTGAATGAATTGGTGTCAGATCTGAATGTAATCCACTTGTGACTGAGTTTGAAAATTAGACCTCCTTGACTTCTGGAATGAATCAATGGTCAATGCTTTTGTTCTGTACTTTACAGAGCTTATTAAACATGATGCCAAAATAAAGGAAGACCTGCATCATATAACTGCTTTTTTTAATACAGTTCTGGAGGTGTGTGTGTAAAAATATGCCTGAAATCATTTGGTTTCATTAGCCTCAATTTCAATTAGTGATGACAATTAGCGATGTGGAATGAGACAATGTTCAATACAGACTATTTACATGTGCATCAAAAATCTTTTTTTTAATGCATGATTGAAAAGACCATAATTGTTCTAATTGTTCTTCTCTAATGAAAATAAAATAAATCTTGACTGATTTTAGGTGTGTATCAGTGAAATGATAAAAATATAGTAGTTGCATAATCCAAAGTTTTAATAAAATATAATCATGAGAATTAATCTGTTAAATTCAGTTTTGAACACACAACACCTCTGGATGAGTGATTCGACTACACCTGTAACAAAGAATCATCCTGAGTCAGACATAACTACCTTGTGTACTCTCTTTTACTGGCAAGTCAACTCCAACCACAAACAAGATAGACCCTGATCTGCTGTCACAAAATGCACTGGCAAATCATGATCTATGGCAATTGTTCTATCGAATACTTGCAACATACTGCATAGAAGAAGATCTGCCAGTACATGCCATGGCATATCCGAGTTTTTGTAGTATGCAATTGGAGCTGACTGGTACATAAGTACAATATTCTTTTTCCATTGGACATCAATTGTTGTGGTTGTGTGACAGCATTTTCAATGGTATATAAAATCATGGATTGGGAAAAGCATCCTATTCTTCCATCAGTAATAGTGACTCTAACAGTAACTAAATGCAGATGCACTGACAAAGTTATCAGCACACTAAATTTCTTAGTCCCCTCCACCCCTCACAGTACAAGAAAAGCATATAGGTATTACAAAAAAATCAACATACTTTAATTACTCAACATTTATTCCTGGTCAAAAGACAGATGATTTGAATGGAATGAAATAAAATAATATATTATCCAGAGCTTATATGTGTAAATCAAATGTGTGAAAGGTATGTCAAAACTTTGTTATGCTTGCATATTCATTTACGATAGCTATCAAATTTATTTTGTTTTCAAAACTGAGTGGTTATTAGGTATCAAGTTTTTCTTGTTCTTGGGGCAAAGCACTTTATCCAATTGTCTCGGCAATAAATAACCTTCATGTTTCTGTAGTGTAAAATGCCAGACCACCTTAAATCTACCAATATGATTGTTAAAGTTTATGCCATTTTTCCATAATGATTTCAAGGGGACTATGTAATTAAATGAGATGTTATAACCAACCAATTAGACACAGGCAAATTCAGTGAAATTCTGAACTTGATGAATACACAAAAACCAGTTATTGTAGTAAAATATGTTTCACCAATACCTACCCATTCATAATACCTTAGGATAACTGCTACTACCTTGCAAATCCAGCCCCCCCAGGCTAAAAATCTTTTTAGCTAAAATGTTCAGTTATACCCTATCTTAGTGACAGTTGGAGTAATCTCCCCTTGACACTGGGAGTGGCACCAAATCTTGTGAATATTTTAATTCCTGCTGGATCAGAAGGCATGCTCTCTGTATGGATATAACTGGGGGGAGGGTGTGTGAGTATTATGATCAGGTAAGTATTATTGAAGAAACATATTTTACTAGTTTTGCTTATTGGTTTCTACTTCATATACATTACCTGATCATAATACCTTAGGAGAATAGGTAAAAGGTGGAAGGAGATACATCCCCTTATCTCAGAGACCATCTCGGGTCCCCTAAGATATGTGAGACAGATTCTAGATAACCTACTTGAAGAATAGACTCCATATATTGGGGAGTAAGTTTGAAAGGGAAAAATAAATGTCCCTATCATATTCAAGAGGAAGTCATGAAGCCAATTCCTTTTGGTGGCGCTATACAGTTTCGCATTTTGCATAGGGTTAGGATTTTAAAGAAAAAGAATGTCCCCGGATTTCCTCACTGGTTATACTGGCTATTTAAAAAAGACCTTGTATATCTTAGGTATAATGCAAAGAACCTTTAATTCCCTTTATTTTGGTGTATGATTGATGGGTGTACTATGGGTTATAGAGTATACAGCTTGGCCTTACTTCAAATGTGCACCTTTCAAAAAAGTGCTAGCTCTACTTGGTCATTTTCACTTCCTGAACTTCAGAGGTAAATTGTATAAAAAAGAGCCGATAACTTCTTTTACATTTTATATATTTGGTAAGTCATTCATTGCACTTTCAGAAGCTGGTATTGTCTAGTCTGGCAAAATTCATTTTCCCTATTTTAATAGCTGCTATGTATAGTGTACTTTAGACTAATTCAGACTGATTTTTTAACACAAGGGAGCAGTCATTTTAGTTAGCAGTGTGCTTAAATCATGTAAAATTTCCAAAAGTACAATATCCAAAAGAAATATCATCCACATTACATTAATGTAGCATAGAGGTATGCAAACATTCTCTCCACTGTGCATGTTTTAAATGTGAACTACTTCACCTTACATACGTCACTCTCTCAAAAGTACATATTATCTGGTGAGCGCCACCTTTAAAGCTGTTAAATGACCCAAGAAGGTAACATGCTGCGCCACAACTATAGGTCCCACCAGATAGAGCTGAAACTTTTAGGATGGAAGATCTCTGAGGAAAAAGCTGGAAAAGTGGACTTGGATCTCCATCGCACAGCATGTTTGACTTAACAGTTTTGCTCATATGTAATGTTTGTGGTGACGGCCCAAACTTAGTGAGCCAAGATGTGAATCAAATTCATTTGTTCGGAGAGGATGAAAGTGTCTGTATATATCATCCTTTTCCTCCGTGAGGGATAAAAGGAGGTGAGATCTCACTTGATGAGACAGCTTGATCCTTCTTATGCATCACTTCATTGCTCACACTGGGTCCTGTACATGAACTTGAGATGAAGTGTCTAGAGTAGAAAAAGTTCCATTACAAAATTCTGATTCCCATGAATGGAAGCCTGTTTTTGGCAAAGAAAGCAGGGGCCATCATGAGTGGTACTGACTCAACTTGTTGGAACTGCATGTAGTTACAGTCCACTGATAGAGCATGTATTTTGCTGATTCTGCCTGCTGTCTGCTAATGCCTTTTGAAGATAATTTATATTTCTTATTTCTATGTGCATAATGCATGACAGAAAAGAGAGAAAGCAATAACACACACACACACACACACACACACACACACACACACATATATATATATATATATATATATAGAGAGAGAGAGAGAGAGAGAGAGAGAGATAATAATATTTATTCCATCAGTACTTTAAAACACAGGGTATTTTTCTATGTATTTTAATTGAAGTTAACATTTTTCATTAAATTTGCTTTAAAATAAAAACCATGATTTATACATTTAAATACCTCACATCATTAGCATGTTATCATTTTGAATCTTGAACTGCCATGAACATATGCATAAACTGTCACTATCATTCACATGTAATTTGAGTTTACCTACTTACTAGCGTGTGTTATGCTTGAAGGTAGATTCAATTGGTACCATGATGCCCTCATTCATTATGGAAATGAAACACAGACCAACCAAATTTTGATGTAAAAATACATATATCTTTCCAAACTTTGTGGGGGTTTACCACTGAGGGGTGGAAGAAGCCTGTTGATTTTCTGGGACAAAACATCAATGGTCCAGGTCATTATGGCATAAAGAAAAGTGGAATTTGCAGAATTGCTTTTATTCCAAACTAGACTTTGAGGATGGTATAAGGTATTAAAAAAACAATTGATTCGGGGATCTAAAGGTAATGAGTCATGGTCATGGTAGATTTGAAAAGAAGATAACTGTTTCTTCAAATGGTTAGTTATCATATAGAATATAAACAAGTGCAGGGTCACAACATAATACGCACTGCCATAAAGTGTTGATGTAAAAAAGACACCACAAAATCAGCATGGATTAATGCTTTGTCAAATCAAGTCATTTAATGCACTGTACCAACCACCATAATAAAACCATTTCTCATTTCTCAAACTTGCCATTTTTTCAAGTGAAAAATTTTAAATTTTCCTCAACCTAGATCCCCTAATTTAAACTAGTTTATCTAAAAGCGATACAAGCTCAATTTTGTCAAAATATTAAGAACATTTCAGTCACTATATTTATCCAGTTACTTGACGTCAGCTTATAATGATGTAAAGTCTGTTTTATCCTCCTTGTTACAGATGGAATGATAATATAGTTCTTAGATCAATCCCCATCACAATACTGTTGGATTAAGATCGTAGAGCACAGAATTGTTGGAATATTTCCAGAATGTGGAAATCTATATCACTTGTAAACAGCAGACTTTCCAGGGTTTGGATGTACTTGAAAACCAGTTCATGGTGCTGAAAAGGAAATAAGTATATGTTTTGATATGTGTATAAAACTGATACGAAACAGGTCATGTTAAAGTGAAAGTAGAAAGGTACTCTAAATTTCATTATATATAACATACTGCACTTCTATCTGTATTATACCTTCCTATCTAATGGTATAAATCTATTATCTAAGATTTAACATGATTTACAATAATTTCTAATTGCCTAATTTACTTTTTTCACTTTAACTATTGCATATTCTGACTTAATTATTCTATATGTCAATTTGTTTAAAATGGATCTGAGGTATAAACCTGATTAAGTTCAAAACAAAACCATGTAGTCACTATCCGACACAAAATAAATTGCAAAAAATGAACTTATTTTAGAGGCAGTCTTCCTCTGCCCCTCTATGCAGTTGCCTGACATGTGAAAAATCAGGTTATGGGGAATTTTGTTTTTACAATAGATACAAACATGGATGGGCACAAGTGCTCCGTAAAATTGCATTAAAAGTGCAGATACTGTGAATGTACATGAAACTTTGGGTGACAAAGCAACAACAATCAGCAATTATATAAATGATGAGAAATCTGCTTATGTAAATATACACATCCTCCCCAGAAGTCTGCAGTAATAAAAGCATACAACTCTTCTAAGACAGTGAGATTAAAATGATTGGTCAATATGCATGTCTAATTAGCATGACCATAAAATGCATTAAATATCAAAACAAATCCACAAAAAACTACAAGAATATATGTATTCACAATTTTGAAATACAAGGCATGTAGCTTTCAATGCAAAGGGCAATAGCTCTTGCAAACTCATGACAGTGCAAAGATGTCAATAAATGCATCATTAAATAATGATCTTAACATGTTTTCACAGCAATTCATTACAAACTGCATGACAAGCTGCACTCACAAGATTATTTCTAAACTGCACTCAGCTGCAGGAAAACTCCAACAAAAATTGCAATGTTTGCACCTTCACATAATGACTATAACATGTTTAAAGTTCTTAGTGATTCACTGAAAACTGTGAACTAGTTTTGTTCCAATGAGCCTGTCATACACTGCATTAGGCTTAAATTCAAAAAGTACAATAACTCATATAAAATTTGGGAAAAACAGTGATTTCTTGATAAGTGTATCTTCTGATGATAACCACACTAATAAAGTTGTGTCATATACGGCATTAAGCTACAAGGCAAAATGAATGATAGCACTGTCATACACAGCATTAAGCTACAAGGCAAAATGAATGATAGCACTGTCATACATAGCATTAAGCTACAAGGCAAAATGAATGATAGCACTGTCATACATAGCATTAAGCTACAAGGCAAAATGAATGATAGCACTGTCATACATAGCATTAAGCTACAAGGCAAAATGAATGATAGCATTGCCATACATAGCATTAAGCTACAAGGCAAAATGAATGATAGCACTGTCATACATAGCATTAAGCTACAAAGCAAAATGAATGATAGCACTGTCATACATAGCATTAAGCTACAAGGCAAAATGAATGATAGCACTGTCATACATAGCATTAAGCTACAAGGCAAAATGAATGATAGCACTGCCATACATAGCATTAAGCTACAAGGCAAATGAATGATAGCACTGCCATACATGGATGATAGCACTGCCATACATAGCATTAAGCTACAAGGCAAAATGAATGATAGCACTGTCATACATAGCATTAAGCTACAAGGCAAAATGAATGATAGCACAATCACACATAGCATTAAGCTACAAGGCAAAATGAATGATAGCACTGTCATACATAGCATTAAGCTACAAGGCAAAATGAATGATAGCACTGTCATACATAGCATTAAGCTACAAGGCAAAATGAATGATAGCATTGCCATACATAGCATTAAGCTACAAGGCAAAATGAATGATAGCACTGTCATACATAGCATTAAGCTACAAAGCAAAATGAATGATAGCACTGTCATACATAGCATTAAGCTAAAAGGCAAAATGAATGATAGCACTGTCATACATAGCATTAAGCTACAAGGCAAAATGAATGATAGCACTGCCATACATAGCATTAAGCTACAAGGCAAATGAATGATAGCACTGCCATACATGAATGATAGCACTGCCATACATAGCATTAAGCTACAAGGCAAAATGAATGATAGCACTGTCATACATAGCATTAAGCTACAAGGCAAAATGAATGATAGCACTGTCATACATAGCATTAAGCTACAAGGCAAAATGAATGACAGCACTGTCATACACAGCATTAAGCTACAAGGCAAAATGAATGATAGCACTGTCATACACAGCATTAAGCTACAAGGCAAAATGAATGATAGCACTGTCATACATAGCATTAAGCTACAAGGCAAAATGAATGATAGCACTGTTATACATAGCATTAAGCTACAAGGCAAAATGAGCTCTAATGATATATACATCTTTAGGTGAACATGATATTTAAAATCTTTCAT
The DNA here is from genome assembly GCA_028554795.2 of Sinohyriopsis cumingii. Taxonomy (NCBI): domain Eukaryota; kingdom Metazoa; phylum Mollusca; class Bivalvia; order Unionida; family Unionidae; genus Sinohyriopsis; species Sinohyriopsis cumingii. The sequence continues at coordinate 136,523,323 of CM068827.1, read as the reverse complement.
GGCAATCCATTAAACAATGAAGGACTATTTGTGCTAGCAGGATCATGTCATGAGTGTGATAAGTTAAGTCACTTATTGACTTATTTTTAGGTAATAGTCAAAATATTTACCAAGTTTCAGGGAATTTCCTAAAAATCTGCAGGACTAATTGCACTGATGAGCTTGTATCATACACTGCTGCCAGACAAAATGGGCAATAAGTCATATATAAATTCCAGAAACAAAGCGAGTTGTCAATATGTGAATCTTCAGGTAAAGACCACAATATTAACAAAGTTTTAGGGCAATCAATTGACTCTGAAGTAACTCATTGCACTATACAGACTGGATTCCAGCTGGCCAGAAACGATGATTTTTTTTATATATTTCTGCCTCATTAGAGGTGAGAGTATAATAAACAAGACATGTTTCATAAAGAAACAATATATGTGGACTGAAGGAGAATAACAATAGCCGAATTGCCATTTCTTAGAATTTATAGTAAAAGTTTCTGCTTACCAACAGGAAAGCTTGCTGTAACCTCTCAATTACCCATTTATACCAGGGTGTGTTGTAGTCATGCCCCTTGCTCTCACACCGAGATAGGTGATCCGTAAGGATCATGATGAATCTCTGTAAAGGAATATGCACAAAACGTAAAGAAACTGACATAAGACCATCTACATAAAAAAGTAATGCAATATATACATAACAAGTCCACCAGTGTCTTGTTAATTGGCTTGCTTCTGCACCATACTCAAAATCCTAAAACATCATCTGTTCATTCAAACAGAAAGTCAGATTAAAGTGGTCTCCCCATGTACAGAGGGAGTCACAATCAGTTACTGCAATAGCAGAAGTGCACTTTCTTCCAGCGATGTAACTGCAAGGAGGGTTTGAGAGGGGAAGCACTCATATTATGACTGGATAAATATTAATGACACATATTTTACTCAAAAAAGTTCTTCTTCAAAATACATTATTTGTGCATAGGTAATAGATGGAGTTAATCTCTTAACCATGGAGTTGGTTCAAACTGTGATCTTCTCATATGCATGCAGAAACTTTGAGTCTTGTTTGAGATATAAACAAAAGACTGCACCAATCAAAGAGATCAGGCCTTAAAATTCAGTATAAGTAGCAGAGTGACCCAAATAATTACAAAACTGATGATACACCTGGGAAGGTAGCCTATTTAGCTGCTGATATTCGTGCTAATAGGTCAAATTGGCCTTCTGAAATGAAAGGTGTATCAGATAAAAGCTCTGAATGTCATATCAGATCTCCTTTCTCACAAGACACAGCAAATTATGTTTCTCCAAAAATACTTAACCAATCACACTAACTTTAAAAAGATACTTCGGCTACCTCCAGAGTCAAGAGTCATGCATGATGCAGAAGTTTCTCTGGATGTGGGTGATGCATTAGCGACCATGCCTGTTAGAGAAACTCTGGGGTCACTAGGATTTTCTTGTTCATGTCTATCATCAGAGAGGGGCAATCAGGATTATTTTGCAATCTCTGCACCTCATTTTCTGCATTGCCTTTGAGATCAAAACTGCTGGGGGGTGGGAGTACAGGCCTAGATTCCCTCCTAGCTGATTGAAGGGCAGCAACAGCCCATTAACACAGATCCAGGAATGGGGAGACAAAGACAGGCAATATGTTGTTCCACCTCATCACAAATTGGTCTACCATTGGTTGACCCCAAAGATTGCACACTCAATGGAAGATTAAGAAACTGGCCATGGCCTGCATGTCAAACCCACCATGCGGTTTTGGTTAATTAGTGTTTTACACATCAAGTTGTATCCACATACCAAATAATGTGGCACTGTGGCCAACTGTAATTGAGAAACTGTCAAGATAAAACAAATATTAAGATCGAGGGCAATTCTATTCATGGACAGGTTGTACATATGGACAACCGACATATGGATGTACATGGGCATCAAACCAATCACTACGCTTAGCTTCTGCCAAAGCATGTTTGACAAAGAATTAAAAAAGGAAAATACAAACAAAACACTATTGGCTGAGCATAATTACCTGGAATATGATGAGGAATAACCTCTTCTGCTGGTTTTGCACAATCTCCAATTTCTCCTCCATCCTTTCCACTTTCTCCTCTGAGGGCATTTCTTCTTCCTCATCATAGTCCAAACCATCGGCCATCTGGAAAGGACAGAAAAAAAGAACTATTGTAAATCATACAAATTTTATTACCATAATGATTTGGAAAAGAACAAAGTTTGAAAACATTTTACTACTTGTATTATGCATTAACAAAATAAATCAATTAGCATAATGCAAACATTTATGTTACTAAAATGCAGAATTCACCCACTTTGTACAAACATAATGATTCTATTGATGTCTACTTGTATTTTACTTGCTTAACATGCCATCTGCCTTAATCAGTCTATACAGTTACATCGAAATTGTCAACCATTAATGACAGTGTGCACTGAACATTCACCAGGACATTAGATTTGCAAATTTCCAAATTAAAAACTACATTTATGACCAAAAAAAACCCAACAAAACCTGAGTGCCAAGACAAAATCTCAAGAACATTTTATTTTACCCTCCGTCTAGCTGCTTCAAGCCTGTCTCGTGCCTCTTCAGCCTCTTTCTGCAGTTTCTCCACATGTTTGCTCATCTTCTTGATGGTGCTGTGCATGATTTCCCATACATAGAACCTAAATATAAACAAAATCTCATTTTATTGATCTTTATAATGAATGCAAAAAGTACAATATTTGTGACAAATGCACAAACAACTGCAAACAGCAAGAGTCATATGAAAATAAGAAAGACCCTGATCTGCTAGTGCTTGGTTTTCTCGGAAACAGTTCATTTCAGATTATGAAAAGTTTGATCTAATGGCTAAATCATAAATTCCTCAAATTTTCTTTTGTCAAAATGCATAGTCCCTTACATCATTTATACAACTTCGAAAATATATTACGCTATCAAACATCAGCAACTTCAAAACCAGCCTTCCAATTTTGAATCACCAAATTTGTTTTATTGAAATGAATTAGCATCATGATTAACCCTTGTTTTTTTTTTTTGTTTTTTTTTCCATTTTACTTCTATCACATTCAAATCTATTTATCTATCTATCGATCGATCGACACTGTTTCTCGAAAAGAGTCGATCTTTTGTATATAAAAAAACCCGTCTAATTTGGATCAAACAATAAAACTAGAATGTATCCAATTCAACATAAAAATTAGTGACATAGTACACAATGTGTGAAGTGGTACACATGTTAAGGGAACGGAAACCACGTGGAATAATGTTTTCGATGATCGCCTCAATATAATGTAATTTATCCTGAAATTAATGTTGTCCTATGAGGAAATAATAAAGTACACCGTTATGAAGAGATATTTATAAACAGTTAATCTCAGAACGATTATAAAGTGAGTATTCAGCAGTATAATCTGCCTACCCCCCCCCCATTTCTCCGTTATGTCGTCAGTCACTTTATTGGTTTTGGGCTTATTTTATAGGTCCCTCGATAACTCGCGCCTCACTTATAGTGCAGTCGATGTTTCTGGACCCCGATGTGCACGAGTTATCGAGGGAGTGGTGTAACATGATAAAAATTCAATGCATATGTACAAAATGATTTATTTATCCCTCTGGAATTTTAACATCAATTACTGCTCCAAGTTTATGTACTGAACACTCTGAGCTTTAAAAAGCAACCGACTCTCATACTACATTTCAAAACACTTTGTACCAGCTGAGATTATGAATGTTTTGCACACCAATAAAGCACTAAGCGCTGAGTTAGAGAGCCCGGATCTGAATTCAGTTTAATTTTTGTGAACAATCTCTCACAGTCAGCATTAGAATGGTAAAGAACCAATATTCCTTTCATAACCTGACAAAGAAGAGGAAATTTATATCTTACAGTTATTGGGTCTTTTAGCTGGGAAATAACGTGAAAAAATCAATTCTATCCATATGAAGTACATTGTCAGGTAGAGTGCCAACTTGATACTTCAGGAGTTCTCCTTCTAATTTATCAGCAGCCTTTCCTGCAGCATGGTGCATCATATGACAGAGACAACCTGATATGTACAATGATGGAGACATTTTTCAAAATACAGAATGCAACTCCTTTATGAATTCCAGTCATCACTGATGCAGTATCAGCTTAAAACCCCATACAATTATGCCAACTTAAGTTTATTCAAAGTATTATCAAGCAAATAAATAAAATGTTTTCTCCAGTGGAATCTACTGTTAATTATGGTAGAACTTTTTGTCACAATCACTACTACTGTCTCTTGCAATACTAAACGGCCCAATTTTCATGGCTTCTGCAATTTTAAGTGAAGTTAACTTCTGCTAAACACCTAATAATATTAGATGATTTTGTTCTTGCACATGCATATTTTCTGCAATTTTGGGATCAGGAAACATCCGTCTGAACAAAGGACCAATGTAATCTTCTACCGCTAGAGGTTGTCTGTGTTTTCTTAAGAACTCGGTAGATAACGCATCTACATTTATAAAATTTGTGTCCACAATTTAGTTCTGCTGTATAAAAAGAAGTTACCTCAGTACTGGAGTTGGTAAACGAGCTAATTCAAGGTTATTTGTTTTACCACCATAACCAATATTAAAATCCTTTCCACACAGCCTGCAAGGGGCATGAAGATCCCCAGAATGGAATGCTGTATTGTGTAATTCATGTATTCATCTATAAATCGGTTTTTCATCTTTTCTTAATCCATCTGTGAAATTATTTGAAAAATATTTTTGCTCTAACACACATCGACTCAAATAAATCTGACTTGACTTTTAGCGCCAAATACCTACAGACTGGGTCTGTTCTGAACTAGAACAAAGAATCTGCGAGCAAAGATTAAAAGTTAGAAAACCAGTCTGTTCTCTCCTAACTAAGCTATACAGCTGCTATAAATAGAAGCCGAGGTCAAAAGTTGAAAGTAGAAACCAGCATGTTTCTTAAAGTAGGGCAACTGCTAAAAACAATATGCTTCCTAATGCACTAGTTTTGGAAATAGGGTATATTGGGGGGTTTTGTTCGTTTTTTTAAAAAAATTACCTTTTTTTAATTAAAAAAAATTATAAATTTCAGGAATTAAAAAAAAAATCAAATTTTCTTTTTACCAAAGAGGTAAATGTGCTAGAGTCAGCAACTAAAACTGGATGGTCGGTCAACTGGAAAACCACTTTTATTATTTGCCTAATGTGTTTTATGTAAGACATTTTATCCTTTAAGAGCACATCTATCTTTTATTGATTTTCTCTCATCCTGTATATGAATGCAGGACCCTAAAATTAACTAGAGCTATGAGCAAATGAAAATTTAAACACACAAATACACACAATGGTATATCCTATCTCAATTTAGGTGGCACAGTATTACAATTTGATGATAATGCATAAGACACAACTCAATTAACCATTATTATTTGTAGAGATCAGTCAAGAACATTATATCTTACTTTGTGAATTCTGTGGACATTTCATTTGAGAAGAGCCAGCTGGCTACTGCAGAGCAGTCTACAATCTGTGTTTTGAGAAGCTTGTCAATCAGGACTACCATCATCTGGAAAACAACAGATTACAATGAAACGTCAACTACCATAAACACACTGCAAACAACACAGACCCTGATCTGCCATTGCAAAATGTGCCAGCAGATAAGGGTCTGTGTTGTTTGTTCTACTGACCCAGATCTGCCAGCACATGTGATTCCAGATATGAGTCCATGCAGTTTGCAGTTGGTCTTTTTTTATCAGCAAGTATACACAGTATTGATGGGTTCATGCAAAGGGTCCTGCCGCTGACTAGTACAAGTATTGGTGGATGCAATGAATGGGTCCTGCTCTTTACAGTTTGATTGACAGGGTTCTAAATAGAGGATGTTATATAACTAAACCAAGTTTGGAGAAGACGGATATGTTGGTGCCAAAACTTTTCTATATGATGTGAAATACTGGAAATCCAGTGCATTCAAGATTACATCAACATAAAGGTACAAAATAACTCGGGGTGAAATGCAATATTCCTTAGTAAAGTTATGCTGCAGACATTAAAGTTAGGGCATGGAAGAAAGTGGAATCAGGAATCATAACTCTTGCAAATAATAATGCGCAATATAAAGCTGTATGCCAAATTTGTTCAAAATCCAATAAAGCTTAGGAAAGTATGATAATGAAACCAGAGACAAGGGGATGGGCAATCAGGTGTCATTACCCATTTAAATGCTTTAAAATGCTGGAAACAAAAGGCACTCAAGGTCTCATAAATTTGAAGCCACATATTAAATCAAATATCAAAGTCCAACACATATGATCAAGTTTTCTTGCAGACGCCAAAGTCAGGAAGATGAACAATCTGAGGGCCATGACTATTCTAATTTAAACCTATATAATCATGTGTAAGTATGTGATATGTAGGTAGATAGGTATTAGTGATTAATGACACCTTAGCACAACAAGGGCTATATAGTGCCAATTAAATGTAAGGTTGTGAATATGCAGAAATGAACGGTACAAGAAACATTAGGAAGATCAACACCTTCCAAATAAATTTAAACCTGAAGTACTATAAGATAAAATATATAAGGTAATTATTTCAAAATTCAGTAAAATGTATACAAAATAAAATTAAAAAAACATTAAAATACAGTGTCATGATACATCTGAATATGTTGAGTGGTTCTTGAAATATGCCTGTTACAAGCAACATCCCATATAAAGACAGAAGTAATTGTTAAAGTTCATAACTCTGTCTAAAACGGAATTAAGACAAAATCAATATAATGCATATTTAGGTCTACAAAGAATGTACATATCAATATTGCATCATAGTATGTTGAATGGTTCCTCAGCTATTCTGATTACAGAGATCTGCTGTAATGGATAATTAATACTGAGCAAGGGGCAATAACTCTGCCAAATTAGGACCTGAAAAGATGAAACATTCAAAAGGCATAGCTATATGTAACAGGCAATTCACCTACCAAATGGTATCCAATTATGTGTAAGGGTTAAGAGTTTTGCTGTTGGCAATCAAACATACTATGTGAAGATATCAAGTTCATTGTCAAGGGCCATAACTCTATTTAAAATGATATTTTAAAAGAAAATACCCGTACAAGGCAAATATTGGTCTATCATACAATTTGCACACCAAACTGCGTCATGTCTTTTCTAATAGTTCTTATGCTATGCTGGTTATAGGGATCTGCTCTAATGGATATGTAATATTTATACGAAAAAGACAATAACTCCATCAAACTTGGATCTGAAAAGACAAAACCTTTAAAAAGCAGATCTACAAATAATATGCAATATGCCTACCAAATGTCAATCAGATATGTGTAAGGTTTGCTGAGATATAGTGGTTACAAGAAGTGTTAATGGATGGGCACTGATGTTAAAAATGATTATTAAAAGACCCAATATATGAATGCAGGGCCCTTAAAAAAACTAGAGCTATTGGTTATCAATGCATCATAAAGAAGAGCTTCAGACAATCAAGGGTTATAACTCCTCTAAATAATAATATGTAGTGCTGAATGTTAAAGTCATTTATGGCTTAGTCAGTATAAAGGATTCTCCAATGATTCCTGGTAAAATAATGCTGAAGAAACCAAAGTCAGGTGGCTAGGCAACTGGGAGCTAACTCTTGTAAATTATCACGTGAAATGCTGGTGAATGATCTCAACAATATAAAGCCACATACCAAATTTGGTTGAAATCCAACAAAGCTTAATAAAGTAGAAACCAAAGTCAGGAGGATGGGCACTCAGGAAGGATAACTCCTGTAAATAACGCCAACAAAACTGAATATTCAAGACTTTCTCAATGTAATACAATATTGGGCTGAAATGCAAAATCTTGGAAAAAGTGATACTACAGGATCCAATGTCAGATGGATGGTCAATCAGGGGGCATAACTCATGTAAATGTTACATATCACTGGAAATCAATTTCATTCAAGGCCTCATTATTACATAAGTGAATGCAAAATACCACTGAAGTCCATCAATCCTTGAAAAAGTCAAACCGAAGAAACAAGTGTGTGTTTGAAAGAGGCGAATCTAGGTCCCCAAAATTAAACTCTTTTGAGACCTAATCATTATCAAGTTACACATAAAATCTGGTTAAAACCATTCCTTGTAAAGTTGTTTTGCAGAAACCAAATTGTTCTTTAATGCACTGTATGTATTAGAACATTTCAGTTTTGGAAAACACATTGAAAGCTCATTTTTGATTGGCTTAGACTGTTTGTTCCTCTATTATGACAAGTTACTTATTCCGATCATGACTTCCAATCTGTGTACAAAGAGTTTGCTGAAATGATTTATTTATAAGTTGCATGAACTTAAGGGTTTCCCCTTCAGCCAAACATGCAATGACACATCTTGCATAATAAACAGTTTATAACCATCCTAGGGCCCAGGTGGTCTAAAGCGCTTGCCTTCACCAAGCACTACCATCTACCATCTCACCCTTATCCATTTTGGAACAAGTCTTGAGCTCAACAATGTATGTGAGAAGTTTTGCCTGTAGCTTCCAATTGGTCCGTGGTTCTTACAAGGGTTTTCGCAGGTTCTTCCTCCACCAGTTATACTGGCTGCCATATATGGCTTATTGTGTGCTGAAAAATGGCGTAACATCTACAACAACAGCAATAACAACATAACCATACTTCTTGAAATACTTCCCAACTCTTTTCTCCAAATGTACTTGTATTTCATCACTTTGAGACAAAATAAATGAGGAAATAATCAATGAATTATGTTTAGCTCTATATTTAGAAGAAGCCACTTACATCAATGAAAATGATCATTCAGCAATTACAAAGGCATTGACTACCATAACCTGCTAAATGGCTGCTGTCATAAAATATAAGACTCAAACACTTGAGAAGATTTTATTTGTTAAAATGACCCATAACTTAAAATAATCACTTAAGATTAAACATTTTTAAGAAAGCATTAGGTTGAGTGTGTGTGGATGGGAGTCAATAATTTCTCATTTGTGAAAGCTAAGAAATTTTTAAAGTTCATTTCTTGAATTTCCTATGTTCTGGGACAAGGAAGAAAAAGAGCGATTAATTTCCCTGACTCTGGATAATAATAATAAAGATAATAATAATAATAATAACAATAATAATAATAATAAGAAGAAGAAGAAGAAGAGGAAGAGGAAGAAGAAAGACAAAGGAGAAGGAGAAGAATATATTACACGAGACATTAGACTCAAGTACAAGTCAAATGTTTCCATGTTTTGTCTGTCTTTGTTTTGATACAATATCATTTACCTGTTCATGGGTTTTCCAGACTTCAAATAAAGTTCTGAGAAGGTGTATCTGAGCTTCTTCTGAATCTGACAACATCTTTAACACAAAGTGAAACCTGAAAAACAACAGGTCAGTTATGAGTTACTATTAGCACAGTGGAGCAGATCCATAGTCAGGATATCTGTCCATTATAATCACAAAATTCTAGCCTACTAAAGCAGCAATTACAAAGTTATGTTTCCCATTCATGGGTCATTATAATGAAAAACAATTAACAAAAGTCTGATTTTGTGGATGCATTCTAGCCTACTAAAGCAACAATAACTAAGTTCTGTTTCCCATTCATATATATCTTGATTTTGGGTTATTATCATGAAAAATAATTAACAAAATTCTGTTTTCTGGATGCACTTGACAAATGAACATGCCGAGAGCACTTTGGTGCTTCAATATAAATACAACTGATGCTTTTTTCTCACGGCAAGGCTAAACCCATAAAAGGCAAGACTAGGAGACAATCTTCATATCACATTGCATTGAATAATTCTTGAGCTATGACAGTCACAATCAACATCCTGTGTGAAGATATTTCTTCTCAAGGGCCATTACTCTATCCTAATGGAGCTGACAAGACAAAACCCATAAAAAGCATATCTAGGTCTATGAGACAATGTACACACCATCTTGTAACTGAACATGTTGAATGGTTCCTGAGCTATGCTGGTTACAAATAGCATTTCATGTAAACATACGATTTTAACTGTCAAGGGCCATAACTCAGTTCAAAATGGAGGCAGCAAAATGAAGCCCATATAATGCACATCTAGGTCCAGAAACCATTGTACACACCAAATTGCATTAAAATATGCTCAATGTTTCCTAAGCTATGCTGGTTCGAAGGATCTCCTGTAATGGAGATTTAAAATCGCTTAAAAAATTACAATAACTCAGTCAAAATCAAATCAGAAAAGGTGAAATCTTTAAAGAGAGTATCGATGCATAATAGGCACATCACCAAATGTCATCCAATATAAGTGCTGCAAAGACAAAACCCATAAATGTCACAATTAGGTCGATGAGATTATTTACATGCCAAACTGTATCAGACTATATAGAATAGTTTCTAGCTATGGTGGTTACATGGACCAGCATTAGTGGAGAGATAAAATTGCTCAGAAAAGAGCAATAACTCCGTCAAAATTGGACCAGAAAAGACAAAACCTTTAAAATGCATATCTACGTGCAACATTCAATTCGCATACCAAATGGCCTCCAATTATGTGAATGGTTTGCAGAATATTGTTGGTTAAAGAAGTGTGACTGGATAGATAGAGGAACTAAAGGTCAGACAAAAAAGATGATTACCACAATGCTCCTGCATCTCCACATGGTACCTCTTTGTGGGATAAGAAGGATTTTAAAACAAAAAAAAACAGTAAGATAATGTTAAACTGCTTCAAGAAAAAAAAAGCTGTGTTCAATGAGAAAAGATCAAAACTTCAGCTCCTTAGAAATTTTTTTGTAAGTATAAAATCTACCACAAAAATTGCAAATTTGCATGCATGTTTCCATGACAAAAGCTGTCAGTTACTTCTGGATCAACGGACTTCATCCATTCTGCCAACCAGTCATGTATGCTACGAAAGGTATGACTAATTTATGCCATGTTAACCAATACCCTATCAACAGAGATGGTTTATGTGAAACAGTCTTGTGTGCAAACAGTGCTATGAAGTCTGGTGTTTGACTTTTGAAAAATCTTTTAACACAAAATACTTACACTGCTGACAACCATGATGATGCCATTGCAACTGGAAAGGTAATGTACATGTCTTGATATCTACTAATTAGGTCATGTATATGTCTCGATATCTATTAGGTCATGTATATGTCTTGATATCTACTAATTAGGTCATTACTGTAACTGTTTATATATGAATATATCTTAATATATTTAATATTTCAATATATTGTGGCCTGTAAAAATAGAAGCAAACTAAAAAAATTTTTAAGTATCTTAACATTTGATGGTCCAATCAGTTCCTAACATGAATTTGATGTTACTCAACATACTTTGCAATTGCAGCAAAGGAATGGCTGAAGGACTTGCTTCCCAGGTATAACAGAGTAGAGGTGAAGACATCTATTCTCAGGGGATGGTAATTAGGCTCACCTGGATGAAAATTTAGAATAAAATACATGTAACATACTATTTATACTTGTGTACAAGTTTATTCCAAATGCATCATTGGCTGACAAATCCAGGTCTATGCAGTTTGTTAGTACAAACCAGTACAACAACAATGTAAAGCTTGATCTCTCAGTGCATTATGCTGTAGCAGGTCATGGTCTCTCTTTTATTTGTATCTGGATCTGACTGAAATGTGATTATATATGGCATAAGGCATGCCATTGGATGGGATAAATGGCATAAGGTATGCTGTTGGTTTGGATAAATGGCATAAGGCATGCAGTTGGTTGGGATATATGGCATAAGGCATGCCATTGGTTGAGATAAATAGCATAAGGCATGCTGTTGGTTGGGATAAATGGCATAAGGCATGCTGTTGGTTTGGATAAATGGCATAAGGTATGCAGTTGGTTGGGATATATGGCATAAGGCATGCAGTGGGTCAGGATATATGGCATAAGGCATGCAGCTGGTTTGAATAAATGTTAGTTTAAATAATCAAGAAACACATTAATGTTTTCTTGCAGGCAGTAAAAACAGATTGCATTCAATATATGCTGAGACTGTAAGGTTCAGATGCATCTATACTCTATATCAGATGAATTATTTTTTGCGACAAAAAACAAAACATCTTGGTTGTTTTTGCATTAATTACATATCCTTAGTTTTATATTTAATCTCTAACTACAGTATAGAGCAAGTTAATGGCATATTTGGAATTAAAAACTTTTAATGTGATGCATCTAAAAATATTCATGTTAAAATGGAAATGAATACAAACACTACAGCTCTGTCCAAATTAGACATCATAACAAAGATGTAAGACTTAATGAATGCATAGAAGATTCCAGTCTCAAATTATAAGTCAACTATTAAACATGATATCAAAGATGTAAGACTTAATGAGTACATAGAAGATTCCAGTCTCAAATTATAAGTCAACTATTAAACATCATAACAAAGATGTAAGACTTAATGAGTACACAGAAGATTCCAGTCTCAAATTATAAGTCAACTATTAAACATCATAACAAAGATGTAAGACTTAATGAGTACACAGAAGATTCCAGTCTCAAATTATAAAATTCAAACATCAGACACCATAACAAGGATGCAAGATTAAACAGATCTGTAATACAGTTCAGTCTCAAACTGTAAGTCAAATAAACACCACAGCTAGACAAATGATTCTTGTACGAGTGTTTCTAAGATGTCAAATTCAAGAAACAAGTTTCATGTAATTTTGAACTCCATGTAACTCACTGAATATTGTATTAGTCAAAATGCTTCCTACATTTCATGCCTGATGCACATAACTTTGTAATTCTTATGACTCAAAAGTTTGAATCAACTTTTAAGATGGATAGGGCATTGCCTCAAATTAAACTCAAAAAAATAAGATATCAGTCACATGGCTTCCATAACTTAACAACTGATGGCTCACACAACTTCATAGTTGACCATTTCACACAGAAGGCTTATGTACCATTGTAAGAACAAAACCTATGTAACCCATCTTCCAGGCTTTATATTATGTCTATTCTTGTCTAGTCTAACACAAATTGTCTCCACATTTAAAGGTATAATAATTATAGTCATTTGCTAATAACCAACCTCAACCAAGATCTTTAAAAAAAGTTCACACATGAAGCTTTAATTTGTGATAAATAAAGACACAAGGCTTTCATATGAATTGAAATTATGAATCACAGTTTTGTGTTGTTTAATTTAACGCCATGTTTCTTCCATTTTGGTAATTAAATTTGAAAGTGTATATGAGGAAAAAATATTAGGGATACTAAATACAGCAAAGCAGACTAGATGCTGTAATGTACGGATTGAGACAGTATCAAAATAGAGAAAGCAGACTAGACACTGTAATGTAAGGATTGAGACAGTATCAAAATACAGCAAAGCAGACTAGATGTTGTAATGTACGGATTGAGACATGTATCAAAATACAGCAGCAGAATAGATGCTGTAATGTAAGGATTGAGACAGTCTCAAAATACAGCAAAGCAGACTAGATGCTGTCATGTAAGGGTTGAGACAGTATCAAAATACAGCAAAGAAGACTAGATGCTGTAATGTAAGGACTGAGACAGTATCCAAATATAGCAAAGCAGACTAGATGCTGTCATGTAAGGATTGAGACAGTATCAAAATATAGCAAAGCAGACTAGATGCTGTCATGTAAGGATTGAGACAGTATCAAAATATAGCAAAAGATTAGATGCTGTCATGTAAGGATTGAGATGAGACAGTATCAAAATATAGCAAAGCAGACTAGATGCTGTCAGGTAGGATTGAGACAATATCTAAATACAGCAAAGCAGACTAGATGCTGTCAGGTAGGATTGATAGAACATCTAAATAACCAAAGCAGACTGGATGCTGTCAGGTAGGATTGAGACAATATCTAAATACAGCAAAGCAGACTAGATGCTGTCAGGTAGGATTGATAGAACATCTAAATAACCAAAGCAGACTGGATGCTGTCAGGTAGGATTGAGACAATATCTAAATACAGCAAAGCAGACTAGATGCTGTCAATTAGGATTGATAGAACATCTAAATAACCAAAGCAGACTGGATGCTGTCAGGTAGGATTGAGACAATATCTAAATACAGCAAAGCAGACTGGATGCTGTCAGGTAGGATTGAGAACATGACTACTATAGAATAAAAATTTAAATCAACACTCAATACAGGTAAACCTACAAAAGAAGGTGCAAATGAATGTGGCAGAAAAAATGTTCCTTATACAATTTGCTCATTTCTGCTATTGCTCTTCTTTAAACATCATCTACTTCATGGATTATTAAAGAGAATCATTCTGAGTTCTGAGTTCTACTCCTGATTTCTGTATCACACGAAATGCAAGATAGGATTATTTTCCATTCATAATTATGATGCACTGTACATCTAGGATGCAAACGTTTTCAGTAATGAGACTTCATACTCTGACGATGCTGTAAATTTTCATGTCTTTCATTATTATCTCAACAGAAATGAAATCTACTTACTGTCGTCATCTGAGAGAGGATTAGGCAGATCTTTAATAATGGCCATTGCTTCCTCTGGTGTACACTTGCTTTTGATGGCCTGCATCAGTTGATGGGCAATCATTGTGCCTGGCAGAGAACCTAAAAATCAACATTAATAATAAAGATTAAAAGATGCCGCATGTGCATACAACTACCCTTCACTACACTCTAACATTGCAAAAGTTTTCAAAAACCATGCTAGTGGATTATTTAAAATTGCATCATTAAAAGCAATAACTAGACATTTATTCAGTATAATGCAGTGCAGTATTGATAAATGCTGCACGATTCTGACAGTGACAAGTTATTGGAGAAAAGAAACGAACATGTAATAATTGATTTTTGATCATCTTATTGATAAAAAAAATAAAACCTCATTAAAATATAACAAAATGCAACCAGTTCTAATTTTCAACATTTATGTAGTTATCCCCACACACCCCATCCCATTCTTTTTTTGCACAGATATGGTGGCATGTAATATACATTTGAACACAAATGCTCCATGGCCTTTTACTGATAGGCTGAAGTACAGGTTCCAGTGCATGTACTTTTAAATTTTCTCCAAATAAAAAAAAAATCTCTGAAAGCTCACTGAAAATTTTGTCTTTCACAAGCAGTGACATTCCAGTGGAATTTTTTTATGAACAATATGTATCAGGCAATATAATCTAGTGAAGCCTTCTCATTCTGCAAAATCAGGACCTGGCTAAATCTTCATAATCAACAGTAAGTCAGAGTAGAAAAAGTTTTAAAATCGTTCTCAGGTAATGAAATTTTTGTAAAACTGAAAACATTTCTTTTTCTGACAAATTTTGCTGCAGATTTTGTCAGCTGATATAGAGGCTTCTACATGACCACAACCATAAATAATGTTAAATAATGTAAATTAAGAACATAAATAACCCTTTTTAAAATTGGTTGAAATCTGATTTGTTGCTGGACAACAAACCAGAAACTTTGCTGTTTAAATCAATTTCAGATAAAATCTTCCATATAATATTTTTTATAATGAAGATAATTTCAAACATTATCAAAGATAATCTTTCATGTGATACTGTATTACTTCAGATTATTTATACTAATTAATAACACCAAACAGCCAGCACCAATTTTCAATATTTATGCAGTGATCTCCCCTCTCCTAAATCTGTATATTATAGTGTGGTTTCCCGAAAAGACATCAGCATGAACTTGGACATTCATTCATTTCACACAATTCTTCTCAAATTATACAATGTGTTTCATTAAAATACAAAATCTAAATTAAACCTTACACCATTTTTTTAAATTTTATCTAACAAGGGAGGACTGATGTCAAGCAATGGAAGTTATATAACCCTGAAAAGAGATAGTAAATGTTTAGTAAATTATGGTTCTCTAAGAATACTTACTTGATCACATTAACAATAGAAAATAAACTCCACTATTTTTCAAATTCATCCCTCTCATCTATTCAGTCTATGTACATTGCTTTCCCGGCTAGGTGGCTATCCATCAAATGGATTTCTACCAGTTTAAGCTGAGCAATACAGTATAAAGGACATAAGCAGTTACAGAGAGGTGTAGGAAATGTGTTGGTAATCTGATATGGTAAGTGTTCTTGAAGGAACATTATTTACTACAGAATTTGCTCATACATCCCAACCCCAAGAGAGGATAAAGCAAAATTTTTGCTAATACAAGTGGCAAAAAGTGTAATCAAGCATTAAAGTGTCATCTTTATATTACTAGTACCAGTATTAGTACCCCTACTTCATTGCGGCTAAAGCTAAAACTGTACATGTTTTGTTTTTACTAATAAACTGGATCTGCAGGTCAAAATACTTGGGGAAAAATTGGCAAATTCTATGTGGATTAGATCCAGAATACCAAAACAAAACATACTGAAAATTTGTGTTATATTCAACACTCACTTTAACATGTCTAACTTTTGCTGACTCATTGTGAGGTCCACAAATTCTGCATGCCAAAGTGCTCAAGTGCTGTATTGCATTACTCTCATATTAACTTGTATACAAAATTTGTAAAGCAGTGTTGCTTTGTCCTTTATCTGATCAGTCATGTCTTTTAGTGTAAAAATGCCTGTCTGCTCTAAGAAGTTTCATCCACATCTCATGATCTAAGCTACGATCATAATATATATGAATTTGTACACCATCTCTTCCCCAAATGATAATTAACTATTTATACATCAGTTTTCATACTTTGAAAAATACACTTTTGTGACCAAACAAATATAAAAATATTCACACATTATAACAGCATGTTATATCGGGGTCACACTGTATATGCATCTTGACATTACCTGAATTTTAACCAGTAAACATGCAAAGGTTGTTTAAACTAAGTTAGATGGACACTGCAAAACAATTATAGTATTTAGTAGACAAAAGAATTATATTTTCTTATAGACAAAAAAATGACCTGTTCAACGTAATGTCAATAATTATGTTGCAAAATAAACCAAAGTTGATTACACATTATTGAATGCAGTTCTAATGACCTATACAGGTCACTCCAAAACAGCACCTACCCTGTATATTTATGACAAAGCTGTAATTCAACAAAAGATAGCAAAACTTCATCTCAGACAGAAAAGAACAAGAATTAATTGGAAATATAAATGAAGATTAAAATCTTTTCCAATTTGCTCTATAGCTGAATAACAGAAACCCCTAATGTTGATTTGCCAGGCCTCTCTCTCTCCTCTCAATGCAAGTGGAAGTAGTAATAAAGTACACGTGGGATCAGACACCAATCTTCATATCAAAGGCAGTGCACTCTGCTTGACCACCAAATATATGCCAGACAACTTTTAGCTCCCTTTGCTTTACATTTTAGCCTGAGATAGCTGGATTTGCAATTCAGTTGTAGTAATCATATGGTACTATGATCAGGTAAATGTATTTGAAGAAGAAATGAAGGTTGCCATGTTCACCACATTGGTGCTTTTGTCAAAGCTCAGAAACTCGGTACTATATATGTTCAAGTGTGTGCAGCATGAGTCTAACGAGAATGATGCTGGTAGCTGGTTTTCTGAAAAGGAATCCTTCACACTTCCCAGGTTTTGTCAGAAAAGTGGGGATCTCTTTGATCTTCATCGCCTGTGGCAGACAATGGTTGGATGGGTTGTTCACCCAGTAGTTCTGAGACTACTGAAGCTTTAACCTTATAAGCTTGGCTCACAGATGGCAACTCTGGGCACTCAGAAGTTGGAAAACTCAGTACATTTCTTTCATAGACATTTTCAATGCTCATCACTGTATGCTACAGTGTAGGGATGGAGTACACTAACTGATCAAGGATAGTCCTTGCACGCAATGTGGAGGATGTCCTTTTCAGGCACTGTTTTCAAATCCATTGAGAACATAATCTGGCAGCATGGACAAAGTGGTGCCATCATCCCTCTGAGTGGTGTGGTATATATCCAATGGATCTGCTGGAAAAACAGACCCACTGTTTCAACCGGTAGCTGAGCAGAGGACTGTGCGTGTGTGTGTGTGTGTGTGTGTGTGTGTGTGATTTGGATTTTTAACATAGCTTTAACAATTTTTCAGTCATATCGCTATGATGTCTGCAGTGTGGCAGTTTATAGTGATGTCCAGCACTGAGGCATCATGCCGCAGATATGTAGCATGATGTTCCACCCAGTCACATTATCCTGACACCAGGCTGAACAGTCCTAATACTAACCTCTTAATGCTGAGCACCAAGTGAGGCAGCTGTTAGTACCATTTTTATAAGTCTTTGGTATGAGTTGGCCTTAGATCGAACTCACGACCTCCCGCATCTGAGGCAGATGCTCTAATCACTAGGCCACTGGAGCAGAAGACTCTGCCAGCAACTGCACGGTAGCTTTTTGCACAAGTCTTTGCATCAGGAACTCAACAGTGTCTTGGAAGGATTCGAGGTTGGCATCTTCAAAACCCCTCATCCAGTTCAAGTTGGCCAGTTGTAACAGTTGCAGCAGCAGTATATACATTATTTTGTCAAATGTCCCTGTAAAACAACATCACAATGACTATGCTTTGAAAACTTACCAGCTCCCTCCATCTCATACTTGAAAAAAGCTGCTGGTTTCTCTGGTATCAAAGAAGTGAAACTCTCTGGCACTGTATCTTTGATTCTCTGGTGATAGGAAAGTCTGAAATATGTAATCAACCTATCAGTTTCATTAAATCCCAAATTTTGTTATTAACTCATTGTAGAATACACTGATTTAATTCATAAATACAAAGCTACATTTATGTGAAGCATATTAGCAAATTATTTTAGTAGAACATCAATTATTAAAGATAATCAATTAGGTTTGAAGCATTTGTACTTAGATAACAAAACAGTATTTCACAATATTACTGTCATTTGGGTTAAAAAAATTGAATTAGTAAAATAACACTTTTTTATACAGGGTTATTGCGACCCCAAAATAAAACTCCATACTTTTAAATTAACATAGTTTATATTAAATAAGTACTCAAGCAAAGATGTCTAATTCAACAGATTTCATAACAATATAACATTTGCACTTTCAAACAGAATATGAAAATTTAGAACACTGCTTGGCTATTTCTGTTGAGATATAACATCGGAAGTAGTTGCAGAAATATATAGAATCTATGTTGGGTTTTGGACCGAAACAAGGAAATCCCAGTCATGGGGTTACATTATTCGTCTCCCCACAAGGCTTGCCTCATGGGGAGACATATAATGTCCCCCCACGATTGAGATTTCCTTGTCTCGGTCCAAACCCCAATGCTGATTATTTTTCTCACCCAATATTTTCCTTTAAAGTAAAAAGATCTCTTCACTAATGTAATCACGTGCAAATGTTTACATGCAGTTCATTAATACAAATATGATATGTACCCGAAGTACACAGTTTCATACGCATGAGCAAAGAAAAATAACAACACAAAACGTCACATAGTAATGAGGTATAATCACATTTAATACATGAATGTTATATCAAATTAATAATAAATAATTAATATTTATTACAAGAAACTTTCATTTTCATCAGTTCTAATTTTGAAAAGTTATATTGTAAATAATGAAACGATAGTGGGTACTCAGCTCTACTGTAGTTTACTGAGTATACAGCCTGTAATGAAGAGTAACATGTTTCGTTGGATTATTCATGGGTAATTAAAGATTTGTGTCACTATTGTATATAACTCACCGTTTCTTTGGAGGGGGGAGGGGAAACTGTTTGTGACATACTTGTGTTGTCTTTAACACTGATTGTAAAAGTAACCCCATGTATAAAGGACCCTCCAAATACGGACCCTAGCGGATAACCATGTGCTAAACTTTCAAGTTCATAGATTCTTTGAAAATTTATTTTTCTGTCTTGGAAATATGGCAAGTGCTACAGTGAAATTTGCTTATGGATTAATGTGTTGACGGATAAATCATTCCTTCTGGTAAGTACATTATTTGTCATTAAATATTGTAGGTATAGTTTGATTCAACTGGGGCACAATGGAGATCCTTAACAAACTTAGAATAAAGCATGTTTGACATAACACATTTCTGGCTGTTACTAAGTTTTCCGTAGTTGTTAAGAGAGTTGGGAGGCTATAAAGTGTAATAAAGTGTATAGGTCTATAGTCTACGTGCATGGATCAGTATTTTCTGTCATAGTTCATTTCACACAGCATTGAGAATTTTATCCTATCTGTAGCACAGCCAATTTTCAGGTCAGCATCATTAAATGTAGCTAACAGTATATAATTTGTTTCACACAAAGTATTTAAAACTAGTTAGGTAGCTTTAGCTTCATTTAATGATGCTGACATGAAAATGTACTGAACAAAGGCTGCATATAGGATAAAACTGACCAAGCTATGTGGAACAAACTAGCATAATACCAAAAAGCTTGACATCATATGCATGTGTGTCTTTGTCTCTCTCAAAATCTTTTTGTATGGTATGTTCTCAAAGATGGATTGGCATTAAGTTACTATGTTTTTTTATAAATATTTGTTGTTGTTGTTGTTTGATTTTCGAGCAACTATGTCAGGCACAGCAAAAGACAACAAAGGTTTCCTTTTTATAAAAGTAGTTCTGAGCACGTGCACACCTTGACTGAGACGATTGGTTTGAGATAAATGGACTGAGATAAGAAAAGTAAGGTTAGCAAAACAGCTAGATTTCTCTGTCCAATGGGTGAAAAATACAAATATTTGAAGGGTTTGGTAATATGTCTCTGGCAGAGTGTACCACACATGTTGTGACGGAAAAAGCTGACAATATTCTGCATGTATCTCTGTCTCCTTCTGCCACCATATTGTACATTATGACAAAAGTAGTTCTAAATGTAGCGCTTAATGAAGGCAAATTAGTTTCTTTCTTGACCTCACAGAAAAGGCAGAGAATGTTCTAACTGAGGAATTAAAGTTAACTTCATTTGTTTTTTCTGTGTTACCTCATACACTTGATGAATACTTCCTGTACAAACTTAGGCTTGGGTAATTCACGATCCACCAATGTACAAGCACTCCAATCTTCCCAGCTCCAGCGGAATTGGAAGTTACTCAAATGGTATGAAAACCAGTTGGCAAACCTTTACAAAGATTAAAAGACAGTTAAACAAATAGAAAATATGCTATATAAAGTGAAACTAAATCACATGATCTATGAAAGTGAAAGTTTAATATTTTGTTTGTATAATGTAAAACTAGAATATATATAAAACACATATTCCTATGCTCCCCATCTTTTTCCATCCATCACCAAAATCTGTGGAGCTAAACTAAGTTCCTTGGAAGTTTTGGTGGGCAGAACAGACTCCCTTGGATCTGACCCTCTGAGCACAGATTTGAATTCATATTTGTGTACATATTTTGTTATTAAGAGGGGGCCACAATAGTTACTAAGTCACAATGCAGAGTCTATGTTCCTATGGGGAAAAGGTCAATGTCAACTGCATGTACAAGTTTGTCCTGTTATACCCAATAAGTATATTATTATAAAGATGTGATATTAATAGTTTCTGCTATGACCACTGAGTGTGAAAGTAGGAAAAAAATCCCATGGCATGACCCACACATCACAGTCTGCCTCATGCTGATACATGGTTCATTAATTAAACATGTCAATTCTGAGATATATGTGACAAACAACAAAAGAATTATGAGATCCAAATTCCATGTTTTGGCACAATCTACATTTAAAGGACTAACACTGTACAAAGTGTTGGCACAATTTACATCCAAAGGACTATCACTGTAGAAAGTGCTGGCATAATCTACATCCAGAGGACTATCACTGTATAATGTGTTGGCACAATCTATAGTCAAAGGACTAACACTGTACAAAGTGTTGGCATTATCTACATCCAGAGGACTAACACTGTACACATGGTTCCCACGCTTTTCTGAAGATAAATTTACAGGTCATTTCCAGGGTTTTTCCAGGAAGAAATTAAGTTTTACAAGGTTCACACATGACCATCACTGAATGGAATTACAGAACACTTTAGATTATTAAAGAAATGCATTTTCTAAATCTAAAGATGTTTCTATTTCAAGACTCCAAAACTTCTAAGTCAAAAAAGATGATCTTGTACAAAACCACAAAATGTATCACACAAAATAAGTTTGATTATATTCCTAGAAATGGCATGTAAGTTCATTACAATGTACAGATAGCAAATTCTAACTATGCTGACCTGCATTATGTTGCTACGTGGAAACATCATAATGAACATAAATTGGTTTTGTTTCCTTTCAAACCTTCAATTCTAAATAATTATATAACAATGTATATGCATGTTATACAAAGTAATAGTTCCTATCACAGCATGAAAAAACAATAAACGCAAAATATTAGAATCTTATCTTGTAAGGAAAAAAGTTTAACCCTGAATTTATCTGTGCCAATAAAATCCCAAACAAACTTTTTCAAACAATTTAAAATCCTTAAGACAATTTGGTCAAAAATCCATCATTTCAAAAACATTTAAAAAAAGGTTGATTTAAATTCTGACAGAAGACCTTCAAATTTATAATTGCTGTACTAAAAAGAACTGAATTTTCTGCAAAATCAACTTGTCTTCTTGTAATTCGATAAACCAGTCCCCAAACTTGTACTGATACCAGCTCGTATCATCTTTTGATTTAATATAAGGGAAGACAATTTACCCATTTCTCCAGCGTTCTATTTAAGATCTGAAACCAATGCTTCCATCCACAATTCACCAGATTTCAGCTCAGATTCGACATTTTGGACAACAAATCTGGCTTAAAATGAATAGCATTCCATTTTCTAATCCAGATTTCCTCCACATATTCCACCCCATGGACATTTAGGTTGGGATGTGGGGTCAGAAATTGCATATTGAAAATTTGGAATTTGCTGTCACCATGCATTAGGCCTAGCAGCATATGGTAGTCACCTACTAGTGGGCCTAGCAAATTTAAACGATGTTATATCGACTCATACCTGCATGAAATTGAGAGGAAAATGATTTATTTTCTCCGAAATCGCAAGTATTATAAACGTTATGTCTTTAATCCTCTGACAGTCTAGATGAAACTACAGCATAGATGAAACATAATCCTATAATCGCCATCTGCATTACTAGTCACATGACTTCACAAATCTCATAAGTCACGTGATATCAAAAACACACTCCTTTTAAATGTTGTCATTGTACAAAATTAAATTATATTAAATGAAAGTCACATATCTTTTGCAAAAACCAGAAAGAACATATAATTCGCAACATATTTATTTGGAGAACAATGCCAAGAAACCTGTTGCTGCAATCTGGCCAGTCAGATTCATCAAGCAGAGAGCATATATTAACGTGGTAGTCACATGATACATTTAGAATTTATGTTGGGGTTTGGACAGAGACAAAGAAATCGCAGTCAAGGGGTTACATTATTTGTCTCCCCACAAGGCTTGCCGAGTGGGGAGACGTCACCCCACAATTGGGATTTCCTTGTCTCAGTCCAAACCCCAATGTAGATTATTTTTCTCACCCAATATTTTATTTTAAAATAAAAAGAACTCTTCACTAGTGTAATATAGTTCACGTCATAATGTTTACATGTGGCTCATTAATACAAATATGTTAATGAGGGCTGTGGTGTGATGTTGCATCCGAAGTACACACTTTATAAGCATGAGCAAAGAAAAATAACAACATAAAATGTTGCATAGTAATGAGGTATTATCACATTTAATACATGAATGTTATATGAAATAACCAATAAATAATTACTATTTATTACAAAAAAATGTTTCATTTTCAATATGGCAAGTGCTACCATGAAATTTGCTTATGGATTAATGTGTGGATGGATAAATGATTCCTTTTGGCTGGTATGTGCATTATTTGTCATTATAGATTGTAGGTATATGTTTGATTGAACTGGGGCACAATTTCAGATGCTTAACAAAATTAGAAGCGTGTTTGACATAACACATTTCTGGCTGTTACTAAGTTTTCTGTACTTGTTGAGCAAGTTGGGATTTTTGTTGCCAGTAATGTGTATAGCATGAGTGTCCATTGCTGAATAGAATCTTTGTTGGGATTCTGGACCAAGACAAGGAAATTCCAGTCAAGGGGTTGTTTATTTGTCTCTCCACGAGGTTATGATGTATGTAGACTTAGCCTATGTGCATGGATCACTGTTTTCTGTCATAGTTCATTCCACACAGCATTGAAAAGTTTATCCTATCGGTAGCACAGTCAGTTTTCAGGTCAGCGTCATTAAATGTAGCTAACAGTATATGTTTAACATGAAGTATTTAAATTTAGTTAGGTGGCTTTAGCTGCATTAAATGACACTAACCTGAAAATGTAGAGTTAGGCCTGCATATAGGATAAAATTGACCATGCTGTGTGAAACAAACCAGCAAAATACCAAATAACTCAACATCGTGTGTATGTGTGTGTCTCTCTCAAAATGTTTTGTATGGTATGTTCTCAAAGATGGATTGACCTCAAGTTACTATGCGTTCTGTTATATATTTCTTGTTGTTGTTGGGTTTTTATAGAACAACTACATCAGGCACAGCAGAAGACAACAAGGTTTTCATTTTTTTATAAGTAGTTCTGAGCACCTGGACACCTTGACTGAGACGACTGGTCTGAGATAAGAAAAGTAAGGTTAGCAAAACAGCCATATTTCTCTGTTGCATGGATGAGAAGACAAAACCCTGGCAGTTGTTCTAGGAATAAAAATGCATAATTTTGGGTTATTTCAATTTTTGTATTTTTTTTTACAACCAGCATGCGACTTTTATTTAATATTTTTTCTACAACATTTAAAATGGGCAATTAGATATTGTGTGATTACGATATATATATGAGGTCATGAACATGTGGGTTGTGAAATTTGTGTACTCGTACGATTACCAATGCAAATCGTGAGTACCAGGTCAAATTTCATCAACGTTCTAGTTTTATTTTGTCTTTCAGCAGATTAAAGACATAATGAGTTTAATATTTGTGATTTGGGAGAAAATAAATAATTTTCATATCAATTTAATGCAGGTCTGACTTGATTTAACAACATTTAAGTTTGCTAGGTCATCTGGTAAGCGGCTACGCTTTACTGACACCATGTTGGCCTCTTGTGATGGTAGACTGGTTTTCATATCTTCCACGTAAGAAAAAATACGGATATTGAGCTGTCTGCGGGGAAAACAAGTCTACTAGAAGAATCTAATCCACTGAGTGTTTGGATTGACTCAACAAATGTTTATGGCAAGCACCAAATGATACATACTGTAACCTCCGAATATTCTAGTCAGAACTCATTAAATTTAACTCATAATCAGTTCATTTATGACTCAATTATGTAACTGTTTCGGGCATCAAGTGGTGGCAGAAAATTCCCAGGTTTTTCCCGACTTACATCAATATTTGCAAAATTCAAAGATTTTTCATGGTCGGAAAAAAATCATCATTTCTCCCAACGTTTTTCAGATTTAACGGTAGTGTGGGAACCCTGTGTACAAAGTGTTAGCACAATCTGCATCCAAAGGACTAGAACTGTATAGTGTTTGCACAATCTGCATCCAAAAGACTATCACTGTACAAAGTGTTGGCACAATCTGCATCCAAAGGACTATCACTGTACAAAGTGTTGGCACAATCTATACCCAAAGGACCAACATTGTACAAAGTTTTATGTGAGTAGATTAAAAATGTATCAAAAGTTAAAGGATATTATAAACATATGTATTTACGTATGCATGTATGAACTTCATCAAATATCTCAACACTTCTGAAAGTATCACGATAAATAACCTACATTTTTGAGATAGAGTGAAAGACAGAGAGAAAGGTAGATATAAACTCAAAACTTTGAACAGATTATTTTATACTAGTTGATGGATAACAAATCATAAGAATATGGGTAGACAAAAATTCTATCTAAAGAACTTATTAAAAATTTGAAACTGAAAAAACACCAAACAACAAATTCAAAAAAGTCTTCAATAACTGCAAGTAAAACATAAAATAACGAGAACATCTGAATTTGGTGGACAATAAGTTTTTAATGTTCTATTTGAATTATCCCTGCATAAAGAAAACTGATTGCTGTGACAAATTAAGACATTTATTAAAATATACCTAAGCTATAGTTATCTCCCCTTACTTCAGGTCATACTCATTCAGTTTCAATGTAGATTTCCATATCTGAATTTTGTAACAAAACTAACTTGTGCAAAAAATGAACAAATTGTTAATAATGTAAATCTATCCACACATATCACAATACATGTTTTCTCCTTTTCAGAATGCAATAACTAAAATCCTCTCTAGATAAAAAGTAAATTATTTTGCAATTATTTTTTTTGAGAATATTTACCTGGTCACATTAATGTTCGGAAATATTCTCAACTACTTCTAAAATCCAGCCTTCCCAGACATTTTTTGACTTTCCTATCTATACACCAATGTAAACAAGGGGAAAAACTCTTATGCATTACCTAACCTTACTACCACTAAATTTCTACACTGAGTGATACATCAGCAAGGATGATAGCATTTGAAGGAAAGGTGGGGGTGTTTAATAATAACAAGATCAGGTAAGTATTCTCCAAGAAACATAAATAATTAAAAATTTACTTTCTCTGCTGAATAACATCCTGCTATCAAATTAACATCAGAATATGTAGCAGGAAGAGGAAATGCATCCAATCTCTACCATGAGCACCCTTCAAGGGAGGAGTAGCAAGATCCACTATATGAAAGATAAAATGCTCCCAAAACATGGTCATGCAATCCCTGACAACATCAAACAGATAACAAATGAATGAATTTTACTTACTGATAAAAAAATCTAAGCCAGCCCTGCAAAAGCACAAAACTCACACTGGCAAGGAGGTTGTGTTGATGCATACTAGCTCTGGTGGTTATGTGGACTGCAGATACTTAAAACACCTGATTCAGTTCTCATTATGTGATCCAGATTTTTATAACAGAAACTCAAGAATGTGTGTGCAGGCCAAGAGCTTCAATGATCAGTTCTCATTATGTGATCCAGATTTTTATAACAGGAACTCAAGAATGTGTGTGCAGGCCAAGAGCTTCAATGATGTTTAAAGATTCAAATGAGCAGCTCACAGAGATCCCTCTAACTCCATGCTCTAGCTTGCATGAGGTGTATCTGCCATTTGAGACATCCGAGTATGCTGAGTGAATTACTCCCTTCAGGCACAATGCCAGGACATGATGGGTTATTTTCTCATTCCTGACCTTAACCAGAAGAAACAGGTTGTTGAACCCCATGATCCTTCTCAGTGCATTTGAAGTAGTGCTTTAGGTCTTGTATCCAAATCCCAATTGACTTAAAAAGCATACACGGCAAAAGGCTCTGGATCCATGATTGGAGACTGGAAAAAGGTTACAATAGGTCTATCATTGGACACTCCCAAAGTGTGCCAACTCGCTGAAAGACCAACTGATGAATGGGCCATTATGTTTCGAGAGTATGGCCCCTTCATGACAAAAAGACTGGTAGGACACTGACCATGTAGGAAATGTGTCTGATCTGAACCATGATCTTTAGCTGGGAATACCAGCATAGGAATACCCTGACAAGAATGCATTCATTCCACTGGTAACAGGGGGTAGGATACCACCACCAAGTTGCCTTACCCTATTCTCCAGCAAAACCGATCCTTCCAAAATGAAATGTGTTCACTATAGCCTTAATTTCCAAAGGCTGATATGGGGCTATTTCTTCTCCTGAATCAAGTTGTCATTGACCACAGCAAAGCAGGGCAACATATAAGATCCAACCATACAAGATTGCATAGATACAAATGATAATCTCAGGTTAGGGCTTCTCCAAAGAATTTCTGGCATTAAGCCCTAGCTGGTCTTGCCACTGATACAGGATTTTGTCTGTCAACAATGTAACATATTGAAACAGACGATTGGAAAAAGGTGCCACTGGGCCAGTAGGGCCATTTGCAATGGCTGCATGAAAAAATCTGACAGAAGAATCAATTCTGCCACCACATTTAGCAAGATGAGTTGTAAAATCTCTCTCATTGGAATATATTCCCTGATAATTCTGCACCACACGCAGAGTAGGAATCAAAACAAGGTTGAGATTGCTGAAATATTTCATACAAACAATGAATAAAAAAAATTGTTGGGATCAGTGATATCTTGCTTAACCTTTTCACCATGCCACTATGCAATAAGCTGGAGAGACAGTTATTGTGCCACATGGTTCCATTCTACTACAGACCCTAGTCCAAGTTCATGTGGGTTTCC
This sequence comes from Sinohyriopsis cumingii, assembly GCA_028554795.2. Classification (NCBI taxonomy): domain Eukaryota; kingdom Metazoa; phylum Mollusca; class Bivalvia; order Unionida; family Unionidae; genus Sinohyriopsis; species Sinohyriopsis cumingii. Next base: position 136,495,047 of record CM068827.1, on the reverse strand, counting down.
AGTATAACAAGAGCAACAATGATAGCTGGCTTTCCAAAAACAAAGCCTTCAAGTTCCCAAGTCACAATCTTGTCGGACAGTTTATCAGAGATCTCTATAATGTCTGACCACTGAAGCAGTAGACGAAATGTCCAAATTTGTCCTCATCTTCCACATCTGCTGAAGCTTTAACCATATAAGCTTGACTTGACGAAAGCAATGGTGGGCACTTAGAGATTGGAAAAACATGGTAAATTCTTCCACAGCCACTTTAAAGCTGAATTCGGTATATCATATGGTAGGGTTTGAGTACATTAACTGATCAAATTTGTACCCACACTTACTGCTTCATATTTGCTCAATGGACAGGTCATGAATAACTGGTTCATAATATGAATTGGTGGCCTGTTAAGTGACCCAGCTTGTCTCTTGCCAGTATGGATTAGCAGAAAGTATGCTTGCCGGCGAGTGGAGGACAGTTGGTTTAGTAGCCACCTCAACAGATCCCTGTATGACTGCATATCATGAACAGCCAGCTGATATGCAACACAGCTCACCCATTTGAAAACCTCGTTACTAGTCAAATGGTAGAGTTGGCTGGCATGGCTGTAAACAGAGTCGTAGTATCTGGCATGGAAGGTGCAATGTACAGATCATATATGACCCCAAAACACAATATGCATGAACTTACAGACCTGATGGCAATGCAGGGAGTACACTCTCTCACCATAAATCCGGGCCACTTTTTGAGATTTGTGATGGAAATAAGGACAAATATTAGCCAGCCAAGGCCAGCAAGTGCATAGTCACTTCTTGGTTCTTTGCCAATGATCAGTCAAGCTTTTCCATAAAAACATGGACCTTCTGACCATATGACACAAAAAACACTGTGTGCAAGACAGATACAAACCATGTATCTACTTATTGACTTTAAAAACTTACACTTAGCACATGTTACTGTTCAAATGAAATCACAGTATGACAAAAATGAATTAAAAATAACAACCCAAAAGTATTCACATGTAACAGTAACACTTGTCATTTCTAGAAACAAAATCTACAAGCAGTATGTGTAAATAAACAACTGGTACCAACAACATAATGTTTGAGAACAAGGCCATAATAAAGAAGACCATCCTACCAATGAACAAGAATACTGATCAAAATTCACAATAATAATTGTAACATGTAACAAATAAATTAATATGCAACACTACCTATCTAGAGGGACAGATTGAAATAACAAAGATATCCAAGTCATATAATCAAGAACATAACAAACAAAAGTTTAACGTGATTAACATGTGGCTGCTGAGTAACCACTTAGCTTTGGTAAGGGAGGCAATGTGGAAGAGTTTCTACCCTTTGTCAACATGGCATTTTGATGTGAAAGACCAAATTTTCATTTTTTCATAAGGGCTGGATTTAGGAGGTAGTGGATTCTTTCCCCACATGTTAATGAGATCAGGGAATGCATTTACTGGAGAATGGGTTTTATCCCTGATGATAACCAACCTTTCTATACAGGATACATTCATGGTGTCCAGTCTCTCGTACAGCATCTCTGTTGCCTGTGCAAGCTTGGGAGGGTAAAGGTCAACAATATTTAAATGAAAACTACAGTATGTCAGTAAAGTATTGATGTGAATAACTATAGAACACAATTTATATTTTACAAAACGATTAGGAGTAGTCCCTAAATCTATAAATATTAAAGTGTAATCTTATCCTTTAATTGGACAACCTACATTTATTTTTGCATGATCTAATCATCTGAATAACCTACAGTAAATATTAATGTGCCATCTTTATATTTATCAGGATTATTCACTCTCCTCAAACATGAATACAACTGTCAATGCATCTTTTTGGCAAATGCCTGACACAAACTTTACATCATATTTTTGTCACCATTTGTTCACTGTCAGTGATGACAATATTGTACCTACACAGAGTAACATTACATTGTTGAAATGTGACTGGTTGAACTTAATTGCATATAATCTTTTTAACAGATCACATATTTGTATGCATAAGTGCAAAGGAACAGTGACACATGAAAATGTCAATGTCAGTTAAGTAAAACTGCACGTTCAAAACATAAACACTGGTTTAATCTGATTATGTCAACAAATAAGCTAAATTGTTAGGAATAACAATACGTTTCATCATTAAACTAAATTAATTAATGTTTACAATACATTCCTGCCACCAAAATATTTATATCATCATTTATAGTACATGACATATATATCAACATGGAGGAACCTGTAAACATATCAGTATTTATGAAAGGCAACTGCCATGAAATCTGGGGAAAAATTCAAAAGTTCCCTCAGAAAACGTATGGAAATCTTCAGAAGCAATTTAAGGAGTGAGACGGTGCAAGAGCAACCGTGATCCCCAAAACATAAACCCTGCTTTATATTTATCAGAATAATTACTAATATGTCATATTTACATTTATCTTGATATATATTAATAATTAATATCTCATATTTACATTTATCAGGATCTATATATTAATTATTAATGCATCATCATAATATTTATATGGATATAGATTTATTATTAATGTGAGATATTATTATTTGTCTGAACAATCTACATTTGAATCAAACTGGCATTTTGAATTACAGTAGAATTTCAAAACTCAAAGTGCTACAATTTATTTGTTTGATTTTTAAAGTCACATGGTTTACTCCAGGATGGGGCAAGTCATTTTGAGAGATGTCAATTCTCTGTGTTTAACATTGAGTTATTGCCTTTTTAATGCTCATATATGTTGACATTATAAAATACATGTAATAATTAACTTGAATTTCATGAACTTCCACTATAAACAAAACACAAATGATGCACATTCTAGTTATACTTTGACTGTTTCAAATTAACACACACACACGCACACCATACATTAGTCATAAGATCTTCGTCATTAATTGGTTTCACCATGTCACTTCATCACATGACATCAAAAATTTTATATCTAACAAAATGACTTGTTTGCAAAAGTTATTTAACATGTGTGTAACATCATATGATAAATGTATTATGTAAGAGTAATCCAAATGTATTTTTAATTATACTGAACTGTAATGTAAATAGAATTCTGTAATAAATGTGTAAAACTTGCAGATTAATTTCAATGCCATGTTTATCAAGGCCTGCAAACCAAAGAAATGATTCAACCAAATTCATAAACATTTGCATCCAACATTCACTCATTTCAAATTCTTTACACATATTGGCCCATGATTAAATTGTCAATAAATTCATAAGTAAAAATCATGCAAGCAGATAAAATCATGGCAGAGTTTTCTATAACCCTAACCCAGTCTGTTACATGACTGAACGACTTGTTGACGGTTTCATAATATGAATATATTTACCAGGTCTGGGTCTATGCAGTCTGCAGTTGAACCTGACTTATAAGTGAGTATTTATATATTTACAGTCCTAGAATTACGAAAGTGACGTATCATTCTAGTTTTATCGCAATCTCTTTTTGTAGGAATTATTGGAGGTCCATCTTATCCATAAATCTGGTATGTGTATAAGTTTGGGATTTTTCCTCACCAAATCAAATGGATGGATAGATGGACGAATGGATGGATGGACGGACAATAGATGGAGAGAAAATAAACGAAAATACTGAACATGACAATTTTTCAATAACAAAAGGCACAGTAAGATTTTACTAGTATTATATATTCTCAAGGAATAACACAGAATCATGATAAAAGCAAAAATGCTTTTAAATTAAGTAAAATATAAACACAAAATAACTGTACTTGAAAGCAATCTGTATTTACCATTACTTCAAAGGAACTACAAGTCATAAAAAATTTACAAGTACTGCAACCCAAAGTGACATGGTGTATAATACTAGCACCACTGAAAAAACTAAAAAAACAAACAAACAAAAAACTCAAAAAGTCCTCATAGTATAAAAAAAAAGGTAGTGGGAGAAAGAAACTTACATGTAAAACAATTTTTCATAGTAAAATATTTTTCTTCAAGAATACTTACCCAATCATAATATGTTAGGAGAACGACTAATATTACCTTGCAAATCCAGCCCTCTCAGATACTACTTTTAATTAAAACGATCTAAATGTTGACTGCCGACCTATAGGGTGGTTGGGCAGAGTGATCTCCCCTCAGGTATAAGAATTGGTGGCAAAGTCTAGGGGCCCTGCAGTTACTAGTTCTGCTCATGCCAGTAAGCATGCTCTCATCACAAAAGACCTTGCATATTGAATCTATTTGGAAGATATACCATTACAAGCTGGAAGAGTCTTTCACTTCTAAGGAAAGTATATTCCATCTATATTTCCAACTTTTTCTCTTCCTGTCCCGACAAAGTTCTGCCTTTAGCAACTTTTTCTCTTCCTATCCCAACAAGGTTCTGCTTTTACAATTTGCTAACACTTTGTCATCATCACACATCTAGGTATTGCACTGGTAGCCTAAGCGATTTCACTTTCAGTTCAGGCTATAATTATTTTGTACATGCAAGTCTCTAGCACCTAGTAAAACTCCTAATATATGTGTAATTCCATTCTGAACGGGTACTTATTCATGAGTTTCTATTTCAAGGTATTTGTAGCATTCGTAGGCCAACTTCAATGTTTTTTGCTTGTACAAGCAGTCTATGGGTTTCTTTCCCTACAAGTAACTGCCTTATAATGGAGGGTATAGGAGGGTTTAACGCCATTTTTCAGCACTTGACAGGCAATACATGGCGGCCAGTATTAATGGTGGAGGAAGAACTCTGGGAAAGCCCCAGAAAGAACCATCAACCCACGAGAAGCTACTGGCAAGCTTTCTCACATATCCACATTAGCCAAATGCAAGACTCGTACCCATGCAGACTGTGTGTGTGTCAGTGATCCGTAACGAAGAGCGCTTTAGACCACTTGGCCACTCTGGGCCCCGGGTTTATTAGTAATGTGATCAGTAAATTATTCTCCAAGAAACACATTTACCCTGAACACATTCCTAATCACTTTAATGTTAAAGAATAGGTGACAGGAAATGCATGATCATCCAACCTCCACCACTGGCTTCTTTCATGGGAAGGAATGTCTGAACTACCTATAAACATAAACCATTATCCTCATAGGACAGAAGCACAAACAAAGGTCATGTGGACAGCAACCACAGCACTCAGATAAGGAAAGAGAATGACTTTCCCTTAACTTTGTTAAATCCAGTGGAGAAGGATGTGCTGGCCTCAAAAAGGTCTGATGGCCATCTGGTCTACAGTCTCCATGCATTTCATGTAAATTCTGAGAGCTCAGACCAGATCTCACTAGCTGCCAACAGAGGAAAGAATCTGGATAATGACCTTTCGACTGCCCCCAGACTGCAAATGGTTCTTGGCTATGAAACCGGGCAATAGTTCAGGTCTGCTGAAAGAGCTCACTCATCCTGCATGCCAAAGATAGCATTATTAAAACACCTAAGGTAACATCTTCAAAGAGGCTTCTCCGAGATCAGCCAAGTCTCAACCCATGAGAGATCTCATTTCGAAACAGGGTGAGCGATTTATCCTTTGTATGGTCAAAGTTCACCATCAAGTTTGACATATCTATGTTATGACCTGGATTCATTCTACCATGATGCCAACATTTTTAAAAAAATCATGAAGTGATATCCACTGTTAGTAACCAGAACTAACATGTTCTCCACAAAGAGTCTGAGAAAATGTTGCCATCTGCTTAACACCATTTTTCAGCACACGATAGGCTATACATGGTGACAAGTGTAACTTGGTGGAGGAAGCACCCTATAAGAACCACCTAGACTCGTAATTAGTGAAAAGAGCGATAAAATTAGTGAATTTTGAACACAATTAGTGAAAAAGTATACCGTATCAACTTCAAAGGCCAGTACCGCATTATATGAAAATCCCAAAATAAAACTTAAACATATTATTTACACTGATTACATGTACAAATTTATTTACAGCCACATTTACTGATATACACAAACTTCACACTATTTGTCATAGTATGATGCTGTGGCAGACTTCCTCAATCAGGCCATGGTAAATGTGTTTTCAAAAAAGTTCAGGCTTCTTGCCTGCTGGTTAATCTTGGTGACTAAAATTGTTGCAAATGTTCAGCACCTAAGGAGACACGTAAGTTTGTCTTATTTTTCCTCACAATAGGAAATACTCTTTAACTGTCACTGTTGCTGATCTCCAACAGAGAAAGGCAGGTTACATTCAACAAGAAAACTCATAAACAGTGCTTCAGCACTGGTAGCTTGCAGGAAGACGGCTTGTGTAGATGGCTTGAAGTACTCCAAAGCTGAAATCTGCTGTGGGTGCTCTTAATTTTCGCAATATCAATATGTTTTTTGCCAGCAGTGTGCTTTTTCACATCATTCAGCCACAAGCCAAAATATATATTATTATATACTATATGTAAGACAGGTAAATTGTAAGCAACAATACAAGCCCCTGTGCACATTCCCATTTCTAAAATTCGCAGCACACTACTGTGTGAAAACCATAATCTACATCGATGTCTGATGGCTGAATGCAAGGCCAATTTTTGGTGTACTCCAATCTATACTTCACTTTTTGTGGAATACATATATTTTCCCTTGGAGGTGAAAACATTTGAAGGTTAGTATAGCTTAATTACAAAACTGAAGATGAAACATTGAACGATTAACGATTAGTGGTGTCTGCAAATTAGGATATATGCTAATCTTTCAATATCTTAAAAATTCCTACACTAAAAAAAGCTGTCTTCATTTAGTGTTTGTTTTAAAACAATTATAGCTGCTATATGTATGTAAATGTGCCATTTTTAAAAACAAATCAGTTGGGCCCTGGTTTTCTTCATGAGCATTTGTAAAAATTCTGTTCTAAATATAGATTATATACTTTACAATACTTGCTACAGGGCAAACTATAACAAATGCATATAGTTCTACTAATATCACGATTAGCACTATGGGACTGTTATTGGCATCAGTGACCACTGCTGCCATTTTGACAAGCACTTAACAAGATAAGCTATTTGATTTAAGATGACTGAGGGTCCAGGAATTCATGATTTTTTTTTGGAGTGAATCTTTGAATTGCTATAGAGAGTCGTGAAATTCACGCCAAAATCGTGAGGGTTGGCAGGTATGGAAAACATAAGACTTTTCTTAATTTCATGAGAAAATCAAGATGGGTGAAAAGTATAAGGTTGTTCATTTTCTTTAGCAAAATAATACTTACCATGTGTTTCTGAAGGATGCCATTGTCATGTGCCAAAGTCACTGCCAATGAGGAGATCCTAAACAAGGATATGACATTGTTGACTATTTTTGTGAATGTCCATGGGCTTACATTTAGTCAAAAAGGTAGAAAAGGAAATAGGTAAATTAATCCATTGAATGCAAATGGAATGAACCTGCATGAAAATGGATGAACCGAAACATGAAAAAAGCAGTTTGATTGAGTCTGCTCATAAACTTTTCATGTCTGAGGGAATGGAATAGTGATCACAATGTTTTAATCCTGAAATTCAGTGCTAGCATGAATCTGTTTAGCCAGCTGAAGTCTACCACTGACCTAAGTCTACCGATGACCTAAGTTTACCACTGGCCTTTGGTACCAGGCAAAGCCTTGAATAAAAATCCTGGAGAGTTTGGCTTGTGAATTCTCTGCACCACCAGTATTGAGAGTAATGTGATTGCTCCATTAAGATCTCTTCCTTCATGGGATCTGTTGTAATATATGTTATAGAAGGGAAAACATGAGAGAAAGAGGCTGGATAAATTAATCTGGAGCCCCTCCATAGCTATTTGGATTTCCCATTCATTGTTTGGAAAAAAGTGAATCCCTATAGGACTAAAATGGAGCAGTCTGGCACCAACTTGAAATCTCCATCAGCAGTGAGGATAACAAGTCAATGGTGACTGTTGGAAGGCTTGAAGTGAGAGAAACTTTGTTTCCTTTCTCCCTTACTGAATTGCTTTCCAGGCTGAAATGTCTGCTGTCATCTGAAATCTTGGTATGGTTGAGATTGCTGTTGCTGAAAGAAGCACTGTCATCTCTCCTTCTGTCTCCTAACATCTCACCTTTGTGGCAAAGACTGCTGGGGACTAAAAGGAGAGGGAGTAGGTAAGGATAGTAGGAGTGGTACTTCTTGTGCTGCCCACTTTCATATATCTTCCAAACAACCCCCGAACAACAGCAGTGACCTGAAAGGCAATCTTCAGAGCCATGACTTGATGTAGCTTCAAGAATGTCACATTTTACTAAACTGAGATTTAATGAAGATGTAATTTTGCCATAGAATGGTGCACTGTCATAGTGATCACCTTGGCTATTTGTCCTGTCCACTCCCATGCATGCTTATTCCCAGCATTTTTGGTTGGACAAAAATGAGCCAAAGATGCGAAGTCTATCACCAATAATGCTGGCACCATATTCCGCATAAGTTTTGATGTTGCATCAAATATTGTCTTTGACTTTATAGAACAATGGGTTAGACACTTGTACTATTGAATTGTTCTTATCAATGCTCAAAATGTCAGTGCCATATGTTTTGAGTGTGCATGGTACCTGCATGTGTTATATGAAACTGATAACGAACTAACAAAAGAAGGCTCATGAATTCCTCAGGTCGCAGAAAATGTCTGAAAGATGACTGTAAATGTTTCTAAGTTTCACAGACTGAGGAAGCAGATCAAAAGCTTGACTTTCCTCTTCCTTAACAAGTATGGAAGTCTTGACTTTTGTAGCTGTGGCTTGGAGAAGTACATGTGAGGCAAACTTCATAATTTTATTTGCTGACCTTGTACCTCTGACATTTATTATATTTCACTGCCATTGCCTTTGCAAATAACTAAAAATAACAATGGGAATAACCAGTCTGAATTATAAATAGCATCCACAATATCACAAAATATTATATTTCAGCCCTGACTGCAACTCAAAAAATACAGTACGCATGCATGTGATGCTATCGTGTGCAACTTACAAGGTCAAAATTTATCCACAAAAATATCCCAATAAAGGTTACCAATCTTTTGTGGACACATGAAAACATAGAATATTCGCCACAATTATGGACGGATGGTTCAAATTCATGCAGATTGTTGAATGATTAGAAGCGGCTATGTAGGACGATGCTACTTGTACCAAGTGAAAGCTTAAACTAGCAACAAACACGAGGAGTGATAGGGAGGTAATGGCAAGAGTTTCTTCCCTTTGTATACATGGTAATGACAAACATTTTTATCTTCTGGAAATGCTGGATTTGAGAGGTAGTGGTGGAGCTTATTTTCATAATGCAATTGGGAAAACATATTCGAAGGAGAAATCTAGCACAATTTCGGAGTTTTGCTACAGAAATGTAAGTGTGAATGATGGATGCACTGGCAAACAAATGGACAAAAAAATTTACATTATTATTTTAACTGAAAAATTGTGAATTGCAAAATTAACACCTGAACCAGTCTAATATGTGTACATAATTTCAAAGAGATTAAGAGGCTATCCAATGAACAATGTCTTCCTATGTTACCAACACAATCAAACTTAAAGGACAAACACCATAATTCACTGCATAAATTCTATCCTATAACTTAATAAAAAAGTACATTTAAAAGGATACAACTTGTGGCATTGACCCTGGCTGCAGTTTGCATAATTCTATTAGTTCCGATCCATAGAAAATCTCAAGGTAGGGTGGCTCTGGCAGCTGGAACAACTGGCCAAACATCACCTGAAACAGATAATACAAATGTGTACTTACAACATTATCAAAACTTGTATAAAAATACAGATGCATTTTTAAAAAAAAAATGTATTTAAGTACCTAAATGTATATTATTTTCAGCAGAGGTTTACTTCCGAACTTTCAGGACTTGCACAGTATACACAAAGTTTGACGACTTTATTAGGAATATGACCCAAGGCAAGATACCAACTTTCTAACCTTTCACAGCATCTGTTGCTGTTACTGTGTAGGCCAAAGCCACAGTGTGCAGTAAACAGAACACTTGTTACTTAATGACTTTATGAAAATAGGCCCGCCTCTAATGTTTATAGCAGTGAAAAATATGTTGAGTTCAACATAAATTTTACCCATTTTATCTTTCTTACCTACCTTTTATTATAGATGAGTTTATGAGTAAAATCTGATCTTTATAATCGTAAAATTAGTTTTGACAGAACTCGTTCAACACCAAGTCAGTAAAGGTGTGTGACCGACCATAGCTGACCTTTCTGAACCTGTTAATTGTCCAATTATGTATCACTAACTCATCAAATTTGATAAATTATCCAAAATCAGTGTTGCCAACATTGATATTGAAGCCTATATGTGATTTACGGAAGCCTTTAAATTCACAATTCTAATCAGCTGATCTCAAGAATGTGCTTAACAAAATCCACTGTCTCCATTTTGGAGAGCAGAGAATCTGACTCAGTTACTTTAAGCGGTGATAATGACTACATCTTTAATAGCAACCACATAATGTGACATAAAGGCCATTTACATCAATGCGTTTAGTATCTAACTGGGGGTTATCTTCAAAGGTGTCACTACAAAAACCAGCTCAAAATGACTGATGTTTATTGTAGGCATCAAAACATGCTTCCATGCAGATGGTGCACAGGCATCCAGATGTGCCTATATGCAAATCAGATAGAGTTGTACTATAGTACTTCCATGAGAATAGGGTAGAGGCATCCAAAAGTGCCTGAGGTAAAGGGTTAAACAATTTTTTTAAATAATTAAACTAATGCTGATATAAAAATTCTAATTATATGTCTTAATATTAAGACTACCTCTAACTACATCAATTCCAAGAACTACCTGTACATGTCATAACTGTATTTTTTAAATTAATAACAATATCGGAAAGAGAAAATAATAATCTGTCATACCTCCACTATCATGTAATTAAGAGGTATTTTGTTCTTCGATGGAAAACTCAGCAAGGCCGCAGCACTGGAAAAGAAATCTTGTATTACTTTTTACGCATATCTAATTACATACTACTGGTACAGAGGACTTTACTCAAGGTAATATAACACATGTCATGCAACGATAAAAATAATTCAATTCTATGTCTAGTCAACATACCAGTACATGAAAATATATTTATGCAAGAAAACAACAAACCAGAGATGGTGTCATACGTATGATATGCCCCAAGCAAGCTACATATATATATTATTGACCTATTACCCTACTCAGGGACAGGCAGGTAAAAGGAGAAAGAAAAGTATGTAATGATGATATATCCCAAATGTGAAGCAAACTGGGTTAGGGGTTATTAAAATATAAGTGAAGACAGAAGGCACTGTTCAATATATGTGATCAAAATCACTTTAGTACCAGAATGTGTTACCCCTTTGGCCTCATCCCGAAACATGACTCATGGTCCAGAATGGTGCAGGGAGAGTTAGAGTTGTTCAGCGTCCAAGCATATGTTAACGAACAGATGGACAATACCATAATGTAATATGTAAGACTAGTGTAAAAGCAAGAGGTGTAATGAGGCCTGGGATTTCTCACCAAACATTTATTAGTCAAATGTAAGAACAGACAGTCAAGAAATTAGTGTTGGTAAGATGTCTATTGTCAAAATTTCTTCAGATTCTGTTGACTGGCAACAAAGAATAAAATTGTAGGCTTCTTTATTTTGCTATATCAGACGACAGATCAGCTTCATTTGTTCATGACTGGCAACAAAAAATAAAATTGTAGGCTTCTTTATTTTGCTATATCAGACGACAGATCAGCTTCATTTGTTCATGCCAGGATGCTTTTGTCAAATTTGTTCCAATTCTTTACAAAAGATTTTTGTAGATAAGCCCCCCACCCCATAAATATGTTTCATATTGCACTAGTATTGAAATTAAGGTAGGTACGAAGGTTTATATGATCTAATTTTAAAAATTATATATATATATATATATATATATATATATATATATATATATATATATATATATATATATATATATATATATATATAGAACACGTACTAAGTGCCTCAAGTGCTGGGCAAAACAAGCTCAATGAGATGCACAAATTAATTTCTGGAAATTCTTTTAAACATATTTTTTCCCAGAGATAAAAGTGTTAGGGTCAGCAATGAATGACAGGGATGATCAGCCGACTAAAAACATGTATGTTTTTTGGCAAAAAAAGTTATTTACAGTCTTTTTATATATATTTAGTAACAGTGGCTACATCTGATCATGCATTGGCATCATTCATAGAAAACAGAAAGGTCACCAGTATGCTTCCTGTCAAATTCTGATGATCAAATTTCCAAGTTGCTTCATGTCTTTGTTTTTTTGTTCTCTAGTAATGCATCTATATTTGATAAGGAATTCTTATCTGTAATAAAATGAGTCCTTCATGCCAGGATGCTTGCTGGAAAATTTGTTCAAATTCTGTTAAATAGTTTCATAAAAGCAGTCATTTCATGGGTTTTATATTTTTAGTAATGACTGCTATACAGGATGGCATACCAGATTTATTTGTAAATAGGAACCGAACAGCATTCAAACCAGGATGCTTTATATTACATTTGGTTCAAAAGCTTTGAGCAATTTCTGCAAAAATACATTTCAGGGGTTTAAATTTTTTTTAGCTGGCCTTAATTGACAGTGGATTTCCATCACTAAAAATAAAAAAGAATACTTTCTGTAATATTTGGTGTAGTTCTGGGTAGTGGTTTTTTCTTCTTTTTTTTAGTAACGACAGCAATATTTGTTGGTGGACCAAAATTATCTAAGTCTGAAATACCTCTATAATATGATGTGAGAGGACTTTCTGATGTCATTTATAGCTTTTTTGTTTTTTAGTAAATGATGCAATATTTAAGCTGGGTTAGTAGCATATTTCTTTCAAAATTTTCAAGATTTTCTCAAGGTTTTTCAAGTTTTAAAATCATGTTTTTCAAGGTGCATTAGTATGGTAATTTTAAAGGAGACATGAATGAAAATATATGTAAACACAAGTTGATACTTACCATTACTTCTTACGAGGCACATTTCATGGCAAATTTTTTATTATCAAAAACAACATGAAGTCAAGAGTATGATCATTGATATCCTTCCTATTAATACTAAACATGCTACATATGGCCAATAGAATAATATACAGTCACTGAACAGTGTTCATTTTTCTCTGTCTACATCACACTATTTACAAAGTGTAAAATTATATTTTAGGGTGAATTTTTCACTTATTGTAGCTTGTCATCAAGCTGTTGTTTCAAGAGCTCCGAGTTCAGCCATTTTTTTCCTATACATTTTTCCTCAAACTATTTGATGTCGTAATAAAAGAAATGTTCCTACGAGTCTCTGCTTTCAATGCATAGTCATCAGCAGCAGCTGTCATTCTCTCAATGTCTATTTCAGTACCTGCCTTTTTTCTTCACCCACCCCCATCAAACAAAAAGAAAGTAACAAATATATTTCTTATTTATATTATCACTTATTTAAAACAGCATATGGACATTTTAAACTATTTTATAGTTTATTAATATTTTTCTCAGCTTAGCTGTATTCTATATTTTTAGATTTATTGTATTGATTGCAATTATTTTCTGTCCTATTTCTACTTAATCCAAAAATAGAATCAGATCTAACTAATTTCATAATTAAGACTTTACACAGTTTCTATTTTAAAACTTGAATCTCTGTGTTCACAAACCTACTTCTTTCATCAAAAAACATTTCATTCTGAAGGCTTCTTGTTTTGCCATATTAGCTGTAATGGGTTTCTTTTCTTCCAGCTGCATGTGACCGAAAAGCAATCTCTCCCATTGCACACAAATCAATATCCTTCTGGCATAATTTGCAAAGCTGTCTGAGAAAGATCTCATAATCCAAACTTTATACTTTTCTTCCATCTTGAAACCAAAGTTGGAAACAGCAACGAGACAATTCAAAGTGTACAAATTATTCAAATTTAAACCACAGATACATCCGGGCTACATACAATCGGAAATTCAAAATGTATGACTGTGCATTGGCCAGATGTGGAAATTTCTGTTCTGGCACAAACTTAGCAAGAAATTATTTTGTTTTGGTTTTTGGGGCTTTTTATCCTTTTCTTTTTTATTTAAATCTGTAAAATGAAATCTATTTATTAATTCCTTTTGGTTTCAAGAAAATCAGTCTTTTCAAGGTACCCAGATAATATTTTGATTTTTCAAGGTGTTTTCAAGGCCTTGGGGGACAAATTCATTTTTCAAGGCTTTTCAAAGTTTTCAATGTCCTCTATGGAACCTGTTTAAAGGTAGATCAGTATCATTTCCTCAAATCTGATAGGCATTCATACCAGTATGCCATCAGCTTTGTTCAGTTTCTGTTTCTACAATTTCTGTTTAGCAGTTTTGACACATTATTTGAAGGTTTGTACAAAACTGAAAGGATTTTATGACATGCTGTAAAATTTAGGCAATATCTACTAAACAGTTTTGAGAAGTCATCCACAATTCTATTTTTAGTAACATCTAAATCTAACTTAGATTGGTCCAGTGGTCTTTGACAAGTTGAAATAATAAATGTCAATTTGCAACAGACCTTGTATGGATTATGGATGAGAATGTAGGACCATATAATAATCTGCCTTTGAATTATGACCAAGCAGTCCAGATATATGAGCATACATGTACACATACACGGACAACTTCCTAAACCAATTACAGGTCCTTTTACATGTAACATTTTACAACAGACATCAAAACAGTATGCTAAATGAATGCAAAAGGAAGAATTAATCTATAACAAAATGAAGCATAAACACAAATAAATGCAAAAGGAAAATGATGAATGATGACTGAAAACCTGTGGTGAAGCAACTGCAGGGATGACCAGGCCCAGTGACTGCCAAATTTCCCATCAAACAACCTGTTTATTGGGAAAGGGCCACAAAATGTTTTTGGATGAGGTTCAGAATTTCTTGCTACACCATGGATGAAAATAAAACAAAGACTAAATGCATTATGTCAATGAATCTGAAGACTGATTATTCTCAGGCAACTTTTTAATTTCCGCATTAAAATCCTTGTACATGATAATCCTGTATCAGATTCTTTACACTGACAATATTTCGCTCATTATAAGCCACGACAATGTTCTTGTCAAGGCAGACATATAAACTGCCTTTGATGTAATGGCACCAACACTACTGGTTGCATCTGTTCAGTATTTATCTGCACAAAATGAAAATAGTAAAATTTGCTGGAAAATAATCTACAACTCTATTATTACATTTACTGCATATGAGGTTATATTTTTATTTAATTTATCAACAGAATGCTGTCCTTTGCATTTCAGGTGTTAGCTGTTTTACTGAAGCATACTTTTAATAAGACTAGACAGGAAAGCAATAGTTCTCTCCCTTTAATACTCTCAAAAAATCTGACCGATAGATGCATTTCCATTTTGTTCATAACTAATGAAATTAGAAGAAAATGATGAATAGAAGAAATACATGCAAAATCAGACTGAATTTCAGAGACAGCAAATACAAAATAATGGGATGACAGATGAAATGCAAACCCAAATGGAATGTAAACATAGAACAAACAATCTGAATTTCAAATTCATTTAAAAAATTCCAGCAAATTGCTGAATCAGTAAAATTACCCATTTCAGGGTCTGTGGGAGCTCATTTTAATATAAATGTTAAAGAGTAGATATGGACCTTTCATATATTATATGATAACTTTCAACTGTCATATAATGATAGATCAAAAGCTCGACTATGTTTCCATAGGAAGACAGACATTTACTATGTGTCCTGTAAG
>CM068827.1:135872370-135879167 GCA_028554795.2 Sinohyriopsis cumingii | reverse complement strand
TTGGTCCACCCGTTTGGCCAGGAAAAAAAATAATCCGATTCTCGCAGCGAGCTGACCATTGCGAATTCCATTGCATTCGTTTTCTTTGACTTACGGACGATCGGACCAGCCGAGATCCATGGGGTTTTCACTGCCAGCTGCGTCTCGTCGAGGCCCATCTGCCGATGGGTCGCACCTTAAGATCGCTCATAGGCTTTCGGAGAAAACCAACTTTAAGCTACCGACTTGGCACCGAAGCGTTTGCTATGCGAAGGCGTACGCACGAACGGACACAGCGACATGCACGGGGATAACACAGGCAGGTGCGACTCATCCAGACCTAGGCGCCGGTGGGTCAAACTTTAACATATCTTTCCACGCTTGGGAGAAAAACACTATTTTCCCACGCTCCCTACCTTGACCTTGACTATTGTGGCATGGGTGAAAAATAGCCCCTAACTCGGCCAAACCTCCACCGATTTTCATCATCTACCACTCAATGTCTTCGTCTCGACCATGCGCGTCTGCCGAGGTGTGAAACGTGCCAATGTGACGTTCCCTTCCACCACTTCATTCTGGAACCCCAACGGTTTTTCCGCCATTTTGACACCACCTCGCCCGGTTGCGTCCGGGTGGCACCCGTTCCCCGACGTGGCCCCGTGGCCCCGACACGCTGCAGCAAACCGCTTGAAAATATTCCCAGCCGTCCTGGAGATATGGGGGAAACTGTAGCTTTTCGGACTTTGTCGTTTTGTGGCCCCTGCCGGGTGACAAAATAGCCCCTAACTCGGCCAAACCTCCACCGATTTCCATCATCCAGCACTCTCTGTCTTCGTCTCGACCAGGCGCGTCTGCCGAGGTGTGAAACGTGCCAATGTGACGTTCCCTTCCACCACTTCATTCTTGGAACCTAACGGTTTTTCCGCCATTTTGACACCACCTCGCCCGGTGGCGTCCGGTTGGCACCCGTTCCCCGACGTGGCCCCGTGGCCCCGACACGCTGCAGCAAACCGCTTGAAAATATTCCCAGCCGTTCTGGAGATATGGGGGAAACTGTAGCTTTTCGGACTTTGTCGTTTTGTGGCCCCTGCCGGGTGACAAAATAGCCCCTAGCTCGGCCAAACCTGCACCGATTTTCATCATCCAGCACTCTCTGTCTTCGTCTCGACCAGGCGCGTCTGCCGAGGTGTGAAACGTGCCAATGGGACGTTCCCTTCCACCACTTCATTCTTGGAACCTAACGGTTTTTCCGCCATTTTGACACCACCTCGCCCGGTGGCGTCCGGGTGGCACCCGTTCCCCGACGTGGCCCCGTGGCCCCGACACGCTGCAGCAAACCGCTTGAAAATATTCCCAGCCGTTCTGGAGATATGGGGGAAACTGTAGCTTTTCGGACTTTGTCGTTTTGTGGCCCCTGCCGGGTGACAAAATAGCCCCTAACTCGGCCAAACCTGCACCGATTTTCAACATCCAGCACTCTCTGTCTTCGTCTCGACCAGGCGCGTCTGCCGAGGTGTGAAACGTGCCAATGGGACGTTCCCTTCCACCACTTCATTCTAGGAACCTAACGGTTTTTCCGCCATTTTGACACCACCTCGCCCGGTGGCGTCCGGGTGGCACCCGTTCCCCGACGTGGCCCCGTGGCCCCGACACGCTGCAGCAAACCGCTTGAAAATATTCCCAGCCGTTCTGGAGATATGGGGGAAACTGTAGCTTTTCGGACTTTGTCGTTTTGTGGCCCCTGCCGGGTGACAAAATAGCCCCTAACTCGGCCAAACCTCCACCGATTTTCAACATCTACCACTCTATGTCTTCGTCTCGACCAGGCGCGTCTGCCGAGGTGTGAAACGTGCCAATGGGACGTTCCCTTCCACCACTTCATTCTAGGAACCTAACGGTTTTTCCGCCATTTTGACACCACCTCGCCCGGTGGCGTCCGGGTGGCACCCGTTCCCCGAGGTGGCCCCGTGGCCCCGACACGCTGCAGCAAACCGCTTGAAAATATTCCCAGCCGTTCTGGAGATATGGGGGAAACTGTAGCTTTTCATCGGTTTTTTAATTGTGAGGACGACCTAGCACAAGTTCGAATCCCGCCGTCGACATAGCAGTCTAGAACCTTCATTGTCCAATATTCCAATGCAAACCCCATGGAAAAATGTCAAGCGGTTCCCAAAATATTCAACGTTTAGTGAAACGGCATAAAGACTTTTTGTAAAGTCATATGTTTTGACGCACCCACCGCCCCGACGATTGAGGAGGAGGTGTGCCAGGCAACTTGATATTTTCTGATACAGGCTATCGAGGCCGACTTGCCGACATAAACCCCGTCGAAATATTCCCATTTGTTACGGAGATATTGCCAAAAAAGTCATTTGTTCATCGGTTTTTTCACTGTGAAAACGACCTAGCACGAGTTCGAATCCCGCCGCCGACATAGCAATCTAGACCCTTCATTGGCCAATATTCTAATGCAAACCCCATGGAAAAATATCAAGGGGTTCCCGAGATATTCAACATTTAGTGAAACGGCATAAAGTCGATTTTTTTTGAAAAGTCATATGTTTTGACGCACCCACCGCCCCGACGATTGGGGAGGAGTTGTGCCAGGCAACTTGTTATTTTCTGATACAGGCTATCGAGACCGACTTGCCGGCATAAACCTCGTCGAAATATTCCCATTTGTTACGGAGATATTGCCAAAAAAGTCATTTGTTCATCGGTTTTTTCACTGTGAAAACGACCTAGCACGAGTTCGAATCCCGCCGCCGACATAGCAATCTAGACCCTTCATTGGCCAATATTCTAATGCAAACCCCATGGAAAAATATCAAGGGGTTCCCGAGATATTCAACATTTAGTGAAACGGCATAAAGTCGATTTTTTTTGAAAAGTCATATGTTTTGACGCACCCACCGCCCCGACGATTGGGGAGGAGTTGTGCCAGGCAACTTGTTATTTTCTGATACAGGCTATCGAGACCGACTTGCCGGCATAAACCTCGTCGAAATATTCCCATTTGTTACGGAGATATTGCCAAAAAAGTCATTTGTTCATCGGTTTTTTCACTGTAAAAACTACCTAGCACGAGTTCGAATCCCGCCGCCGACATAGCAATCTAGACCTTTCATTGGCCAATATTCCAATGCAAACCCCATGGAAAAATATCAAGGGGTTCCCGAGATATTCAACATTTAGTGAAACGGCATAAAGTCGATTTTTTGAAAAGTCATATGTTTTGACGCACCCACCGCCCCGACCAACAGGGAAGAGTTCGAATCTCGCAATTGACATTGCTTTATAGCTCTCGTAATGGCCGATCTGCCAAAGCAAACCCCATCAAAAAATTCCTATCCGTTACCGAGATAATGAATAAAATAAAACCGAGAAGTGAGACTGTGGCGCTAGTCCTTGTGTACCCCTGGCTTTCCCTTGGTGCAAAGCCGTTGGTAGCAAAGGCACGATTTCAAAATTGAAACTTTCCTGACCAACTACCCCCATATAGAATTTGGCACTATATATAGGGAAGAAGTGATTTTGGGGTCCTATACATTGCATTAGAGACGTAGTACGATAGCTGGTTTCTTCCCTGTTGCGACCGATCGCCTGGTCGCATCGGGACGATCGACCCCTCGTTGGATAGGTCGTCCCAGCCAGCATGCAATGCCGATCTAGCCAGGAGTGCTAGGAGTAGAGCGAAAGGTAGAGAGAGAGAGAGGCAGGGGCACCCTCTCTCGCTCTAGTAGCGATATGGCTTGGGTAGTGTCTGTAAGGTTAGGAAGTTGAAACTTTCCTAACTAACTACCCACATATAGTATTTGGCACTATTATATAGGAAAAAATGCGTTTCCTATGGTCTCGATTGAATGTGAATCGAGACGAGAGAGAGAGAGAGGCCGATAAGGCAGGCAGGCAGGTAGACACACACTCTCTCTCTCTGGTAGCTAGCTAGGTGCGATCGAAGGCTAGCCTACCAAGGACAGGACAAGCGTGAAGGGAGAGAGGCAGGCACGCTCTCTCTCTCTGGTAGCTAGCAAGGTGCGATCGAAGGCTAGCTTACCAAGGACAGGACAAGCGAGAAGGGAGAGAGAGAGAGAGGCAGGCACACTCTCTCTCTCTGGTAGCTAGCTAGGTCCGATCGAAGGCTAGCTTACTAAGGACAGGACAAGCGAGAAGGGAGAGAGGCAGGCACACTCTCTCTCTCTCTGGTAGCTAGCAAGGTGCGAGAGAGAGAGTGAGGAAAGGCTTGGGGAATCGAGGGTTTGGCCGTGGTAGAAAGCCCTTGGTAAAAACGGAACGAATTCAAAAAGGTGCACCTTTTGGGCAACTTTTTGACCAACTACCCACACATAGTATTTGGTACTATTATATAGGAAAAAATGCGTTTCCTATGGTCTCGATTGAAAGTGAATCGAGACGAGAGAGAGAGGCCGATAAGGCAGGCAGGCAGGCAGACACACACTCTCTCTCTCTCTCTGGTAGCTAGCTAGGTGCGAGCGAAGGCTAGCCTACCAAGGACAGGACAAGCGTGAAGGGAGAGAGAGAGGCAGGCACGCTCTCTCTCTCTCTGGTAGCTAGCAAGGTGCGATCGAAGGCTAGCTTACCAAGGACAGGACAAGCGAGAAGGGAGAGAGGCAGGCACACTCTCTCTCTGGTAGCTAGCAAGGTGCGATCGAAGGCTAGCGTACGAAGGACAGGACAAGCGAGAAGGGAGAGAGGCAGGCACACTCTCTCTCTGGTAGCTAGCTAGGTCCGATCGAAGGCTAGCTTACCTAGGACAGGACAAGCGAGAAGGGAGAGAGAGAGAGAGGCAGGCACACTCTCTCTCTCTCTGGTAGCTAGCTAGGTCCGATCGAAGGCTAGCTTACCAAGGACAGGACAAGCGAGAAGGGAGAGAGGCAGGCACACTCTCTCTCTCTGGTAGCTAGCAAGGTGCGAGCGAGAGAGTGAGGAAAGGCTTGGGGAATCGAGGGTTTGGCCGTGGTAGAAAGCCCTTGGTAAAAACGGAACGAATTCAAAAAGGTGCACCTTTTTGGCAACTTTTTGACCAACTACCCACACATAGTATTTGGCACTATTATATAGGAAAAAATGCGTTTCCTATGGTCTCGATTGAAAGTGAATCGAGACGAGAGAGAGAGGCCGATAAGGCAGGCAGGCAGGCAGACACACACACTCTCTCTCTCTCTCTCTGGTAGCTAGCTAGGTGCGAGCGAAGGCTAGCCTACCAAGGACAGGACAAGCGTGAAGGGAGAGAGAGAGGCAGGCACGCTCTCTCTCTCTGGTAGCTAGCACGGTGCGATCGATGGCTAGCTTACCAAGGACAGGACAAGCGAGAAGGGAGAGAGAGAGGCAGGCACGCTCTCTCTCTCTCTCTGGTAGCTAGCAAGGTGCGATCGAAGGCTAGCTTACCAAGGACAGGACAAGCGAGAAGGGAGAGAGAGAGGCAGGCACACTCTCTCTCTCTCTCTCTGGTAGCTAGCTAGGTCCGATCGAAGGCTAGCTTACCAAGGACAGGACAAGCGAGAAGGGAGAGAGGCAGGCACACTCTCTTTGGTAGCTAGCAAGCCCAGGCAAGGCAAGAACGTGGCTCCTTTTCGTTCGAAAATGGGCTGGGAAGCTCGATGGCACAGGGTACGTCGAAAAATTTTCTGATCAACTACCCACATATAGTATTTGGCACTATTATATAGGAAAAAATGCATTTTCAGGTGGCTCGGTTGAAAATGAACAAAAATTTTTGGTGTAGCATTCATATAGTAGTGGTATAGCTGCCTTGCGAACCGAGCACACTAGCCTACGATATCGGGAGCTATACCACAGTACTGGGGCGGTACACTGAGCTAGGCTTGTCTAGGCGCTCGCTGGTACAGGTTACCCCTAGGCAGCTGGCTTCGGACGATAGGGAAGGTGCATTCCGTGAAATGCTTTCCTTCCCAGGCAAGGCAAGAACGTGGTTGCTTTTCGTTCGAAAATGGGCTGGGAAGCTCGATGGCACAGGGTACGTCGAAAAATTTTCTGATCAACTACCCACATATAGAATTTGGCACTATTATATAGAAAAAAATGCATTTTCAGGTGGCTCGGTTGAAAATGAACAAAAAATTTTGGTGTAGCATTCATATAGTAGTGGTATAGCTGCCTTGCGAACCGAGCACACTAGCCTACGATATCGGGAGCTATACCACAGTACTGGGGCGGTACACTGAGCTAGGCTTGTCTAGGCGCTCGCTGGTACAGGGTACCCCTAGGCAGCTGGCTTCGGACGATAGGGAAGGTGCATTCCGTGAAATGCTTTCCTTCCCAGGCAAGGCAAGAACGTGGTTGCTTTTCGTTCGAAAATGGGCTGGGAAGCTCGATGGCACAGGGTACGTCGAAAAATTTTCTGATCAACTACCCACATATAGAATTTGGCACTATTATATAGAAAAAAATGCGTTTTCAGGTGGCTCGGTTGAAAGTGGACAAAAATTTTGGTGTAGCATTTATATATGAAAAGTATAGCGGCCTTGCGAACCGAGCTCACTAGCCTACAATATAGGCTGCTATACTGTCGATACTGGGGCGGTTAGTACGGCTAGGCTGACCTGGGAAGCTCGCTGGTACAGGGTATCCCTAGGCAGTCGGCTTTGGATGAGCTGGGGCGGTACGTGGCTTGGCGACCTAGGCGTCTAGGTCGCGGTAGGCTGGCTTGACCTACCGACACGTTCCTTGGTACAGGGTACCCTTGTGGCTAGCCATCGACGAGCGATGCTCTAGGCTGGCATGGTATAGGTAGAACCGTGATTCTAGCCTGTACAGGTTCGGTATACACGGCTTGG